>CM076577.1:496451901-496982645 GCA_034641835.2 Pinus albicaulis
GAACACGAACAAAAATTCTCTTGGAAATGGGCCTTCATGTGCCTCCTTGGCTTTGGAGCATTTGGCGTTTTCCATAACCAAGACCCAAATAATTAGGCCCTTCCCAAGAACATTTGGGTCAACTATGCCTTGTACATGCTTGCCTTTAAAACCCTTTACTTTCATAACACATTTTCATCAAAAATTTGGACCTTATTCCTCTAGTGTGTCTCTCAAAAGCACGCACACATTCATTTTGAGAGGAAATTGAAGACAGAAACCAATAGCTAATTCTTCTAACTAACCTTGACTAAAATGAGCTAAATTGTACTTTGATACCAACTTGATTTGAATATGGACAAACTAGTTTTGTTGGGGAAGGGGTTTATGTGTCAAGCTTTAAGTGTATTTTGTGAGAAAGTTATGAGTTAATTAGATTTTAAAAACTCGTTCACACATTTATAAAATGCAAAATTTTTATTTCTAGGAAAATCTTTTCCCTCAATCCAAATTCTGATCATTGGACATGTAAGAGGAAGAAAGAGGGAATTCACTTTTCAAATTCTAGACCTTGTCTAAACCAAAATAAACTAGAGGTTTGGTTTTCAAATACATTCACTTATTTGGAAACGTTCTAGCTACCAAAAGTCCATATGCAAATCTACCTCCCAAGAAATCCATTTAGTACACCATTGGTTAGTTTTTTGTCTTCCTATATTCTTTATCAACCTCTTCTAGTGATTCTTGAAAGGTGGATACTTAAATCCTTCCTAAAAATTTGAGCTCTAAAATGAGAAGACATACAAGGTCATTTGTAAGTCATTCTTCTATCCAATTAAAAAACCAAGTGAATATTGAACCACATATTGATTTTTGTCCCATAGAACAACAAAATCTAAAACCTCTTCAAGGTCTTCAATCTGCTCGTAAAGTTAATTTACATGTCTTGATCAAGTCCAACAACAAAGAAACATTCAGTGACAACACCAAAATCTACAACTTCTTCAACATCTTCTAAACCATCTTCAAAGTCAATATTGTGTGCATCAAATTCCTCAGCAAGGTCATTAATGGAGTCGATCTTTGTTTCAAATTCATGCACCATACTTTGAATTTGTAAAGAAATTCATGAAACATCAAAATACATGCAAGGCCTTAATTGGATAAGAAATCTAACCATCTATTAAATAAACTAGAGGTTTATTTGAGCTCTAAAATGAGATTCCAAGCCTAATTTCATAAAAAGTAAGTTGGGGATGATCACATTGACTTGCTTGATGACATGTCTATGAAGATTAACTACCTTGAACTATTTTTTTGCGTAGGGAAAGAGACACATTCCAATGTCTGAGCATGAAAACGTTCTTTGATATTGTTAATGCCTCTAGTGTCTACTTCTACAAGTTCTATAGGCAGAGTCTTTAAAGGGCCAGGTAGCCTCTGGATCTCATCTTTTATGAAAGGTGACATATCTAGTAAATGCCCCTACAGTCAATCTCTGGAATGGATCTAAATAGAAGTTCTTCATTTTAATATCTGTAAAACACAACAACTTTAAGGTAAACTATGTACATGTGTCATTTCTCCCACAAACTAAAGTGTATAAGTAGTAAATTTTATACCAAGTGTGCTCCCACCATGTAAAGGGAAATTTGGTGAACTTATCATTTTTATAATATCTTTTTCGATTAAATTTAGTTTCACACATGATCAATTATTGCTTTGAAAGTTGTGTTCTACATAATTTGTGTACACTAAGTTACAAATTGATTTTTTGAAATCTATTTTGTGTAAATGTCAACCAATAGATATATATCATGGAGGATGAACAACGAAGATCAGCCGAATCCCATATGGAGGTTCAGGGATCGGGGAATGTTCACGGTATTTAAATATAATCTTAAATATCCATACATGTGTGTACATATGGAATTGATTTTTTTATTAACTTTGTGATTTAATTTAGTTGTTAATAAGTTTCATATTTTAATTTTTAGGAGGTAAGAGGAGAAGGGTTTCAACTCCATCCATGGAGTGTGGCCAAGGTTCAACTGGTCGAGGTATGAGTGGTAGCAGGTTGCGGGAAGGGGGCGATATTTATTCCCTTGAAGGTCAATCAACCGCTGCTGGTTCTTAGCAGCGTCATTTTGGGGCTGGTTCTCAGCAGCGTCATTCTAGGGCTGGTTCTCAGCAGGGTGATGTTGGAGAAGATGTTAACCAACAACATCAAGGTTGCCATCAATTTCAATATTTTTTCATTAAATTTGTACAATTTTTTTTACACGTGTTTTTTCTAATATACGAAATTTTATATATATTGATGCAGAGGCCGAAAATGTTCGAGCCAGTGGTCAAAATAGACGCAGGGTAGTGCACTACATTCAAGAAGAAGGTTGTCAACCCAGCACAACTTATCCGGCTGAGATTACTGATATACCATGGGAAACCAACATTGAAAATGCACCTTACAAAGGTGTGAAAGCCTTCATGCAAAATTTCAAAGAGATCTCGTGGCTTTGTCTCTACCTGCTGAGAGTAGACAAAGCCTTGAAATAGTTACACATTCATTGGGTGAAACGCTAAATGTGTACAGAAATTTGGGGCCAACGACTGATTCGTTTGTAGAAACGATGAGAAAGAGAAAAGAAACAGTGATAGGTCCCGATAAATGGCAGGACATAAAACAAAGAGTTTCAAGAGCAGATGCTAAGTCAATGTTTAATTATAAGGAAGGGCCAAAAATAAAAATGTTGAAGGTGCAGTATTTCAAGCACCCAGACAAAGCTGCTTATTTGTATGATCGACATCTTGCGGCCTTTGGAAGGCTTCCATGGAACGATGAGGTTCCTGTTTATTTTGCACAAATGTTTTATGCAGAATTTTTTTTGGGTATGAAACCCGACTATAATGACCTTCCTTTAGAATTTTTTGGCCCGGGGAGAGGTCGATTATATCAACGTAAGGGCGCTAAGCGAGATGTGGAGTTGCCTCGCCCTGAGCCGCCATTGGTGAGTCGACCGTTTCGAGTCGAAACTCTGCGATCAGAGTTGGATGCGACTTCTCAAATAAGTCGAGAAGCAAGAGATGTTATGATCGACAATGTTCAGAGTGGATTGAGTGGAGTCGATCTTTGTTTAAATCGACAAAGAGCATGTGAAAATGCACGTGCCAATTTTGTTTATCATACAGATGAGGAGATTTACAACATGAATGTTGAAGATCTCTGAACATATGCAATAAATTGTCGCAATGGTCTGCAAGACCTAATTTTTCATGAGGAAGAGGGCACTGGAACGGTATGTGTTAGTGACGTTAGGGTTTGAAATTATTTTTACATATATACATGTGTACAATTTGTAATAAATACATGTGTATGTACATGTATACATTTATTTGTATGTGTACATTAATCTAATTTAATGTATGATTATATGTTAAAACACCATTTGCAGTTCTCAGGCATGATGCGTGATGAAAATGTTAATATTACGTTCAGGACCTCCGGTTCAAACGATGCAGATGGGTCTGACCATCATGATATGTTGGCACATGTATGTTAGTGTTTTTTAAGTGACTCTAAAATAAATAATTGTTGCCACACATGTACATGTATGTATATATATATATATATATAATTTGATAAAATGTTTTAACAGGTACCGATTCCGTCTGATGTTTTTGGGATGGCGGTACCTTCTTCTTCCTTAGGAGATGTACCTTCTACTTCATTGGGAGATGAGCCACGAGTATGGACAGTTTTTCACAAATTTAAAATTTATGTTTAAAAGTTATATATATATATATATATATATATATATATTCTACCTCAAAAAGTTCCATTAAAACTTGAGATATATATATATATATATATATATATATAGAGAGAGAGAGAGAGAGAGAGAGAGAGAGATCTATATTTTGAGTTATTTAAAAAATTTTGAATTTAGGTTCCTATAGAAGATTTCTTTAATCCGAGGACTCTAGCGACGGAGATAGGAACATCCACAGCATTTGAACAAGTTGTCTTTAGTTCCTTTTTTTAATATTATTGAAAATAAGTTTATATATGTACATGTGCATTTTCATTTGAAAGTTTTTAATATATATATATATAATTGTACATGTATATTGTACAGTTTACCACTGCAGATGTTCTTATGGGAGAACTTGTTCATCAAATGGAGAGGGAACCTTACGAGGTATTGCATGGTTTTTTTGTTATATTTTGTTTTTTACATGAAGTTCTAGATATATATATTCTCATTCATTTTTAGAACTTAAAATTTTAATGTTCAAGTACATGTGCATTGTGTATGTAGGTTTCCTATTCACAGGATAGGGCGCGGACTGAGACTCAGACGCTAGATCCTCCATTTGATGGACATGATTTACAGTAAATTTAGATGGTTTTAAAATTTGTTAACTTGATACAGTTTGATACTCAAGTGAGATTTACAATTTTTGGACATATTTTATTACATTGTTATTATATAATTTGTTTTTTTTTAATTTTTGGATGGTTTTAGTACTTTTGGCATGTGAATGTGAAGTAATGTTGTCATCTGAGCTACATTTGGCATGTGATATTTAATGTTAAAAGTTTTTGTTGGATAGTTGAATTATAATTGGCATGGCATGGGAAGTTTTTAAAACTCAAGTTTTGGATGGTTTCAATCTACATTTTGCATGTGATATTTAATGAACTTTATATGTTTAATGTTTTAATGTTGCACAATATATAATCAAAAGGGTTTTAAAACTTAAAGTTTTGGATGGTTTCAATCTACAACTTAAAGTTTTGGATGGTTTCAACCTACATTTGCACATGCGGTAAATTGAAATGTTACTTGTAAAAAGACAATCCCCATTGATTTCATTGTATATATGTTGATTTTTGATTTGATATAATTGCATGTATGATGGTACATTACTTGTAAAGTCATTGGATTAATAGTGTTCATTGATTTCAGTGTAAGCACAAAAAATTATTGACAATGTAGAACGATTTTTGTGTTATAATAATTAAACCAGTATCCAGTGTTTACTACAAGAGCTCGAGCTATTTAAATATTTAAGTGGTTTATGATTTATGATTTTTACTTTATTTTTAATATAATCGGTACGGAAAGATGAAAAAACTAATAAGGGTGACAATAAGAATAGAAGAAGAGAATAGTTTAAGATTGATCACAATAAATGCTATTTGTAATTGATTAAAGAATAGTCTAGTGCATTGGAATTCATTAAAGAATTGGTCATTAGAGCTGCTTCAAGCTAGGAGTGAGCATCGTCACCAACCTACATTGAATATTTTACACTCCCTAGGGTGAATGATACTTTAAATTGATTGACAGTCTAAGACTTTCGATTTTTTCCGAATGCCAAATGATCTTACAAAGCTAGTAAATTTATAATATCCTAGTAGGTCATTCGGTGACAACTTTTACCGGAAACTTGAAACAACTTTGGCATGTGATATTTAATTTGTTAAATGTTTTTGTTGGATAGTTGAATTATAATTGGCATGGCATGTGAAGTTTTTAAAACTCAAGTTTTGGATGGTTTCAATCTACATTTTGCATATGATATTTAATGAACTTTAAATGTTTAATGTTTTAATGTTGCACAATATATAATCAAAAGGGTTTTAAAACTTAAATTTTTGGATGGTTTCAATCTACAACTTAAAGTTTTTGATGGTTTCAACCTACATTTGCACATGTGGTAAATTGAAATGTTACTTGTAACAAGACAATCCCCATTGATTTCATTGTATATGTTGATTTCTGATTTGATATAATTGCATGTATGATGGTACATTACTTGTAAAGTCATTGGATTAATAGTGTTCATTGATTTCAGTGTAAGCGCAAAAATTTATTGACAATGTAGAACGATTTTTGTGTTATAATAATTAAACCTAATAATATTGGAGAGCAAGAGAGATAAGGTATGGTGTTTACTACAAGAGTTCGAGCAAGTCATTCGGTGACAACTTTTACTGGAAACTTGAAACAAAGAGAATTTATCTTTGGCTAGGACATCATGTAAGATGCCTGACATAAACAGTAAAATTGTACTTGAAAGCTGAGATTCGGGCAAGTGGGGACAAACACTTGTTATCTCGTCCCTTGGAGGCTACGCCATATGGGGACCGAATCTGACCTTACAAAATAAAGTGAAATAATTTGTACCATATGGTCGGAGAACATATACAAGAACAATTAATATACAAGAACAATTAATTTCATTCTAGAATATATATATATATATCCAATACATATAACATTTTTAATCAATGCACATGTATAGAAAAACTACTTTCAGTTGATACTAGAGCACATGCTTGTACCCAAACAATTTGTAACACCTGCAAAACACAAATAACATAAGCAACTCAATTTTTAGTTGAGTACTGAAAGTTCTAAAACATATTTAATCCAAAGATAATAAATTGTTGGACACTTCACTCAAAAAAATTCTAATGGAATTCCATCCTCAATAATCCGTTCATGATCGGATTTTGACATTTTCCATTTCTTAATTTTCGATTTTTTCTTTGATTGAACTTATATCAACTTTATGCGTGCTGCACACACCAAGTGACTATATTGACAACTTATGGAATCAATTTCATAGTCTTCAAAGTAAACAAAGTCTCCACTTTGATGAGTTTGTCTGAAAAAATAACCTTTCAGTATAATAGACCCTCTGTCATACTGAAATCCGTGATCATTATAGTCTTGTAATAATTTCATTTTTCGTTCATTGCAACGCATCAAATAATACTTCACATTTTCATCGTTGTCAATAGGTGCAATTACAGCAAAAACATCTCCTGCACAATAAAATAAATTTAACATTTAATTATGCATATTTAAATTTATTTCTAGATCTTTAAATCATTAGAAAGTAATTCAAATGTTACCTTCTCTAACAAGATCAAAAACTCGATCACCATCGGATGATATTGTAGTTTCCTCTGATTGCATTTCTTCAAACATTGCAACAGACATTTTTCCCTTTGTATTTAGCTCTGTATGTTTCCAATCGTTCACATACATTTTGTTTTCACAAGCGTCATTGGATTTTGTGTTGTCTATGCAAACATCACAAAAACAAGAATATTTTCTTTTATCCAATGCAAACACATTTCTGGACAACTTTGTTTGAATTGAATGCAATTTTCGAGTCCCTTTTATTGTTTCAACATCATTTACAATTGATCTATCTACGTCCTCGATTCCAATATGCCAGAAAAACCTTTATATGGAAAATTAGAAAAAGAATTTGTAAATATGATATCAAAATAAAATTAAAAATAATCATTGCATGATAAATGTACAATGTTTAAAATTAGATTTCCAATATAAATTAAATTGAATGTACCTTCGCACTTCTCTTGATGGGTTAATCTCATGGCTTAGAGCAGTTTTGCACCATTGAACAACTTCTTTAGCGTTCACAAGTCGGCGTGCAAAGTGGTTCATTTGATATCTTCGAAGTACTCGTTTTATGCATGCTCCTGCACCGTCATGTTCTCCTTTTCCATGGCCAATCTCAAAGAAATTCCAACAATGTTTAATGCAAGTTTTCTTATGAAGACGACACAACCAAAAAAATGATCGTGCAGATTTGAATTGACCTGCGCATCCGTCTGACCATATCCAATGTTCATTGAATGTTATTCCACGATTTTTCAATGAATCATAAATTTTTCCAAAACAATTTTGTACAAAACATGTATCATGCGTACGATCGTCACTGATATAAAAATGATATTCTTTAATGATATGTCGATTTTCACTCGTGCTTTCTATATGATCGAAATTTTGTTCAGCATGTCTATATAGAATATGAACGAGCATGGAGACTTGGTCAGAGTGATAGTATTCACTCTGAATTTCTTTTTGTGGAGCAAATGTGTAGTTTTCTGCAAAATCAATCACTGACAAAATGGTTCCTGGTGGAAAAACTTCACGAGATTTTTTGAATTGCAAGTATTGCCATCGAGCTCTATAGGAATGCATGGTGTATTTGTAAATTTCTGCTTCAAACTTTCTCAAAAAGTCTATTAGAAAAATTTCGTCTTCTCGTAATTCGATTCTTTTAACACTATCTGCACTTTGAATCGATGTACTGGTATATTCGTATCTCTTCCATTTCAATTTCATGTTGGACAATGATTGATCATTTATATCAATACGATATTTGTTTTGAAATTTAGTCAAATTTCCACAATCATCGCATTTTTTACCACCAACACATTTCTTTTTGTAAAATAGTTCATCGCTTTCTCTTTCACATACAATTTGAGATATGAATTCACGGATAGTGGAAGGAGGAGGTGAATCCTTCCATAATGTTCTACCAAAATCAAGGAATGTGTCATAATGTAACTCAAATTCCACATGATAACGGCAACAACAAGTGTCGCGTACGGTGATAGGTTTTACATACCATGGTTTTTGTTGAACAAAAGCACTGAGTGAAACTTGAATTTGATGATTCTCTTCTTTGAACTTGTTGAATAACTCTATTTGAGTGGTTTCCAAGAGATGTTTTTCATGTTCTTCGTATTGATTTCGTGCTATTCTTCTTCGCATCACATGTCTTGCAGTCGGTGAAACACGCGAATTGTTCTTCCAATATTCATATATTATTTTTTTAACATCTTCTCCAAGTCTATCTTTGTGTGGTTGCCTACAAATAGCTCTCCAACAAGCGAGTTCATCATTTACATCTATTTGCAGTCGAAATTTTCGATGTTTGTGCAGATTTTTTCGCGAGGTTCCCAGTGCTCATGCCATAGATGTTAGATTCAAACGATTCTCTTGAGTACTTGGTGAAACCATTGCCATCTATATTCCTCTACGTATATTTGAAACATCTTTATCTCTAGATCTCTTAATTGACTCTATAGCACTACTCATATTTTTTATCACCTCTTCTTTCATTTTTTAATCTTTGGTTGATTTTCGAATACCCAATAGTGTCGTCGCTTCTTTTAATTTCCTTGATGATAGGAGACCTTTCAAAATTTGAGCTTGAACTGTCACTTGCTCATTTTTGAAATACTTTTCAAAAATTTTATCGACACGATATCGTATAACATGGTCAGGTTTTTTATCTCCATATGTGTGAGTGTCGACATTTTCTAACATCTCATTATTGATAGTGATTTCATCTGTACATATTCGAAAAAATAGTACATATTCAATAAATAACTAAATTAATAAATATGTCAATAAATATTAGGAAAATTTTAAATATATCAATAGATCATAATATTTACATTTACATACCCGATTCAATTTCTTCTTGAGGTTGATTTTCTTCTTCAATATTTTGAGGAGTATCTTTGTCTGTTTACATTAAACAAAATATTTTTCAAACTAGTTCATCAAATAAAAATTAAGCTTCACATTTTACATTGGGAAAACTTTAAAAATATATTAATAGATCATAATATTTACATTTACATACCAACTTCAATTTCTGCTTGAAGTTGATTTTCTTCTTCAATATTTTGAGGAATATCTCTGTCTGTTTACATCAAACAAAATATTTTTCAAACTAGTTCATCAAATAAAAATTAAGCTTCATATTTTACATTAGGAAAATTTTAAATATATATCAATAGATCATGTAATATTTACATTTACATACCTGCTTCAATTTCTGCTTGAGGTTGATTTTCCTCTTCAATATTTTAGAGGGCTTCTAACTTTCTTTTGCGATATTGTCTAGTCTCTTCTCTACGTTCCTCAAGGTCTCTTTTTCGATCATATTTTCTCACACAAGTTCTTCGATTTCCCATGATAATAGGGTATGAGGTTCAAAAAATTTCCTTCAAAAAATTAGACAATAACTCAATTACAAAAAATATCACAAAAGATTTAATTTAAAAAAATCTTAAAAAAAATTCAGTGTAAATTTTTTGTAAAAAATACGTAATCCAATCCAAAACACACTTTAAAAAACACAAAACACGTACTTCAACACAAAACACGTACATACCTCCAAGAAAAATCACGCCGCCTCCAAGAAATGTCTTCCAAAAAAATTCTTTAAATCCAAAATTGTAAAATCAATTTGCTTCCAAGAAATGCTCTTAAACCCAATTCTTTAAACCCAAACTTTGAAGAAAATTTTTTGAACAAAGAAGCTCAAAAGATTTATTTCAACACAAAACACATACATACCTCCAAGAAAAATCACGCCGCCTCCAAAAAATGTCTTCCAAAAAAGTTCTTTAAACCCAAACTTTGAAGAAAAGTTTTTGAACCCAAACCAAGTCTTTGTAAAATGAAATGAAGTGCGAAATGTGCGAAAATTGTGAATCATTTCGCGGCAATTTATATTGACGCGAAATGTGTGTTTTGTAGGGGGCTCCACAAAATTTTCCGGCCGACGGAGAGTTACACAATAGTTCGGCCGAACTTTTGATAAGAAGTTCGGCCGAACTATTAAGACGTTAGTTTTAACGACTCGTAAGCGGAAAACATAGTTCGGCCGAACTTGGACTAAAAGTTCGGCCGAACTAACGCGTCACCAATTACGCAAAACCAGGCTCTGAAAATGGTTCTGCAACTTTGGACTGATTAAACTCCATGAAAGGTTGTTAATTAACTATCGGAACCAAGACAAGCATTTTCAGAATTGAATCTACTTTCAGGAAATATAACTTTTATGGAATTTCATAAACGTTTAATAATTTTAATTATTTTTCTAATAAAATGGGTGAAAACAATTTCTGAGGGTCATTGTGATTCAGTGAAATCAAAATTTTGTATCTCCCAAAATACATTGTAAAAAAAATTGAAAAAATTATGGGGCATTACATTGGTCCGTTGAATCTAATGGGTAGCTTTTAGATTTTTATTTTATAACTTATATGTTAAGAAATTTGTTGCCACGCGAAACATATCAAAAATACGCAGTTTTTCGTATTGGACCAGTTCAAAAAATTCTAGTAATTATGATATGCATCCATTAGCTTTGTAAATATGACGAAAACAAAGTAGACTCTGTCTAGATTGTTGTAACACATTTTGTTTTTTCAAAAACACAAATTTTCAATGAATACAGCATTGCATTCTTATGAATCCTTTGATTGTTAAGAAACACACACTCAAAGAAACGCTAAGTTGACATATCAAATATGCATAAACAAATTTCAAAAAATAAGTAATAGAAAGCTAACAAAATTTCTCACAACTTTTATTTTTATCGCAAAATGAAATTCTACACGGAAAAATTGTTATAGTTTCCAGAAAGTTGAAGAACCCAAAAAAATGAAAAAATTTTCTCAAAAAAGGGCAAAAAGTGTAACCCAGCTTCACATTTTCACCCGAGTGCCGAGATCCTCGGCATTTGGACCACCTGGAGGAGGAGGATTTACATCGAATTAGAGATGACTTTCCAAGTGGTCTATACTAGCATCTAAGCTCTCCAAATATGAACATTGGTACTGTTAAAAGCATGTTTGATGTCATTCAAGGCGGAGAAAATGTCATATTACTCTTGTTTCTCCTTCATAAATATGCCCAAGATGGTTTTCAATTCCCAATTAAGGGTAATGGAGTTAAGGTATTATTTCCATATTCCTAGGTATGACTAAGGTTAGGACCATAGTGGGAAACCTCCTCAAGTATTTGAGAATTTGAGAAAACTTGACAGTCTTCAATGAAGAGGGTCTCAAGATGGTGAATCTCATCACACATATCAAAAGTGATAGTAGAATGGTAGATGTTTATAACCTCCTATGCATGGGCGTAGGCACAATTTCTACCTTGGGGTCCCTAATTTCATATATATATATATATTCTTTTTTAACAATACCATGTTAAAATAAGGTTATCGAAACTTAGAGCCCAAAAAACACCAATTGTAAATTGACAATTTTATCTCAATTTTTTTTTTTGATTATTCATCTTTGTGTAGTAATATTATTAGGACTCGTCTTCATCATGTCGATATATAACCCCAATCAAGGAGGAGTGGATGATGACTACATCAGGACTGTGGCAGGCACTGATCACCAACTTTCCAAGAACTTAGTGAACTTTTATTTTATTTTATTATTTTAATTTTTATGTAATTTGGTAGGAGTCAAAATGTTTAGCCATAATGATACTTGGAGGCAAAAACCGATATAATAGGTTGGAAAGTGCCTCACTGAAAAAAATATAAATAATTTATATTTAATAATGTGGGATTATTCTCTGTTGTATACACAATTCAATGGATCAAATCAAGGGTTTTAAATTATTTATTTTTCCATTTCCTACCTTTATTTATGGGCGCATTACAAATTATCTAATTTACAAATTACATGTAAGTATTTTGATGGCTACCAAATTGATCAACATTTTAATTTATATAGCTATGCTAGTTAAGAAGACATCTGATTTCTAATTCTAATCCTTGATTGGTATTCACCTTCATAAAATTATTTAATTTTATAGTAAGTTGTTGGCTAACGACAACCCGTTGAAGCTTGATCATAGGATTGAATCACGATACAAGCAAGTTGAAGGGGCACTCTGTTGCCAATTGAATCTCATTTACTCCCCATGTAATATCCCAAATGGGAGTATGCAGTAATACTTCACACAATATAAGAACTTACAGCAAGATAAACAATAAATCTAAGTACAAATCAGAATATGTAGAAAGCGCTGAGCCATTTTATTATATTGGAGAAGAAACAGTTACACAAGTACAAAATATAGGTAGATCTAGCCAAAGAGATGAGTTAGGATCACCCTAAAAACATGTGTGAAGCAGTAATAGCCGTAATTGTTGAGGCTCTCACAAATATCGGCTATTATCTCTTCAAGAAAATATGAACATATGTTTGCAGTGATGAAAAGAGAAATGCAGATATAATCAAAACTGGAGCTTTGATTATGCCAAGATTCAAGATCTGGCCAATGTGATGGATTCCCAAGATAACCCAGAAAGGATTTTCCAAATCTGCAACTTTGGAAAATCACCTCCCTAGAATTTGATCCTTGATCTACTAGGAAATACATATATGAAGCTAGATCTGAAGAATATATGGCTTAAGTGTGTGCTCAGATCAGATCTATGCTTGAAGGGCTGATCTCTTCATCAAATCTATGAACTAGAAGCTCTAGATCTACCTCCTCAATCCTTCAATGATGAATTCAACTGCTGCAACACATCTTCCAACAAAAACTGCGCTGTGAGGGAAAGAGAGGCCTTCTGCCTACTAAAATGTGCTACAATAAACTCTAGGCTGATGGTAAGACTGATGGAAATGTGAAGGAATGATCCTCCACTAGATTGCTAGCTGAAGTACTAGCAACTTCCTCCCTCCTTTCAGATCTGCAATATGGACAGCGTTATTCTTAGAGAGAATACTGCTACTAGGAGGTTAATAACTTTTGGTCTGATGCCAGATCTGCAATGTGGCTCTAGGAGTGCTGATCTATAAGCCCAAGTGATGGGAATAATCTCTCACCTTGTTCTCCAGCTGAATTACTGAAGACAACTTCCACTTCCCAAACTGATCTTCAAAAATCTGTAGATTTCTGAATATGAATGTTCTGCAGAAAGTAGAAAAAGGAAATGGAACTTAAAGCCTGATGTATAATTAAGTACAATCCTCTTCCTTAGAGATCAATCAAGGGAAGAGGTGGGATTCCCACCCGGGAACACCCTGTGCTAAACAACACCTGCAATCTCTGCTAAACAGCCCAAGAATGCAGTGGAATGTCACTTGACAATTCCAAATCTAAAATATCATACATTAAATCATCCAATATGTCGCTCACTTTTGCCTTCATCTCCTTTATAATGTTTGAGCCATCCCAAGCCTTGGCCCTAATCTCAACTGCGCAGTCTCATGTGGACAAGATCCTCCAAGTGGGACTACGCTGTTTGACCAAGTCAACCAAACAGTCTAGGTGCAATGTACACCTCCTCCATCATGTGTGCTTCATTTGCACATGATCCTCCATCACTTGATCATTAATGCTCAATGATCCTTTGTTTGACATCTTCAAGATCTTAGTTGACTAAATCAACCCTCCATGATCTTTCTCATTAAATGAGACATGATCTCCAATCTCATTCACATTAGTAGTTGCTCAACTACCTCTTTTTGCAGATCTAGTCTAGATTAATCCACATTCACACACAAAGTGGATATTTATTCTTATTGAGGATTGTGGGTCCCTCCACCCTTTTATTTACTTAATTCATTAAGAAAATCAAGGACTCTAATATTCCAAATATGATGTGAAAATTTGGGAATATTACAGTCCCCCCCAGCAAAATGTTTCTTGTCCTCAAGCAACTCCAAAATTAGATGCAAAGCCATCTATTCCCCTCCAAATGGCATCCACATAAGGAAGGCTTCCTCCATTTGCTGCAATAGGTTATGCATGTTTGGTTCCAAAGTTGTCTTTTAAAAGCATAAAGAATGACCTCCAACTGTTTGGTTAGATGTCCTCCTCCCATCATGAAGTACCAAGTGACAACCATATGATGTCCAACATCATCATCAATACATGAGGTGCATACAATAAGGTGGCTCTCTTCACAAAGGAAAAGGTCCATCACACATGTAATGTTCCCACTTAGCCTTAGCTAAGAGGAACATTCAATTTTGTTTTAATTTCTCGTTTCATGAATAAATGAATAAAGGAGGACATGTACAAAACTCCTCCCTAAAAGTCCTAATAAATCAATCTCTCATGTGGAACAAAGACAAAAATCAAGTGTCATGTACATATTCATACTCTTTGCAGTTGTGAAAGAGGTTTGAGCTAAAGACTGGGTCAACCTTGACCAAATCAACATCGCTGTCTAGGTTCATTGCATCTCCAAAAGGGACAACGCAGTTCTAGAGGGAAGCCTCTCATGTGAAAAGGGCTAACTCATAAAGATGGTTTAGGGTTTGCAAAAGCTTTCTCATCTTATAAAAGGAGAGGGAGGGCAGCAAGAGAAGGTTGTTGCTTGATCATATTTCTGAGTATTTGTCTGCTTAGACAAATACCATTCTCTGTTGTTTAGTGGAGGATTGTATCTGGAATTCCTATGCAGGGATTTCACCTCTTCATTTGAGGATTCAAGGAGGAAAGTTCGTTGAATTGAACCACTATTAGGCTTGAATCCAAGCTCCATCTTACATTACAACGCTGCTCATCTTGAGGGCTGAGTTGTCTTGTGAGCTTCAGCAAGTGGGAGTCTAGATCTGTAGAGATCTAGTGTATTTTTGGGAGCCTCTTCTCATGGAAGGTGTTCTTTAACCTCCTGAAAGAGTGTCTCTTCTTCTTGTACTCCAGATCTGCAATTTTACAGTATTTTTTTGTGTCATTTGAGCTACAGCGTTGTCCCATTGAGTAAAGTGTGTTATTTCTGTATGAGGGTTTACATGGTGTCTTTCTCATAGTTTAGATCAGATATCTCTTGTGCTGGGCTTTGCTTTCCACTTAGTGATCCATGGATTAGCTTGCTGATCTATGTTCTGTTCAGATCTGATCCAATGTAATGAAATGTTATATTCAGAAAGTTACTGCAGCAGTTTCCATATCTGCAACTTGTTTCTCAGATCTACTCTTATTCATGCATGCTTTTGTCAAAATTCCAAGTGGATCTTAAAGAGAAAAATATATAGTTTCCAGATCTGATATAGATCTGATGTTTTATCCACATATCTGTCCTAGATCTGAGTTGTAACTTCTAGCTGCTGAAGCTCCTCAAAAATAACGTTGTTGAAGTATTTCTGCAAATATACATGTGTTCCTGCTCTCTTTTCTAAAGATTTATTGTTGTATTGACTCATGCATTCTACTATATAATGAAAGGGCTTTATCATAATGATGATTTGCTGCTGTATGACTGAAATATAAGTATCCTTGATGTTCTCCTCTGAAAATTTGCTAAAACTGCGCAATTCCTGAAGCAGTGCTTGCATTTTGCTGCAGCCTTCCTCTTTGGGTGCTTTTTAGCTAGTCAAGATTTTGGGAGATTTGTTTAATGAGTCTAAACTGATTTTTTTTTATGAAACTCCATATATAAGTCTCATACAGCATACATAAGAGGAAACAAGTCCTGATATGTGTTATTTTTGCACAGTTTTACTTATACAGTGTTT
This sequence comes from Pinus albicaulis, assembly GCA_034641835.2. Lineage (NCBI taxonomy): Eukaryota > Viridiplantae > Streptophyta > Pinopsida > Pinales > Pinaceae > Pinus > Pinus albicaulis. The sequence goes on from CM076577.1 coordinate 496,468,013, forward strand.
TTGTTGAGCACCTTGTTGAATTTCCTGAAAAAAGGATCACAACACAATACATATCTTCATCCCATGTTTCATGAATTAGATTGAGCATTAATATGCTCTCATACTTAGCCCTGTTGGCCTTGTTGGATCCAAACTTCATCATTCCAAAGTTATGCAAAAGAATAAGGGAAGAAGTAACATGGGTAGACAAATATGTCAAACCATATTCTCCTAAAAATAACCATCAGAGTAAGGCCTTTTGCTGCCATCCTCCATCTCCTCCATGTAAGATGGACAAGACAAACTCCCCCAAAAGCAACCCAAGCAACAAGAGATCTTGTTGCTTTCTCCTCTCCTCATGTGCATCATAAAGTAAAAGCATACTAATGGACATGTGAGATGTCACATCAGCCCAATACAAAGAAAAATCATTAATGCACATCATGAGATCATTATGCCAAATTTTACGCAATACAAAACACATAGACATAGGAGATGTCATGTGGTGGCCAACCTCCCTCAAGTGAAACCAAAATGAACATGCCTTCCTTTGCTGCAATTTATCATTGAAAAACAAGGCATGATTCAGAAAATGATGAGCTATTGGGTGGTATCCATACTCACCCAAGAGAAGACAGTGCAACCATGCCTCCTTCTTCATTTCATATGTGTTTTTCAAGGCATGGATTAGAAAAATAGGTGCCTTTGGAGAGTGACCGAAATCTCCCAATGGCAACCAATGTAACCAATCATGTTGGCCCATACAAATCCACAAGTGGTTTTGCAACCCCTTGCTTATCATTCTTACCCATTCACTCCCATGTGGATGATGAATGAGATATTGCATAATCATGGCATCCTCCCTTTGTAGAATGCCATCCTTCCCAAACTATTGAAGAACTTTGCATTTCATGAAATGTTGAAATGCATCTCTAATAAGATCTCTTAATGTGATCCTCTCTCCATCAAAGGCCCTCCAAAACCAAAGAAGTTTTGGATTGGCTGCAAGTAGAAGTTTCTCTTTGAGTAGTGAGAGGCTCATTGAGAAAGGGTCATCTAGAAGGGAGAAAAGATTTCTCATTTCAAGATGTCTACCATTTGTCATCTTTGCTTCCATTGCTTCATGAGTGAAGCTAACTCCAGAATGCTCCAATAATTATGAATCCATTTCTTTGTCATAGCTACTAAGTGACAGCGCTGTAGATCTGCAGGGTAATACATATGCTGTCTCAAAATAAGGAACAATACTGATCTCATAATCAGCCATTGTACATAGGATAATGCTAATCCCATTTTCTGGAACTGTACATCTCAACTCAAGGGGTTGAATGTAGCTCAACAGTGATGAACAGGGATAGTTTTCAATCTCCTCCTTGATTAGATCAAGGGTCCTTTGCGTTGCAATTTGTCTCTGCTTCAAATCAGCATTTTGTTCTAACCCTTGGTTATGCATTGATCTTTAAACAATATGTGGTGGAATTTTATGCATGCCTTGGATCAACTGATATGTGGGAACCTCTTGACAGAACAAAAGAGTTCCTCCAACTGGGAAAATAGTGGCTCCAACTGCTAGTAAGAGTGATGGCCTCTTTTCTTCAAGTGTACCAGCGCTGGTATCTTCCTCCTTCTCATGCATCTCCTGATCCATGCATGGGACTCCATATGTCAAGAGCTCAAGACTACCTTGCAAAGATGCAAGTGCCTCTTATCTAGATACAAGTACTTCTGCAGCAGGTGGTGAAAGTAGTGACCTCTTGTCCAGAGTGACAAGACTGACATTCTCCTTGGTTCCCTTGGGAGATGTCTCTTTGTAGCACTTCTCTGTCTTCTCCAAATCAAACTTCTTCCTCAACTTGTGAAAGAAATCTGAATACTTGGTCAATTTTACATGCTCTAGGTGCCCAAATCACCAATCTTCTACTTCATCTAAGAGATGAAGTGCTACAATTTGAACAACCTCCTCTTCAGCCACAAGATGTAGCTTGAAAAATGAATCTAACTCCCTCCTCCAAGCCTTGACATTGCTTGAGGAAGATCCATCAAATGTAGGCAAATAGAATCTCTTATGCCTCTTCCTTATATTGCTGCTATAGCATCCTCTTTCTTCTCTAATATGGAAGAATTGTTGGAGAGTTAGCTTCTCCTTGAAAGCTCTAGACTGTGATTTATACTCTTCAAGATATAGACTGAGAGTCTCATGAGTCTCAGGTTCATTCCTTTTTTCACTTCTATACCTCTCACCTTCTTCAAAGAAAGTGGGCATAGTGGATCTATGAGGAGATCTAGGATTCTTCGAGCTTTTTTTCTGCTGATAGGAAGTACTTTCCTCATCACATCTTCTTCTTGGATCTTCCCCCTGTTCTTCCTCTTTCATTCGATAGACCTCCTTGGAGAGATCTTGCATGGATCTAAAGGAAGGAGTGACATATTTTTCATCCTCCATGATAGTTCTCATCTATATGTTCTTCTTTCAATGTAAAATATGAAAGGTCCACAAGCTAAGCCAAAGATCATGCTCTGATACCACTGTAACATCCCCAAAAGGGAGAATGCAGTAATACTTCACACAATATAAGAACTTACAGCAAGATAAACAACAAATATTAAGTACACATCAGAATATGCAAAAAGAGTTGAGCCATTTTATTATATTAGAGATGATTCAGTTACACAAGTACAAAATATAGGTAGATCTAGCCAAGAAGATGAGATAGGATCACCCTGAAAACATGTATGCAACAAGTACAGTGTGACTGGGGAGGTTCTGCAACAAATACTGCACTATCCCTTCAACAGAATGTGAGCATATAGTTGCAGGCTGAAAAGGAAAATGCAGATCTACTAAATACTGGAGCTCAGATGATGCCAAGATTCAAGAACTAGCCAATATGATGGATTCCCAAGATAACCCAGAAATGATTTTCTAGATCTGCAACTTTGGAAAATCACCTCCCTAGGATTTGATCCTTGATCTGCTGGGAAATACAGATCTGAAGCTAGATCTAAAGAATAGATGGCTAAAATGTGTGCTCAGATCATATCTATGCTTGAAGGGCTAATTCCTTCATCAGATCTATGAGCTAAGAGCTCTAGATCTACCTCCTCAATCCTCCAATGATGAATTCAGCTGCTGTAACATAGGTGCCAACAGAAACTGTGCTGTGAGGGAAAGAGAGGCCTTCTGCCTGCTGAAGTATGCGGTAATAAATTCCAAGTGGATGGTAATACTGATGGCAATGTGAAGGAATGATCCTTCACTGGATTGCTCGCTGAAGTACTAGCAACTTCCTTCCTCCTTCGTACCTTGCGACGAGGGACATCATTATTCCCGGAGGGAATATCGCTAGACGTCAATAACTTTTGTCTCCGGGTCCCGCATCTGCAATGTGGATCCGGGGAGTGCTGATCTATAAGCCCAAGTGATGGTAATAATCCCTACCTTGTTCTCCTACCAAAGTAATGAAGACAACTTCCACCTTCCAAACCGATCTTCGTAACCGCGTATTTCGAATATGACAACGTAAAGTAGAAAAAGTAAATGGCACTTAAAGCCTTATGTATAATGAAGTAAAAACCTCTTCCTTAGAGATCACTCAAAGAAAGAGGAGGGATTCCCGCCTGGGAACACACTGTGCTAAACAACACCTACAATCTCTACTAAACAGCCCAAAAATGCAGTGGAATGTCACTTAACAATTCCAAATATAAGATATCATACATCAAATAATCCAAGATACCTTTCACCTTTGCCTTCACCTCCTTTATAATGATTGAGCCCCCTCAAGCCTTGGCCCTAATCTCAACTGCATAGTCTCATGTGAACAAGATCCTCCAAGTGGGACTACACTGTTTGACCAAATCAACCAATCAGTCTAGGTGTAATGTACACCTCCTCCATCACGTGTGCCTCATTTGCATATGATCCATCACCACTTGATCATTAATGCTCAATGATCCTTTGTTTGACATCTTCAAGATCTTGGTTGACTAAATCAACCCTCCATGATCTCTCTCATCAAATGAGACATGATATCCAATCTCATTCATGTTAGTAGTTGCTCAACTACCTCTTTTGCAAATCTAGGCTAAATTAATCCACATTCACACATACAAAGTGGATATTTATTCTTATTGAGGATTGTGGGTCCCTCCACCCTTTTATTTACTTAATTCATTAAGAAAATCAAGGCCTCTAATATTCAAATGTGATATGAAAATTAAATATTACATCCCATTTCCCTATCGCTTCTCATGTTAGAATTGTCTGCCAGATGATTTCATTTTTATGATTTGTATTGGTATTACTTCGAAATATAAAAACATCAAGATACATCTTTGAGATGACCATTTTTTTATCAAGTTTCATTGTATTTTGTCTCAATATGCCATAATAGAAACTATATTGACTCCCAAGGAGGAGAAATTGTGTCCAAAATAAAAATAAATACTAGAAATAAACCAAGTCTATTAGGTGTCAAAACAAATAAAGTGCTACCGTAGTATATGAAAACAAATCAGAATCCGAGGAAGTCACTTCCATGGTATCCTTGGCACCGGAACCTTGAGGAGGAAGATTCAAATATTTACATCGCATTAGATATGGCTTTCCAAGTGGTCAATATTAGCATCAAAGCTCTCCAAACATGAACGTTGGTACCGTTGAGCATGTTTGATGTCATTCAAGGCAGAGAAAATGTCATATTACTCCTGTTTCTCCTTCATAAATATGCCCAACATGGTTTTCGATTAGCAATTAAGGCTAATGGAGTTAAAGTATTGTTTCCATCTTCCCTGGTGTGACTAAGGTTAGGACCCTAGTGGGAAACCTCCTCAAGGATTTCAGAATTTGAGAAAACTCGACAGTCTTCAACGAAGAGGGTATCAAGATGGTGAATCTCATCACACATATCAAAATGGATAGTATAATAGTAGATGTTTGTAGACTCCTATTCCTGGGAGTAGGCACATGTTCTAGCTTGGGGTCCCTATTTACCTCACCCTCGGTAATTGTGCATTTTTTGATGAGGCATGGTGCTCGAGATAAGGTAAAACTAATTACAGGGGTCAAGAGTCAATTCATCAAGGGATGATTGTGAGGAAATTATTTAGGAAAATTAAGGAAATTGATGCTAATAATACATGTAGTGAAATTTTAGAATAGAATTTACCAATTTAATACACATATACATACATCGTTTCCAAGTTTGAAGTTGACCTCGCGTTGTTGTAACACCCAATTTTCTCCCGTTACCAAAATACCAAAATATCCCTCCCAAAATACTTCAAAATTGAAGCACTCTAGCCCCTGTGCCCAAAATATTCAAGAAAAATCAAGGCTTCACTATTTGTTTGTGGTGTTATCACACTGTCAATTTCCCTAGGTTGAAGAGAGAAATTCAGAGGTAACCACAAACCATTTGAAAGTTGGAATATAGCCCTTCCAACTTCAAAGAGGGGTATCTCTGTTTGAAATTTTCAATCACCTAGATATTAGGATAGGTTTGGTTCTTAGTGTGGTATGAGTTTTAAAGTTTTGCTGCTAGGAAAGAAGACATATCCATTGGGCATGGAGTCATGTGAAGTTGATTATGTTTCTAGTAATAGGATGAAGAGAAAGAGGATCTTTTACAGGGGCAAGGTAGGTAGTCTTTTCGGATTTTTTTCAATTCAAATTTGTTGTAGGAGGGTGAGTGGAACACAAATGGAAAATTACAGCAGAGCATCCAACACCAAGATGAATTCTAACTATCATTTTAGTAGAAAACATAGATGTCTAGAAAATTGAAACACAACACTATATGAAGTGAATTATGAGTCAATATATTTGTTTTAAATAAAAAAGAAGAAATATTTGAAAGAATTATTGATAACATAAGGATCTTACAAAACCAAGAAACGCATATGAAAAGCAAATAAAAAAGGAATCCCTGCAAAATTCAGCCTATGTCTTTCATTCATTGAAAATATGTCATGAAAAAAGTGAAGCACACAATGTCTCTTCTTCTGAGCCTGACCAACCAACCAACCTTTCACACACTGAAACTAATGAAAATAGAGTCAGTTACATTAAATTTGGAACTTCCTGCTAGAAATAAGGACCGAATTTCTGAAAATAGGGGTCAAATATTAACTCTTATTTCCTTAACCATAATATATGTTACAAAAAAGAAAGACGTTTTTGTATATGATCTTGTTATTGGGAGAAATATCTCTCAATTTTCACAAATTCCTCTCTAGCACCTTGGAATCTACGCACAAAAATGATGACTAAAACAATAAATAACAAAATCTAAAAAAATAGGTTGTCAAGGTTCATTTGAATCTTCCAAACTATGACACCCTAAAGAAACTTAATGATTTTTTTTGTTATTTGGCTTGTGCTTAAAAAAAAACATATTTTACTTTTGCAAAATTCATCTCCATTTGGTCAAGAATTAATTGTCCAAAAGTGCAACATAAAAGCGCAACGATTGTATTTTTCAAATATATCCTAAATGGTGAATCAGATTGAGCTTATTTTTTGATAATAATTCAATATCATCATAAACCTTCTCCACAAAAAAATTAAGCGAAATCTGACTCGCGTATTTTTAGAAAATCTGAAATGGCTATAGATGACGGTTGCCCATTTCTCGGAAACCGTGAATAGTTTTGACCTGAAATTAAGTGGGTTTATTCTTCTTACCTCCATACATTTCTGGTAAAAAATTCCAGGAAAACAAGTACATGGTTTAAGATATATGGTTAAAATACAGTGATCGTGTGAAAGCGCAACGCAGAAGTGCAACGCTCTAAGATTACACTACCTACGACCATCATTTGACATGTTGAAGGTACCGGGTTGACATGGAATGAACCATTCAACATTTTAAACTTGTGAGAATGCTCTTAGGCCAAATGAAAACCTTCAAACACCAAACCTTCTTGCAGTAGAAGCATAGCGCAGTTGCGCAACACACCTCCATCTTCAAGAATTGACCAAACATTGATCTTTCGACTCAGAAAAATGATTTGGAGTTTATCCAAATATTCACAAAAATATCCTACATGGAAAAAAGTGCAAAAATTCCTTGATTCCCCATCAAAATTTGATGTCTTGCTAGAAGTGCAACACTCCCTGCAGACTTTTCACAACAAACCTTTCATACTGTTATACTGGAGTGATGTCATGACTGATTATTATTTGATACTCTAATTTACCTAAAATACCCTACAACTTTGTGCACATGATTACAAGACATGACAACATGACCTCACTCATGATATTTTGATGAAACATGACCCTTGACCCACTTAACTCAACCTCTCAAGACATCAATGAATATTTTCATGAATACTTTGACATAATTACATTGAATAATGAAAAATTTATTCTAAAGTAAGACCCATATCCTGATCTTCTACAATATCTTATCCCAACCTTTATACATTTGTCAAGTAAACTTGAAAGACAAAACTTGTTTTTTGACTACTATGACTATAGGATACTAACATTGGCTCCAATTGGGATGGCATCCTTGCTATGAGGTGCCAAGAACATGGTGGACTAGTAGCCTAACCATTTGGATGATCCCAAACTCAATTTTCCAATAGTAGCTTGTAACCTGCTCTCTTCCCAATCTTCAACACAAAATTGCAAACTAAAAATGAATGTTGAAAAGTAATACCAATCTTCCAAAATAAACTGTTGGAAACTGGCGCACTGCTAAAATGGAAATCCAAAAATTACTAAAGAAGATGCTCAAACCATTAATCTTGTTCACACTTCTATCTACATTAAACTACTAAATAACCTGCTCACTCAAGTGATCCGTAATTTCTAGTGAATCCAAGAAAGGAGATGGCCACTCACTGGAATTCCTCTCACACCCTCATTAGGCAGACAAAAAATGATACATAATGGAAACTTAAATTCCAGATGAAATTGAAACCCATGCTCTATAAATAACACAAAATCTAACTTCACTTATGATTCAAATAAGTTGGCGAAATAATCTTGAATAATATTCAAAGGAATCTCTTCTTGATGAACACAGACAGTAAGAGAAGCTTCATATATTACTGTTGGTTGTTCTATGTTTTCAATTTCAAAATCACTCAAATATATCAGCAGACGGTTCATTTTTCAAAGGAGTGAAGAGAAACAAGTTCTTGCACGTGATCCTCCAGAATATGTAAGAAGCTTCCAAACAAGCGACCTAATTAAAGGTATAATTTTTCCATGCAAACAATTTTAAAGATCCCTACTTATACTATTTTCCATAAAACAAAAATTTAGCTAACGAATGACATGAAGTAAAATCTGAAAATTTGTCTTTCATCCTTGTTTTGGTCACATGAGAACTAAAAATCTTGTTGCAAATCTGCTAGGTCCCTATAATGCTAGTGTATCCCCTTATTGCTATTGTTAGTGTAGCCCCCTTATTGTTATTTTTGTGCCCATGTATTCCCCATATTGTTATTATAATGCCCCATATAAGCCCACTATTGTTATACTGTGACCCCTTAGACTCCCATATATAGAAAGGAGGTTTTTTCATTTGTATCATTCAAGAATTGTTCATGTATGTGTAAAGGAGGTTTCCCTCTTGAAGAGGATGATTTCTAAGTCGTTGATCTATATTTTCTTCTATTTTGTGAGCTGGTATCATAACATTTGGAATCAGAGCTTTCGATTCTAGGGTTTCGCTACTGCAAACAGGTCATATTGGAATTTTCGCTATAACGTTTTTTCTATGAAGGTTCATAAGTTGGAAACAAAATCAATTTGAGCTGAAATCTTGAAGAGCTTCATGTAAAAATTTTATATATTGTCTCACTATATTTTCAGAGATATGATTTGATGAAGTCAGGGTTTTTAGAGGCTTCGGAATGTCATATCAAATAGGTGTCGAGGGAAAATCGTCATAACTTTCGTTTCAAACATCGGATGGGAATTCTGTAAAAAGTGGAAAAAATTGCACAAACTTTAGTTTCTTGTGTATCAATTTCAGAGCCAAACGTCGAAACAGTGACACATGGCACACCATACAAGTTCACTCTACTGAACTAGTCCATAATTAGGTCATTGTGGGAGATCGTGCATAACTTTACCTTGAAGAATCCAAATTAGGTCTGACCTATGGAATTATAAAGAAGATACAGAGGGAAAATACAGGACTGAAGATAAAATCTTGGGGTATGAAATTACAACGAAACATCAGTTTCAATACCGATCTCCTCAAAAGAAAGAAGAAGGTGTGTATTTTTTTTTAAATTTGCATGAGTCTTATTTGAAAAATCAGTTTGAAGTAATTCCATGGGCATATTGAAGCATAAATATCATGAAGAGAAGTGCAACATGATATATCAAAATTATGAGACCAAGTGAAAAACATTTCACTCTCGCAAAGAGTAAAAAAAATGAAATGGAAGCTAAGATGGATGGTTTGAAGAATACATGGATGGATTGAAGAAAGGCTTGGAATCTAATATGGATGGTTTGAAGAATGGCGTGGAAGCTAAGATCGATGGTATAGAAGAAAAAATTAAAGGAAACGTGAAAGACATGAAGAATGACATGGAAAGTTTGAAGGAAGGTTTGACAAAGCTTCTGCAATAAATGATTCATAATGGTGAAATGGTAGTATATGAAACTCATGATGAAAAAAAAATAAACGTTAATCATGATTTCATATACTCTAATGTTGGATTTAAGACCCACCATATTCCAAAGATCGATATGAGGAAGTTTGATGGCAAGGATTATGGTAACATGGATACTACATATGGAGAAATATTTTTATCTCAATAATTTGAAAAACACATAAAAGGTAGGCATTGCAACTTTATATTTAGAAAAAAATACATTTGTATGGTATCTATGGATTTTCAGAAAAATTAGATGTTCAGAACAATTTGTTGGGGTGTGTTGTATTCTTTCCCACTTACCAGGCCCCAGCATGGACCATAAGTGACAAATTTCCTTAACAAAGGTCAGAGGATGCCCCTGCAATTTTTTTGTGCGTGACCACCTATGTTACATGAATGCATATTTTTGGGGTACTTATGTTTTTCACTGTGTATTTTTAGATGCGTCAGGAATGACAATAAGAAAGCTCCTGGTCTAGGGTTAATGGATTGGGGTTTATGTATGCTCGGCATGTATATAATTTTGTCAGACACCAAAAGGAATCATAATGAAAATCAAGTCGGTCGTCCCGATCTGGGGATCCAGGGAAAATCTCTGTTTATCTCTGTTTTATTTTTTATGCTCTTGCTATTGTTTATTTTCTGTTATAAGATTCGTGTGTAGATAATTTCTGTTCAGGGTTAAAACCTACATTTGGTATCGGAGCTGTTTCGGCTTCAAGGGGATGCCTTTGTTGTTGAGGGTTTTTTGCTTGGGCCTGTGGCAGACCCTGTTCAGTGGCAGATCTGCGGGATCAATTCTTGCGGTGAAAGAAGATGGCGAGCGGCAGAAAGATAGAGATCGAGAAATTTAATGGTCAGAGTTTTGAGTTGTGGAAGCTCAAGATGGAGGATCTGCTGGTGGATAAAGATCAGTGGATCGCGGTAGATCCAGGTACTAAACCAACGGCAATGTCAGATGAAGACTGGAAGAAACTAGATTGGAAGGCTAAGAGCACAATATGGTTGTGTGTCTCAGATTCAGTATTGTTTAATGTATCTGGGGAAGCTACGGCGAAGACCTTGTGGGAAAAACTTGGGACTTTGTACCAATCTAAGTCTCTGGTGAATAAGTTGTTCCTGCGGAAAAAGTTGTATAACCTGAGGATGAAGGATGGAGACTCGGTGACAGAGCATCTGAACGCCTTCAATACTGTGGTAAGTTAGCTGTCATCTGTTGATATTAAAATCTCAGATGAAGATAAGTGCATCAGTTTGTTGTGTTCTCTACCGTACCATGGGACACTGTTATTGCAATCATTAGGGAACTTTTGAGGTCTAAAATGGGCCTCCTAAGGAAAATGTACAATCAAAATTCACTTTATGAGAACCAATCACATTTTGGGGGATGACATCATCCCTAATGGTTGAGGTGGCATTGTTTGAGTTAAAGGTACTTACTTGTCACATTCTCAATGGTGGATAAAAACTCATGGTTAACCATGATAGTGCTCTAAGTACTTTTAAATTCAAAGTAAAGTACTCATAATAAATGTCATTTCACACTTTTTGAATAAAAATATATTATTGTCATTTCATATTTCTTGAAAGAAACAATGCATATCCTTATACATTTATTATATTATATTATATTATTTTTATATAGTATATTAATTACATGTTATTATACAATTTAAATAATAGAAATTTTAATTAATAGCATATAATATAATTAAGAATTTATAAATTTATATTTATATTTTATTTTAAGTTATTTAAGTACAAAGGACAAATGCATTAGTTGTTCAATGATAATGACTTTTTCTTAAAAAAATCATTCTTATTTATAGTCACATCAATACAATTTTTTTATTAATTTTATTTTGGTACAACTTTTGAATTGAATTTAACTATGGTTACATGGATTGTGGTGCAAAAAGTGAATTTCAAATTCATAAATATTATTTTATTGGTTTAGTTATTATTTTATTATTTCCTTAGGAGGCCCATTTTAGACCTCAAAATTGCAATAGGTAGCAATACAACTACCTTGAATTTTGATGACATTGTCTCAGCCTTGTTGTTGGAGGAAGTGAGACGGAGAAATATGGAGGGCTAGAATGGAGATGCCTTATCTATACGAGGAAGGTCCCAAAACAGAAACAAGAATAAGGTTTCGAGTGGGAGATCCAAATCTAGAGGGAGATCTAAATCTCCTGGAAAGTTTGTAAAGGTATGATGGAAATGCGGAAAGGAAGGACACTACAAAAGGGAGTGCAGATCTAAAGCTCTTGAGAAAGGAAAGGGATTTGATGACGCTCCTTCTTTAGAGGCAAAAACCACCTCTGATGAAGGTGGGGATGTGTATTTGGCTTCTTCTTCAAATACACATGTAGATCATGAGTCATGGTTGATTGACTCAGGTGCATCCTTTCACTTCACTCCCCATAGGGAGTGGTTCTGCGAGTATGAGAAATATGATGGTGGTGATGTCTTCCTAGGGGATGATAGGAGGGCCAAAATCATCGGACGTGGAAAGGTCAAGCTAAAGCTACAAGGTGGAAGGATTAGAACACTTCCTGGTGTTCTGCATATTCCTGCATTGGCCAGAAATCTGATTTCTGTAAGCAAGATGGATGATGCAGGTGTAAAAACAGTGTTCGAGAAAGATGCCTGCAAGATGGTTCGGGGAGCATTGGTATTAATGCGGGGAGTTCGGACTGGAACTCTGTACAAGATACAAGGTAGCACTGTTATTGATGGGTGTAACAGTTCTGTGGTTCCTGAAAGTGGGACGGAAAGTCTAGCTGTCTCTGGAGAAAAGACCATGCTATGGCATCAAAGGCTTGGACATATTGGAGAGAAGGGCCTTCGGATACTGCATAGAGATGGTATGGTAGAAAGTATGTCTAATTGTTCTCTGGATTTCGATTTCTGTGAACATTGTGTATATGGGAAGCAGAATCGGGTGAGTTTTCCTTCTGGTGCTAAGAGGGCAAACAAGATATTAGAACTTATGGTGCTAAGAGGGCGAACAAGATATTAGAACTTGTGCACAGTGATGTGTTTGGGCCTGTGTCAGTTCCATCACTGGGAAAGTCTGTGTACTATGTTTCATTCATAGATGACTTCTCAAGGAATACATGGATATATTTCTTGGGGAAGAAATCTGAAGTCTTTGACAAATTTAAAGAATTTAAGGCTCTGGTGGAAAACCAGACAGAGAAGAAGATAAAGGCATTGAGGACAGATAATGGTGGGGAGTTCTGCAAGAAGGAATTTGAAGAGTTCTGTAAGAAGTGTGGTATAGCACGGCAGAAGACTACTCCATACACACCTCAGCAAAATGGAGTTGCGGAAAGAATGAACAGAACACTGATGGAAAAGGCAAGAAGCATGCTTAGTGGTACCGGGTTAGGACAAGAATTCTGGGCAGAGGCAGTGGAGACTGCATGTTACTTAGTTAACAGATCACCTTCATCATCGTTGGAGGATAAGACTCCACATGAGGTATGGACTGGTAAGAAACCCTCTCTTTCACATCTAAGGGTATTTGGATGTGATGCATATGTACATGTTCCAAAGAAGAAAAGGACCAAGTTGGATAATAAATTTGAAAGGTGCATCTTTATTGGGTATAAGGATGGTTTAAAGGGTTACAAGCTTTGGAACCCAAAAACAAGGAAGGTTGTGTACAATCGAGATGTGGTGTTTAGAGAAGTGAAAGATGTTGTTAAACATGAAGTCCTACCAAAGGAACCTGAGAAGATAGAGTTTGAGCTAAAGGAGGATGAATCAGACTCTACAACAGAAGAAGACTCAGAAGAGGAAGAGCCGCAAAATCCAGCTATGAGAAGATCAACTCAGGAAAGAAGGCAACCAGAAAAGTATAGTCCATCGTACATTTCGGGTTTTATAACCATGGCGATGATGAACCAGGGTTCAAAGGGAAGCGGGTAGATTGGGTGATGGAGAACAGAGGAGCCATGGTTGATGAAATGACATCATTGAATAAAAATGATGCTTGGGATTTGGTGGAGTTGTCGGTTGGAAGGAAGCCCATCGGGAGAAAATGGGTGTTTAAGAAGAAGATGAATGTAGAAGGCAAGGTGCAGAAATACAAAGTTCGGTTGGTAGCAAAAGGTTATTCCTAGGTGTCGGGAATTGAATTTGGTGATATTTTTTCTCGTGTTGACAAAGTTACCTCTATTAGATTACTTTTATCTGTTGCTGTTGCATTTTATTTTGAGGTAGAACAGATGGATGTGAAGACAACATTTCTTCATGGGGATCTAGAAGAGGAGATCTACATGAAACAACTTTGAAACTTATGAGTGAAGGGTAAGAGAAGAGCTAATGTCTGAGTTTGAAGAAGTCTCTGTATGGGTTAAGACAGTCACCAAGGATGTGGTATCAGAAATTTGATACCTATATACGGGGACTTGGCTTCACCAGAAGCAAGGAGGATCACTATGTTTATTTTAAATTAATTGGTGACCTTGTTATTTATTTGGTCTTATGTGTGGATGATATGTTGTTGATTCGAAATGAAAAAGAAATTATCCAAGATTTGAAGACCCAACTATTCTCCAAATTTGACATGAAGGATCTTGATGCTGCAAACTATATTTTGGGCTTGGAAATTAAGAGAGATCGGGCAAAGAGGAAGCTGCGGATTTAGAAACCCCGGGGAGGAATGATGTGGGCTATATTATGAGATGTTCAGCATGCGGAGATGTGCTTAGGTGAGTGTTCTATATTCATGGAGTACCAAAGGTAATATATGAGCAGTGTCAGACACAAAGAGAAGAAGAGAGGATATGTCCGTGTTCCATATGCAAGTGAGTGGGTAGCCTAATGTATGCAATGGTCTTACTATTGGGCCATTGCACATGCGGTTCCTGCAGTCTATTAGGCAGGTTTATGTCAAACCAGGGAAGGAGCATTGGACAACAGTGAAGTGGGTTTTCAGATATTTATGTGGCACTAGTGATTATGGCTTGTGCTACCAGGGAAGACCAGGATTGGAAAGAATGTTGGACATTGGTGGTTTTGTTGATGCAGACTGGGCTGGAGATCTGGACCAAAGAAGATCTACAAGTGGGTATGTGTTTAGCCTATTTGGAGGCGCATTCAGTTGGATGAGTAAAAGACAGTCTGTAGTGGCTCTTTCAACTACAGAGGCAGAATACATAGCAGCCACTCATGCAAGCAAGGAAGCAGTTTGGTTGCATAGATTGTGTTCAAGTATGGGGTTGGTACAGCAAGCTATAAGGATAGACTGTGATAGCCAAAGTGCAATTTTCTTGGCTAAGAACCCTGCTTATCATTCAAAGACAAAGCACATTGATGTTCGATATCACTTTGTTAGAGATATGGTTGAGGCTAAAAGGGTGTTGCTGGTAAAGGTGGACACTTTGAAGAATGTTGCAGATGCATTGACGAAGTCTGTGAGCACTCAGAAGTTCTCTTGGTGTAGAGAAACAATGGGTGTTGAAAATTAGTGATGACTAAAGCTCTCACAGCATTTACACATTGGAAGAAAACAACAAGTGGGAGAATGTTGGGTATGTGTTATATTCTTTCCGACCCCAGCCCCCACGCGTTGTCGTTGCGCAGGGGCGTAGCGGGGAGATCACGAGGGCGGCAACCACTGTGCAGGGGTCGGGAGCGGCGCCCTTTAATTTTTTTGGTGTGGGTCCACTCATCCATCATGCATACGGACCCCACCAATGTTTGTGCATGAGTTGCATGATTTTAAAGAATTAAATTGGTTTACATTGCTGGTATTTTGTAGATCCGGTCAAGGAACTACGGTTATGTTCTAATCCAGGGTTAATGGATTGGGGTTTATGTATGCTTCGGCATGTATATATATGTGTTGTAACACTAAAAGGAATATAATGAAAAATCAAGCTGGTCGTCTCGATTTGGGATCCAGGGGAAAAATATCTGTGTTTATCTATTTTATGTTTTATGCTCTCGCTATTGTTTATTTTCTGTTATAAGATTCGTGTGTAGATAATTTCTGTTCAGGGTTAAAACCTACACTCCATTCCTGAGGGTGATTTTTCTGTACGCAGTCCGGGGCATCTTGCCACTCCCTCCAGCCTGTATTTTCATCATGTTTCCAAAAATATTTGACCAAATTTTTATTTTGTCTTTCCATATGAGTTTTGATTTGTTGGAATTAGTCTTGATTGAGCTGAGGGCATTTTTCCCATGCATCTTCCCAGAACATGGTTGTGCCACCATTTCGTATTTCCTAGAAGTTGTGCTTTTGGACCATTGTACTATTCCCACAAGCTTCATTCCAAACTTCAGAGCCTTTGATGTTACCACAGAGCCTAATGAGAGTCTCTGGGCGGTGAGATGGGGAATATTTCACTCTCCAGAGTTCTTCCCAAGAGGTTTTGGGGTAGGTGATCTCTCTCCATTAGATTTTGGCACCCAATGTTTTTCCCAATATGTCTGGATCTCCAAGTCCAAGTCGGCCTTCATTTTTCGGTCTGAAGATTTTGTCCTAGACAACTAGGGCCAATTTTCCCTTATTTTCTTTTCATTTCCATAAGAAGTCTCTTTGGATGGTCTTGAGCTGGTTGGAGATGGACTTAGGATCCGCTATGGTGAAGTACTAGTATAGTGGGATAGCTTGTAGAACAGAGTTGACCAGGACTAATGTACTCGAGAGGTTCGGGGATTGGAAAGTCAAATTTGCTATATTTTTCCTCAGCTTTGTTATGATGGATTCCCAATTGGCTTTAGCAAGAGGTGTGTCTGTCAGGGGAACACCAAGGTATTTAGAGGGGAACGGATTGAGCTAGAAGCCAAAAGTTCTAGCGATGTTTAATTGGATGTGCAGGGAGGCATTGCAAAAGAAGATTTTGGATTTAGTTGTGTTGACATAGGTGCCAAAGGCTTGGGAAAAGTCATCAAGGATATCTTGAAAGGCGAGAGCTTCTTTGATAGTGGGAGAGCCAATGAGAAATGTGTCGTCCACAAATTTTTGGTGAGTGGATGGAGGGGTTGAGGGGTAGAGTTTAATGCCAAAGATGATGCCATTAGAGGAGGCAGCTTGTATGGAGTGACTGAGACCTTCTGCCATGATAAAAAATAGGAAGGGTGAGAGGGGGTCAGCTTGCCTGATGCCTCGGGAGGGGTTGATTATGGAGGAGGGGGAACCATTTAGGAGGATGGAGAAGAAGGCTCCTGAAACCATAGCCATAATCCATTTTATACAGTCCTTATTGAAACCGAAGGCTACCAACACTTTTCTTATGTATTTCCAACAGATTTTGTCAAAGGATTTGGACATGTCGAGTTCAATGAGCATGCCTGGTTTCTTTTTCTCCTTTAGAGAGTGCATGACTTCCTATGAGAGGATGATGCTATCCAGAATTTTCCTGCCCTCCACATAGCCAGTTTTTTGGGGGGAGATGAGGAGGGGCGGTATATTTTTGATGTGATTGGCCAGTACCCTGGATATGATTTTGTAAATAAAATTGCACAAGGCAATGGGTTGGAATTGGTCAGGGAAACATCATTTTCAGATTTGGGGATTAGGGTGAGGAAGGTATTGTTGAGGGCTTTTAGGACTGATTTTTGGATGCGAGATTCTTCCACTAGATCATGGAGTTCCATTTTGAGTAGAGGTGAGCAGGCTTTGAAGAAGTCAATGGTGAAGCCATCTGGTCCTGGGGCATTGCCATTGGGCATGGAATGGACTGCTTCTTCAAGTTCATTCATGGAAAATTTCGTTATAAGAATTAGGTTTTGCTATTTGGTTAAGATTTTGGGGATGTTTCTACTAATTTTGTCTATTACTTCCTCGTTGGCATCGTTGGACTCAGTGAAGATGTCACCAAAATACTGATTAAGTTCCTCTTCAATGTCTATATGAGAGCTGAGGATGTTGCCATGTTGATTTTTGAGGCTTAGAATTATGTTGTGCTTCCTGTGTTGGATCATATAACGGTGGAAGAATGCAGTGTTCTTTTCTCCATCCTTTAGCCAGCTGATTCTAGATTTTTAGCGCCATAAGGTTTCCTCTTGAGCAACCCTTTCCTCCCATATTTTTTAGCGCGATAAGGTTAATTATTCTTGCTTTCTCTGCTCGATCATGCCATTGTTGATGATGTTCCATTGTAGGGATTCCATTTTGAGTTCTATCAATTTATTTTCTCCTATGATGTCTCTGAAGGTGTTCTTGTTCCAGAATCTGAGTTCAAACTTGATGAATTTCAGTTTCTGCTGGAAGTTGTACATCTTGCTACCCTGATTAGGTTGGGGGGTGGACCACTATTCTTTCATTTTCTTCATGAACTCTAGGTGCTTAATGTAGAATGATTAAAACCTAAATGGTTTGTTTTTGGGACTATCTGATACTTGGATTTTTAGAACTATGGGCTAGTGATCTGAGTCCACCTGTGGAGCGATGTTGGATTTCATTTCCATGGAGCTAAGGTACATTTCCTCCAAGAGGAGGAATCTGTCTAGCCTAGAGGCTATATTCCTTCCCCCCCTCTTCTGTTGTTCCAGATGAAGGAGTCGTTTTTGGTGGGGATATCAATAAATCTGAGGCCATCAATGAGGTCCTGGAAGGCAACTGAATCTTTGTCAATTTTTTTGAGACATCCTCTCTTTTCCCTGAGGTTTCTGATCATATTAAAATAATGAGATATGATGCTGAGAGGGTGGTTGAAGGAGCTGAGGTTTTTTCTTAGGCTGGTTAACCAGATCAGTCTTTCAGTGACTGAATGAGGAGCATAGACATTGGTGATACAAATATTATTCACGGTGCCAGTGATTTGGAGGACTGTGGTGAGGGCATATTTGGAGGCTACAAATTCACAGAGGTGAAAGCATGAGTCATTCTAAAAGTTGGAGAGACCACCAACAGCGCCCAAAGAGGAAATGGACACATGACTGTAGTGGTTTTTAAATCAAGATTTTTGAATAACATCCATGGAGTTTAGATCACTTTTGGTTTCTTGAAGTAGTACAATGTCTGGTTTATCAAAGGCTATTCTGAATTTGAGAACTATTTTCTTACTAGGACTGCTCAGTCCTCTAATATTCCAGGATGTACAAATCACTGAAAAACTTTGGGGGTTAGAGTGAGTGCTCTTACCTATCCTTCATTGATCAGGCAAGCTCCCAGTTCTTGGAGGAGTTGGCTGGTAGTTTTGCGGCCTCTTTTCTTGTTCTGTTCTTTGGGGAAGGCTTTCCCCACACTTAGATTGACCATTATTCTTCTTTCTGTAGCTTTTCCCTTATTTTTTTGTTCTTAGATTTGGTGTAATCCTTCCTGTAGCAGGTAGGCGTCTTCAATTTTTTGGATGTGCTCCTTGGGAATCGCTTCTATGCCATTTTTGTTCCACTCTTTTGATATTTTAAGCAAGACGATTTACATGAGGACTTTTTCAACCTTAGTTTCCTTTGGGGTAGGGGCATCGTGTATTCTTTCCATGTCCATGTCCTCTTGGTATTGAGTTCTCTCCTGTGTGGTTTTGTTTTTCGGTTTCCATCTCGTTGCTCTTGTTTTCTATTGAGTCATGCTGTTGTTGATTTGCTTCTTTCCCTGTGCTTTGTTGTCATGTTTCCTCTTGGAATGTGTTCAAGGCATCGAAATTTTTCTGTTGTCAAAACATGGGAGGGTGTTTCTTTGTATATACTATTTTGTTCTGCTTGTGTTTTTTTCCTGCTTTGGTGTATCCTTGATCACATTCCCCCCCCGCCCTTGATATTCCTTGGCTGGGGCCTTATTCTGTGGACAGTCTCAAAAGAGATGTGTATGTTCATGGCATTTCCGGCATCGGAAATTAATATTCTCGTAGTCTATGGTTTGAGACCATATCTTCCCGATACTTTAGTATTATTGCTTCTCAAAGGGCACCCGAGACATCTATGTAGGCACATATCCTTGCATAGGAGATGTAGTGTCCATTCTTGATGCCTTCAGACATTTTTATGTATTCTCTCAGCTCATCTGCAATTTCTTTCAAAACCGACGGTGCCCAGTAGTTTGTGGGTAGGGAATAGAGTCGAATCCATACTAGAACCCTGGTGAAGACTTCTTTGTCCGAGGTGAATTTCTCCTTCTAGTATCTCATGTATAGCCCTGTTGAGTTGAATAAGTATGGACCTCCTTCAAATATTATGTCGCGGTCCTCCATGAGAGCGAAGACAACAGTAAAGAAACCCTTGGACTCGAATTGTAGGTCAATACCTCCTTTGGAGTTCCATTTAGCTTGAATCCATCCTTTTAGTGCTCTTTCCATGGGCCAAATGCCCATAAACTTATAGATAATCGCATGTTCCTACATGTATTCCCTGTAAACTGCTACATCTCGGTCCTATATAATTGTTTCTAGAATTTTCCTAGCTTTTGGGTTGGATGCACTTTGTTTCTTTGCTCCTTATTTTGATGCGTTGTCTTCTATCACTTCTGCTTCAGTCCCGTCCTTAGTGAGAGGGGTCTGATTTTTTTCTATAGTTGTAGTGACTGGGGAATCCATTGCTCCTTTTCCCTGATTTTGCAGAGGCACGGCTACCATCAGATCAGGGTTTAGGTGGGCGAATGCTTAGTTAGAGGTGAGATGAGTGAAGAAAGAAACATTTTTTTTTTGGTGTGACCAGCCGCCAGGTCTCTATAGGATGGAACGAATGGGCGTCCATCCTACTTCATTGAAGAAGCTCGGGGTGAGATCATGTAGGCCTTGTGGCAGTAGGGGACATGGCCACTAAGAAAGTTGTGCGCAGTGGTAGGAATGGTCAAGGGGATGGGCTAGGTCAAAGCATCGTTGATCAAAATATCAAGTAAATATGGGAGAAAATCTAATTTCTTCATCATATTTATTTTGCTTATAATTTTATTTTTTATTAGCGTTTTATATTCTAATAGTTACCTAGTAATTTTAATAGTGTGAAGATTTATTTAATAAAAATGTTCTTTGTTATGCTTCATGTTTTCAATTTTCTTATCCATTAATGAATACTAAAAAAAACATGTAATGCACAATGCTATTTTATCTCTAAGTTTAAGTATTAATGTGTAGAGCTTATAAATTCAGTTTTCTTGCTTAATTCACTATTACAGAAGCAATAAATGACATTATTGCTTCCCATGGTTATCGCATATCATCTTCTTGTTTAATTTTGAGGCTTTAGTTAATTTTTTTAGATTGATAAGAAACCATGCACTACTTAATAATCAATAGAAACCATCAAAACAACCATATAGGCCCTCTTTAAGAATTTTTTGGACATACCAATAGAAACCATAAGAATTTTTTGGACATACCAATAGAAACCATTCAACCAGGCATACAATCATTCTCTAAGAATTTTGGGTACATACACTTAATTCTAAAGTAGTCCAATTCCTCCATCTTCCTCTGCTATCACATGAGTATTGAATTTTGTTGTTTTTCTTTAGTGGATGATTCATAATTGTGCCACCAACCAAGTGGTTGAATTATTAAAACATTTCTTTAATGGATGTCTTAATCAAACATTCGATAGAAGCATTGAATAATTTGGATTATAAGCATGTTTGTATAGTTTGGACTATAACCATGGTTGTGTTGAGGGATTTATAACTATGTTAATAATATTCAAATAGTATTATATTGAATAATGACCAAATCATTCATACATTAATAAATATATTTTAATGAAATTGGAATTTTATTTGACATGACAATGCCTATTAGAAGTTGTGTTGTCTCTTGTATTTGCTTGAGTAAATGATATCACCTACTATGTTATTTTTTCCGATCATAGATAAGTGAATTGGTACCTTGAGTCTAAGTTTACAATATACTTCTCAATTCTAAACAAAGGTAAAACCTAGGTAAAATGTTGGTTTACATATTTGAAGAGAAAATTTTATATTAAAATTTGCATAGCCATAGAAATGGCATCACTATCATAGAGTGATTTTCATAGAGCGCTAGAAAATATTTTTTTAATCTATTTTGGACAAGAGATTTTCTATTACTTATAGGTATATTGTTGGTCATGTTAAATGTTGTCTTCCTGCATTCTCATTTATATTTTTCTTCTTTTTGGTTGCATTTGAAATGTATTTTATATGTGAAGTAATTCCCTTGGAAAATTACAGTTAGAAATTAATACACATAAATAATACAATAGATCAATGTGATCACTTTGATAAATTATATTTTACTTGGGATATAAACATGTAAAGGAGTTTCACCAAATACATAGTTATTAGTAATATGGTATTTGCAAAGTCATGGTTTTTCTTGAAATAATTATTGTTATGTTGTTAGTTGATTATTGTGTGCAAGTTACACAAAAAATAAAGTCATGAATTAAACTTGAAGAATAATTGCAATCATGAGTGAACTTTATATTGGGTCAAGGAGGTGTAGAATATTACCCATTAACAACATAGAATAAGTTTTTTTGTTTCTATTATCATTATGGTATTGATCAAGGTTCACAAGTATATTAATTCCCTTACACTTCATCATTTTAAATTTATAAAGTGAAATCATTGTCTATGTACAATATGAAATAAAATTAATATAATTTAATTCAATGACCTCTGTGCCAAGGAAGTAGTACATTAACCACAAATACTACAGTTTAAATTTGGTTTTCATTGTACCTCTAAGGTCATTTGTCAACAACTTAATATTTCCAATTTAAGTTAAGTAATTTACATATAAGCATGCAATCAATAATTTCACATAGAAGTAATTTTTAAGAGGGAAGTCTTCCATTATTCCATATAAAGCCCTTGGATCTTTCTTAGAACAATATACAACCTTCTTCAACTTTTTATAAAATATGTTTTTTTGACTTACAATTTCATAACATTAGGGATACTCTAGAAATACCTCCTCATCCAAGAAACTATTCAAAAGTGTTGATTATGCATATAAATGGAAAATTAACTCAATATAGAATATGGATGCTAAAACAATTCATCTAGAGTTTAGTCCTATTGGAGAAGAAAGTGGTTTATGTAATCTATACCTAGTTGCTGTGAGTAACCTTTTTCTATGAATGTTGTCTTAAGCCTTTCCATAGATCCATCCACATGATGCTTCATTTTCGTATTATTTTGAAATCCTTAACTATATAGAGATCAACCAATTCCCATGATTCATTTCTATATCCAGTATTTCACACCATACTATGAGCTTCACTTCATTTCCATTAAAACTTAATTTAACTTGAACCTAAGAAATTAGAAAAAAATAACAATGTCATTTATTATTAGTTTCTTGATGTTGGAATTACATGTCAAATTGATGAAGATATTATTGAAGTTCAAAATTGATTACCATTATAAATTTATTGTTTAAGAGTTTGTGGGAAGAGGAGTGATACCATCCTTTAATGAATCTACATATATAATAACTAGTTTTTCTTGCATTACATCTTCTTTCCACCAACACTCCCTCTCTGCATTAAAAAATATATTTTGATTAGATATCGCTTACTATGTTTAAATATTATTCAATTATAACATTTCACCTTAGAATTATAACCAAAGGAAAATACTTCTCAATTTTAACATCAATTTTTTGTTGCCATACCTTGGGAACATAAGAGTAAAAAATGTAGCTAAATACCTTAACATGAACCAAAAATAATTTTCTACTACTCTAAGCCTCTTAAGGTGTCATAAAATTTATATTCTTTATATAACATATATTCAACAACTAAATAAAAGTAGTTATAATCCATTTTTATTGTATCAAGAGGCGCATTCTACACTCTAGTATCAGGGCGATCTGTGATTTCATCCATGCTCAACCTCAATTTGGCAAGTTTCCACTTTAAATTTTGAAAAAAAAAAAATTGTGGGATATGATTAAAAAATAAAAATAAAAATACATATTTTTTTAGTTTTAATTAAAAGTATTATAAAACATCAATAATCTAACGCTCATTGTTGATATTATAACCTTATTTAAATATGTGGTAAAAATATTTCACTCTCAATTTCATCCACAAATAAAATATTTCAATCAATGTAAAGTAACACAATATTATTTCAATTTTCACCATATGGAGATGTAATTAAAAAAAAAAATTCAATATAGAACTTAAATAAATTATTGATTATCCACGTTAATTAAATAAATTATTTCAATACAAACTTTTAAAATATGTATATATAGAGTAAGAGAAAGGAATAATATTTTAGTGTTAAACATTGTTGGAATGTCTAACCAGATATTAAATATAAGCTTGAATTATATATTATTCTCAAAGATGTTATATGTAAATACATTGTGACGCCATTGGATTCATTTTCCCAAGTCTCTTGTACGCCCCTTGATGATTCGCCTTCCACTCCATAATCCTTAACAGATTAAGTGTCCAAAATTCCCTACTTAATCCGAAGGGGTTTATATGAGTCCAAGAAGAGAGTTGTAATAAAAAACTGCAAAAAAATGCATAGAATAAATTGACTTATTTTTATTTCTTCAATGATGGTATAAGGTGGGAGAACTCGGGGTATCAACCAGTGGTGGATTAAGGTCAACCACCAGCACTAAAATACTTAGCGCAGTTCCACAAACAATTCCAAATATGGTAAGAAGTTGAAGTCTTCTACTAGAGGAAGCTCTCACTGACATTGTGAAAATGGTACCATTGAGGTCTCAACTTGGAAAAAATGATGCATTTCCTCGAAAAATTCCAAATATGTCTAGAAGTTGAAGACTTATGCTAGATGAAGTGCTCCTAATTATTATAGAAGGGAGACCATTGAAGTTTCAACCAACGGTGGTTTAAGGTTGACCATCAACTCTCCAACAATGCGTGTAGTTCCTAGAACATTTCTGAATCTCGCTAGAAGCTAAAGACTTATGTAAGTGGAAGTGATCCTGATACCAGTTTAGAGATGACTATAAATTGAATTTTTGTAATAGCTTTGACTCTGGATGTAACTTTGATTCGATTTTATGCTTGAGGCTCTGGTTTTCATTTCGGATCGGGTTATGACTTAGGCTCTTTGAAACTAGTAGTTAATCATCAATTCCCCCTATCAAATACAAGGTGAGAAGATGATATCAATGTTTCTTAGGCTCACTTGTACATGCTTGATTATTAGGGCTTCAATACTAGAAGCCTCAACATAAATCCCTTCTTATCACATACAAATTGAAAGAGTGAATATGTTTATAGAATTTTCACATGGATGAAGATAAAAAAAAAACATGATCCTCCATGTGGAAAACTCAAAACATTTGTTGGTTTCTATCGAAAATTTACCCATTTGTAATGCAGTTTAACTAGTAAATTTACAAAAAATACATCATTTGCAAGTTAGCATTGTTTTTAATTTGAATTCTGAAGAATTACAATCATTCTAAAATTGAGGGATGCCCATATCCAACAAATGCAAACTCATGGGTGCACATATCATGCATATCATCATAATACACAAATGAAAGCAAGCAATAGATACACTAAAATTGATAAATCGAAAGCATTCACGTCGACACATAAATAAATCTCATACAACTTGTTCTTCATTACATTCAATCCTTGCAACATATCAATTTGTAACATTTTTCAATACTGGGAAGATATCATTCAACATGTATTTCTCCCCATCTAAACAATTTTTTTTCTTATCCAACGCACCCATAACATCAACGCTTTCTTTTAGTCAGAGCAAGGCAGCGAAATAAGTGTTCTGGTTAGGAATAAACTCCAAGGAAGCAGCATGTTTCCTTCATTCTTGTTTCCAAACTTATGCATTATTGCATCTTGGCCCAATGATGGCCATTCTAAATCCATTTTATGTTTTTGATCATTTATTTGAGAAGAATTAAAGGGTACATCACTATTGTGGATTTGACTTGGCCATAGAACATGGATTGAGAAATTTAGTACATGAGGATAGCAACAACAAGACTCTTCCATACTACAATAGGATCTCGACCACTACAGAACCAATTTGAGGGAATGAATTTGTTGAGCTTGTACTGCCTCCAAGTTTAAGGCATCACAAAAGAGAAATGTAATGAAAATTTCACCTATATATTTCATAAGAGGAATCCACATATACTCCATGGTCGTTGAGGATGTCATTGATCTCTCTTGTGACACAATTCAATGGAAAAATACTTTTGAGACTAATAGAGGGTAGCGTACTAAGAAAACAAACAAGCTCAAATTGACACAAAGATTAATTTCCAGTCTAGAGAATAACAGGGAGAGTAACACCCATAATGGAAAGTGTAAAGAATCTTGTAGTGAATGGTGAGGTCAGGTAAGGGAAATATTCATTCACAGCTTACAATGTAGTGTTAATTTGGTAACATACAACCTCTTTACATTTTCAAGGACAAGGCTGAGTGGTAGAAGAGATGGCATATATAGAGTTGACAAGCTCTAGGAAGGATGAATAGTTGATATGCTCTAAAATGGCCCATGTTTGGCATGCTTTGATACCATTGTTGGAATGTGCAACCAAATATGAAAGATAAGTGTGATTTTTTTATTATTCTCAAATATGTTACATATAATTACATTGTGTGACCATTGTATTCATCATCCAAAGTCTCTTGGACTCCCCTTAACGACTCACCTTCCACACCATAACCCTTAACAAATTAGGTGTCCAACTACCATAATAAAATACTCCGATACAAAAAAGAACCTATTCAATGTGGGTAATAAATAAATTATTTATGTATTCAAAAAATATAATATCCATGTAATGGATAAATAAAATATTTCAATGTCATATATATAGAGACAGACACACATGGGCACACACACACACACACATAATGGACCTAGCTAGTTTAGAGGGATAAAAACTCTTCAGTTGTAAATTTTTTTTGAACTTTACATTCTAAAAGAAGTTTGCATTTCAAGAGATTTGATCCCTATAAAGGCTTGCTGGAAGGATATATACTGGTAAATAGTTTGGAAATTCCTTAGCCTTAATTATGATCATGCTAGTTCATCTAGTGGTCCATTTTTGCAATTTGACACCCTTTTTTTTAGATGGATATAGCTTCAATTAAATTTCTTTTTTGCTCCATTCTCTTTGTAAAATCTTGGAATTCATTCAAGGTATGTTCTCCCCTTCAATTTAAATGTAACAAACTTAAACATATGGTAAAATTTTAGATCTAAGACTTATGTAATCCATAATGTAGATAAATTTCTTTCGGATTAATCAAATCATTAAGATTTGGTCTAATTTTTGCACCATCTAATGTGGTTCATCCTCAGGACAATGTGAAGAAAGAAGATGATCTCATAGTATAAATAGTAAGGATGCGTCATTGTCCAGACAATGACGCATCCTTACTATTTATTCTATGAGATCATTTTCTTTCTTCACATTGTCGTGAGGATGAAACACATTAGATGGTTTGAAACATCGACCAAATCCTAATGATTTCATTAATCCAAAATACATTTAAAGGTCTGAGGATGGGTCTCGAGTATGTTGATGCTAGGTCCCTATAATACTAGTGTATCCTCTTATTTTTATTGTAAGTGTATCCCACTTATTGCTATTGTTGTGCCCATGCAGTCCCCATATTGTTATTATTGTGCCCCATAGAAGCCTGTTGAAGTCCAACAAGAAATTGATGTACCTATAGTAGTGTGGGACCAGTGGATCTTAGCAGCACCTACACTGGTGTGGGCTAAATTTGGTGCACTATATATTTTAATTTTTTCCCCGAGTTAAAAGGGGCATATATTGAGTGTGGAGACCTTACACCGGCTATTCAATATATGCTCGTTCATTTATGGTCTATGGAATAAAATTGAAGGATTATTTTCTAAATCATATTGGATTCTTGATAGCATTCAGACCATGATAAGTCACCTGGAGGATATGAGCTTATGATAACCCCATTTTAAACTATATTTCGAACATCCCTTTTAGATTTCTTTTGTGGGGTATATGGAAAGAAAGGAACAAGATTATTTTAAAGGAAGATTAATGTTGTTAGAAGCCACTTGGAACGCATTTACAAATAATGTTATAGAAACGGTCCTAGCCTTAAATTTGGAAGCCTAGAAATTAAATGTGTAAGGTTTAGAAGCACATATTTTAAATGAATGGTTCCCATCGTAGCCCAACTAATACATCTAGTTAGGATACCCCTCAGGCCCCATTCATCAAATTGAACTTTTATGGGGTAGTCAAAGGAAATCCTAGTCTCACAAGGTATGAACGTATCATTCAGATCACATGGGAATGTCAATATTCATATATTCAGGCACTATACAAATAAACTATAACAATGCACCAGATTTAATGGGTTTGAGGATGGGTCTCGAGGATCTTGAACACCAAGGTTATAATCAAATCTATGTAGAATAGGATAGGAAAGTTATTATCAATATAATACACAAAATATGAGATTGATCTCATATCCATAAGGTATCCAAAATTTGTATAATGGAAGAACTATTGGAGCAAGTAGTACTCATAATCAAGAACTTTCCAACTCTTATTCCATCACATGTAAGGCGAAAAGGGAATAAAGTGGTGGATCTATTTGCTAATTATGGTTGTTTGGATCCCTCTTAGCTTACGAAATCGACGTCGAATTTCTTACTAGTTTCTCCAATGAAGAAGGTGGGTTGGAAGAATGCCCAACACTAAATTTAGTAACTAGTGGTGAAAAATGGTGGAGGGGGGTAGTATGCCAACATCCCACCTTACCAATAATCCAAGGGACGCATCAAAACGTCCCTTTGAAATTTACATGCCTGTAGAGGGGAATTAAATGTCGATTATTGGGATAGACGATGGTATGTCAAGTTATGAAGGATGGTGGTGAAGCACCTGTGAAGGGGAGAAATTTGATTGAGCCGGTGCAGGTTGTTTCATATGGGGGATTATCAAAATTAGGGAATAATGGAGATACTATGATTGGGAGGCCAGATTGAAGCTTGCAAGGAGGAGACAAGGAGCAGGAGCATAATTTCATAGAATTGCATAGGGAAGAGACAATTTGGTACTAAGGTTTTTGTGTTACAGAACAAAGGAATTTGTAGTTGGAAAGGAGGCTAAAAGAAGGAAAAATATATGCCCAGAGAGGAAGTGAGATTGGGAAGCTCCGACAGAATACAGCAGGAGAAAACACAACCTAGAATGGTTAATTTATATTATCAAATTTTGAATCTCTATGTTTTGTTTATTTTTTAGTTTCTCCACCTCAACTCAACTCAAGAGACCCCATCTCTCCTCATAGGATTTTTTGGGAAGGTTGGAAATTTCCTTATAATTGTATCTCCTCTTATGTGTTGGAAGTGTGGTTGGGTGTGTATATTGAAGGAAATTTCGTCTAGTTTTCTTTGGGTAGGGTATCTTTTCTATACATGTAATTTCTATGTTGTAGCTCCTTAGTTTAAAAGTAGTCTTGGATTTGAGTGTGGTCTTTTGTGAGTACATATATTTTGAGATTTCGTAGAGTCAGGTTTGGTCTATGCGTTTGTTGAATGAGAGACATAGTGCATTACAATGGGACCCCTAGGGTTGTGTTTGGTGTTCTGAACGTCATCCTTTGACATGGGTTGAAATAAGCCTTGGTACTTTCCCTTGTAGTTTTGGGTGGATGGGGCTAAATTTTGTTGTTATTAAATTAGGTAGATGTTGGGATCCATGAGGCCATAGTTGGTGTCTAAAGGATTTTGAATTAAAATGGGGGTTGGAAGTTGTAAAAGGATGAAGATGGGAATTTGATTCGGTTGGATGGTGTTATATTGAATAGGGTGCCCCATTGTTCAACTTACGAGCCACGTATTGTGTAAGCATTATCCGTTGGAAGGGTAAGTGGAAGTGGAGGAGAAAAGTTTTGTGTGCACAAAACATGTCATATTATCAAATCTATAGGCCTATGGTTTAATTGATAATTCCAAGGGATATAGGACGAGTGATAAGAGGGGTAGTATCCTATGAGGAACATTCCCACAAATGTAACTCCCATTTAAAAAATAGAGCAACATGCTTTGTTGCAAGATCGGGATAGTATATTTCTATGAATGTGTAGGAAGAATTTTACTTGTATAAGGGGGAAGCCTCCTCTGAATGAAGTTCTCTCTTAGGTTTTTTGGTGTTGACAAAGTGGACAGAGTAAGTTCCTAACACAGGACATACACGTGGAAAAAAAACCACTATTTGGAGACTATATAACTAAAGTAAAAAATGAATTTCGCCTTACTATGCACACTACTTGATAATCAAGATTCTATGAGGGGCTCGATACAATAATTGGACCATATGCATGGACACATGAAAAACTATGATTGCAAGTTGGAAATGATACATTGTGAGTTGGAAAGGATCAAACAACATCACATTATCCCTCCAGCAATAGCTAGACCCGACCCAACAACCCCTAGCCAAGTTTTCAAATATCACTCTGAACCACTTCCTTAAGAATATGATGGATGAAGTTTATGGTTTTCATTTTGTATCTCACTATGTATCTTGCCAGATAGGTCAATATTCTAGCACAGGATTTTTTGACTTCAGTTATGTAAATATATGTTTGTCTCTTATGTCCCTTCGAAGGATACAATTTTTGCTATGGTCTAGTCTCCCATGTGAGAGACCGATATGGACCATGATAAGCTCTAATGTAATCTTTGTTTTTTGAATTAATAGTATAGATTTCATTCCACAAATAATAATAATAAAAATAAAAATAAAGCTATAATTTAGTTTTGTTTTTTTGTTAAGTTATCTAACTGTTGTGACTATTTGCATGCCTAAATTGTGGCTTCAGTAGCTCTGGTCCAACGGCATCTAAGCTGTCAAAAAAACTCAAGAATTTCATCCAACTTGCGCCACACTACCTCATAGCGAGGTTGTATTTTTTCTCATAGATTTTTGAATCAATGACCTTCACATCAAGGAGTGTCTTAGCATAACATCCTCTCACCATTTATTTTAGGCCCGTGAATACAATTATAATTTAATTAATTGTTATGAATTTTTTTATTTTAGCAATGTGAGATGTATGAGAGATAAGTGTTTTAATTCTTATTGATATTTATCTAACTATACTAATTTTTATAAAAATAATGATAATGATAATTTTTAGGTATTTTTTTAATAATAAAAATGTAATATTTACTTTTCACATTTATTCAACTTTGAAATCCAACCCATATAAAGAAACTTTCCTTTTAATGGCGTACTCGCAATTTTTCAATATTTGAAAATTTGATGGATACCTTTGTTGCGCTTGTCTCTGTCTCTTCTAATTGACCCCGACTAATTCACTAGCCACCTTAGTTTACCTATAGCTGCAACAACCAGATAGAGGAAAATGCATGGATCATTGTTGGAGAATATAATTCCAACCACCTATTAGTTGTCAAAACCGTCCATCCAAGTATCCCAATTCAGTTTCACTTAGTCCAGTTTTAGTTAAGTATCACTAAATTCATTTAATGTTGATGTCTCCAATGTAATATTATTTAAATCATTCGTAATATTGAGAAGAGAAATCCTCTGCTCCACTTATTTTCAGTTTTAAATTCTTGTCATGGTATCAGAGTTAGTTTGCATAAGACCCCTCCAGAGAGTAGCAACGAAGCTAAGTTGGAGCAGAAGAGAGAAGAGGTGAGCCTACATAAGACTCCATGAGAGAGTAGTAGAAGTTTTAAGAAAATTGAATAGGCCTCCTGCCTAAAAGCGGCAGAGAAAATATAATTCAAGAAGACTGAAAAATCTAAAGCATAACGCACTAAGGCGATCAGAGCTCCAGAAGCTTTTTTTAATTGGAGCAGCATAAGTTTTTTTTTCAATTAAAAAAACTAGTCAACGCGTTTTCTGGAGTAACAAACACTTTGATCAGTGCAATGCCAGTGAAGCGGTATAGAGCTGATCAGTGCGAATTCAATTTAGATAAGTGCGTCGATCGATTTTTTGTTTCCAAATGCATCAAGTCTTTATTTGAAGTTCGTTCATAAATATTGGGCATGGTAAATAAAAAGGAGAACGTAAAACTATTTTTTGAAGGGATTATACTATGATATGCCTTTGCAGTGCATATGAAGAAAGGTTCATAATGAATTCATTTTAGTAAATACTGGACGTACATAATTTGGGTGAAAGAATTAAAAAATAAGGTTCATATAATTCTTTTTAAAAGAGAAGGGTTTTAGTTTTTTATGGCATGAATTTAAAAAAAAAAAAATCATGTGTGAAAGCCTTATGAAAGTGAATGTGTGAAAGGAGTTTATTGTGAAAATGAATGTGTGAAAGGAGTTTATGGCATGAGTTTTTTTATTTTTTAATCATGTGTGAAAGCTTTGTGAAAGTGAATGTGTGAAAGGAAAATTTTTTTGGAAAGGAGATTTAAAAAGGGGGAATTGTGAAAGTCTTCTAAAAGTGCTGCCTTAACACATAATTTTTTTTTGAAGCAAGGTATTTAGTAAGAATTTGTAGACTCTTCTGTTTGAGAAAGCCATGCAGCAATGCCATTTTTATTACATTTAGTTGCAATGTCTACAATTTTTGTTACTTGTTGAGTCGTAGTGAGCCAATACTCAACAAATAGGAAAAGCCAAGAGGCTAAGGAACAAAATGATATATTTGAGATCTTTTTAGATCTGGAATTAAAGAGGCAAAATGATGTCTTTGCATTAAAATGCATGAAAGTATATGTCAATGACAGCATCCTCCCTATGATTTCAGATGTCAAGGCACCCAAGGAGCCATCGGATACCTGTGAGAGGTGTTTTCGTGCAAAGGGGAGCATTGAGGTTGAAGACGAAGGTGGATCTATAGCAACATATCTACAGCGAAATGGAAAGTTTGTTGAATCCTACTCTGCTCAGCCACAATTGGATGATGTCTGTGAAGAAATTGCAAAAGAAGTAGAGAGAGAGCATGAAGATGCTCGTCAACCCAACTATGCACAAACACAAGTAGACAAAGATTTTATGAATCTAGCACAGAGCTTTCTGATGAAAATTTGATGAATCCAGCAATAGAGCTTGCTGATGAAGACTTGGTGATTCCATCAACAAAGCTTATTGATGAAGATTTGATGAATCCAACAATAGAGCTTGCCAATGACGACTTGGTGATACCAACAACAGAGCTTGTTGATGATGTTTTGGTGATTCCAACAACAGAGCTTGTTGATGATGTTTTGGTGATACTAGCAAGAGAGCTTGCTGATGAGAGTAAAAATACTATGGTAAATCCAGTGACTAATATTGTTGATGTAAATTTTGATAGATAATTTTTGGCTAATAATGATTGGTTGCAGATGATGCAACAAAAACATCATATTAGCATGATGTTATTTGGTGAGATAATCACAAGTTAGTGGAAGACAACCTATTTGCAACAACACAGGTTAGTAAAGAAGAGAAAAAGATAAAGATAGAGACAAAGAAAAAGACAAAAACAGAAATAGAGATAAAGACAGATGCAAAGGAAGAAGTTTGCAAAGAGAAAACAAAAACAGAGATAGAGGCAAAAGAAGAGAAGGAATCGCAACAGGAGAATGTTTCCATTGCAGAGTAGAAGGAACAAAACCATTGTAGTTTTGGAGATGTTTTTACACTTACCATTTGTTTCCAATGTGCAGGTAAATAAATCGATTATGAAGAACAGTTAGAGTTCCTTGAACCATGGTTTGAAAAACCATGTCTAGATGAGGTCTACACAGAAGTTGTAGATATGAATTTTGAAGACAACATGCATGACGAAAATGTCAATGAAATTTTTTGGTATTGGAGTTTTGAAGATATAAAATATTATTCTCATCTTATGTTGCAACATATTGATGATGAAAAGCGTAATACAGAGGAAAATATGCGGGACTAGCACACATACAAGTCATTTATTGAAGAATTTCAAGACATGCCTAGTCAGCCTGGAACAATAGAAGACTTGCACCAACAAATGAAGAGACTGAGGTTTGAAGAATACAACAAGAAGAAAATGTTGAAACAATTTAGAGGCTATCGAATTTGGAAGAAGAGATGAAGAAAACTAAATCTAGTTGAAGTCAATTTTTTAAATTGTAAACTTCGCTAAGACAATAGACCAACAGGTATATTAATTAAATTCTTATGTGGTTGTAATTAAGGGGGAGTGTTGGAGAATCTAATTCCAACCACCTGCTAAGTGTCAAAACCATCCATCCAAGTGTCCTAGTTGCGTTTCACTTTCTAGTTTTAGTTCAGTAAGAGATTTAATGTTGATGTCTCCAATGTAATCTTATTTAACTCATTCATAATCCTGAGAAGAGCAATGGTGTGCTCCACTTCTTTTCAGTTTTCAATTCTTATCAATCATTACAAAAGTACAAGTGATACTCATCGTGGTACCCAAATCAACCTCGTGATGAAGCTATTTATAGTTTTGGTGAAATTATTGGTAATCTTAGCAAACACCTTGTAAATATCTCTTAGTACAGGACCTAGTGATATGCGGCTCAATCTGCTGCTACTTTTAATTTATAGCTCGTTGTTGCTTGTGGATCCAAAAAATGGATGGACGCCCACCAAGGGTAAAAGGCAGGCAGATAGATCTCATTCAAATCAGGCCTCGACAACTGCTATGTTGAAAGGGAAGGGAGTAAGGTCTAAAAGCACAGCTTTCTCAATCACGTTCAGTTCAGCAAGCAGTAGCAGTAATAATAATGCAAGATGAGACCACCTTTCGAATAGAACAAAACTAAGCTAAGTCGACAATGACCACAAAAGCTTTCAACAAGTTATTGAAAATTTATGAGATGACGACAAATAAGAAGTGGAAGTTGAGTAGGATCCCATAACCTTCCCACATATCAATAAAAGTTTACAGATGACGACAAAAAATAAAAAGTAGAAATCGAGGAGGATCCCCCTAACACGAAAGTTAGGCATGACTCCAGTAGATTCCTTGTAGTTAAATGATTCAAAATTCAACCAATTTAATCCATACTCATCTTCATATAATGACGTAGATGAGTGATGATGGAAGCGTCAGCAAGCGCTATAAATTTAAACCTCTTTGTGGTATGTGCATACCTCGTAGCCCAAATTCAGCGGAGTAAACTTGTTGCAGAGGAAGGGAGAACACAGGAAGAAAGTTTGCCAATATTAATATGAATATGATGAATGAAAACGAGCAAGATGCTCCTCATGCAGTGATTGTGCCATTTCCTGCGCAGGGTCATGTTAATGCTCTCATGAATTTGGCCCAACTGCTTGTTATGCGGGGATTTTTTTATCACTTTCGTCAATACCGAGTGGATACAGAAACGCACGGTTGAAGCTTCAAGAAACGCTAAATCTATTGTTTCCGGAGATGATCCCGAGTCGGAACAGCGAGGATGTAGGTTTCGCATTCTGTATATGCCGGACGGTCTACCGCCCGACCATGGTCGCACCTCCAACATCGGCGAGTTATTTGTTGCCCTGCAAAAGTTAGGCCCCGCCTTGGAGAATCTTCTCAGAAGCCCTGAAGAGAAATCACCATCATTTCCAGCCATCACGTTCATCATCACAGACCCGACCATGTCTTGCACGGAGTATGTGGCAACCAGTATGAAAGTGCCCAGGGTTATCTTCTGGCCTGTCTGCGCTGCTATCTCCATTTCTCAATGCTACGCCAACTTGCTTATGTCAGAGGGGTATATTCCAGTAAATGGTATGTTTCTTCATCGCTATATCAGATCTCTTCATTTTCCTAGTTTGGCATTTTTCATTTCAGTTTGGTTACTAGCTTTGAATCATATAAGCTTTTTTTGGATCTACCAAACCAGATCAAATTTCTTGAGAGTAAATTTATTTTGAAATGAAAATTGACTTATCCCTGAGTTAAATTAGATATTTAATTTTTAATTTTTAAATATGGTATATTAAAAAAATACTAATGAGAAAAATAAATTACATTAGAGAAGAATGCGAGACAAAAGTCATAGATTAAAAGAAAAAAAATCATAGATTAAAAATACCAGAAAAAACTATTTTATTTTAATTTTAATTTTTTCCTAATTAAAAATGTTTTACTAAATTGAAAAGAACTTATCAATTTTCTTTATTTATAAATTTAATCAATAAAATACATGAAAAAGAAATACATTGTCATATATTTTATTTTATTTATAAAATACATGAAAAAAAATTAATAAAATGATTTTTAGTAAAGAAATAAAATAAATAATTACACAATCACCTAAAACTGATCTCAAACAACTTTTCTTTTATATATAATTTGAAAATTATAAGATTATTAATAATAAATCAATGTTTTATTAAATTGAATTAATTTATTATTTATTAAGTTTCTCGTAAATATGTTATTTAATAATATGAAAATCGATTATAAAACACATACCAAACTAGATAGTTTAAATATTTTTGAATGATATCATAAAATATATTTATCTATAATAATAATATTATAAATTTAATTTGATTATAATTTATAATTTATAATATTAAAAAAACCGTAACAGTTTTGATCATTTATGATCGGAGTAGTCTACCCAGGCAACGTTTTAGTCCGGACGGCAGTTTTTTGCCGGGCAACTTAAATTCAAGAAATCAGGTACTTGCAATGTTTGAAATCCATTTTTGAGGTTGGAAATGGATTCAGCACTACCAAAATCCTTTAGGGCACTCAAAATACTTAAGTTTAACAACTGCAAACATGATTCTGATGAAATCTTTGCCAGATTTTTTAAAAATCTTTGCCGGAGTCCGGGCTAAAACGTTGCCTGGAAACGACAGCCCTTTATGATCTCCATTGGATGCTTCATTTTATATTCTTACTTTTCTTTAAAAATACAATTAAAATGCGAGTAGTATCTCTATTGCGTGCTTCACTTGTGTATTGATTATTTATGATCTCCATTGGATGCTTCATTTTATATTCTTACTTTTCTTTAAAAATACAATTAAAATGCGAGTAATATCTCTATTGCGTGTTTCACTTGCGTTGTGTAATGAGGTGACAAATCTACCCTGCATACGTGAATTTTTTTGTCACGTATTTTTATTAAAATTTGGTGTGTTTTTATTTGCTTATTCATTAATAATAAAAATGGATTCCGCGTTAATATCAAAAACCTTTAAAACAACCAAAACTTAACAGCTCTAATCTAAATTTCCAAAAAATTCGGCATCGCTTCGTCACAATCCCCTATCAAGAATCATGACGATTTATCCGGCTAGTCCCTGTAAGGGCTTAGGATTAAAATCCAGCTGAGGTTGATCACATCGAGGGAGTCCCAACATAAAAATTCCCTCGATGCTTTATAACGAATTTCGTAAAGGTTTAGATTAAAATCCAGCTGAGGTTGATCACATCGAGGGAGTCTCAAGATAAAAATTCCCTCGATGCTTTATAACGAATTTCGTAAAGGTTTACAGCAAAAATTAATTATAAAAATGCAATAATAAAAACTACTGTGTGTAATGAAAATAAAGAATTAAATAAAGATACACAATGAAAATTAAAACAAATGAAAAATTGGAGATCAAGGTGGCTTACTTTTCCATGATTTTAATTATTTTAATTTCTTCTTATAATTTCACTATTTCCACTAGATGTTTCCGAGTTAGCTGGTTATTGCATAAAGAGAATAAAATGTATATAGAACCTCAGTTACAATATAATTAATAATTATCTAAATAAAATTCAATAATTATTATGGTCTAAATAAAATTTAATAATTATTTAAAAGTTATTTTTTTCAATTGTGTTTTTAGAATAACTATATTATTTTTGCATATGGATTTTATATAGTTGTGTAATAATTTTGGTATGTGAAATGTTAATTTTATTTTGAGTGTCTTGATAGTGACAATTAAAAATATTAAATAGAAAATACTATATATCAATTATTGTTGCTTATTGTAGTTGAAGTTATACTTAAAATAGAGATTTTTTCATTTTTTTTTTGTGTGTATAAGATAGGGCTAATCACATTCACATTTATATAAAATTGAGATTTACATCACTGTTAGTGTTAGGAAAAATTACAGACTAAGAGATTATAGCATTTATTACAGTTGTGACTTTGAACTTTAAGGTCACCCTCTGGGATAGGGTTTTACAGGGAGAAAAATAGAGGGGACTTTGATCAAAATATAAGTAGGTGGGTCGAGAAAAAAGGCCATTAGGCCTCGCTGAAATAGATAAACCGAACATAGAAAACATAGATTCAGAACGACTAGAAGCTCGGAGAACAAGCTTGCACAACCTCGTCCATCAAAAAATCATCCACGCTGATCAGACGCTCGGGGTGGCTGCCATCTTTGGAGCTGTAATGTTGCATTCCGATGGAGGAGGTTCCAACACCACCGGGGCTGACTTGCACCGAGAGAGAGCGAGGGATAGAGGGATCGATGCCTTCGATTTTGGTGACCGAATGGACATGTCGAGTAGTCATTCTGCGCTTGAGCAGAGCATAATGTGGAGAACTCTTATCAATGAAGCGACGGTGGTGGACTTCACAAACATACATAATAAATTTCTCTGCGAGCGAGTCGATTTTGCGTTCCAGAGTTCGGTTGTTGTCCTACTGTTCCTGAAGAGCGAGGGCCAACATTTTTTTCATCTGCCAATGGAGGTTGATGGCATGGCTATAGAGGTTATCCCTGGCTTTGGTGAGGCCCTGTTCTAGGATCCTACTGAAGGTTGCTTCAACCATGTGTGTCAATGTGCTGCTGCGAATTATGTGCGCTTTGGCCTCGATCTCCTCTATCTAAGCTTTAACCTTCGGCTTGGTGTTCGCGGCATAATCTAACGCAGCCTTTCTAGTTGTCGTCTCTACACGAGTAATAGGGGGTCGAGAGGGGCTCGCCCAGCTGGCACCTAAGTCGCGCCATCCGTGGCTGGTGAGGGGGGAAATGACTCGACGAGGGGCTATGAGAGAATTGCAGGCAGGAGTTGTCAAATGCAGAAAAAGGTGTGGATGGTCGTGCGTAGAGAGGGGCAAAGGTGAATGGACGAGCAAGGTGAACATAAATGGGATTACAAAATCTAGGGGATGGAATGAAAAATTTTAGAGGATGGTGAGGTTAATATAGGAGGTAATGTTAAGAGCAGGATAGGAGCTGCGACGTGAGAGAGGGAGAGGTGAACTAGAGATCAGGGGCGAGAATTTAATCTGGCAGTTGGGGATGTCAATCATCCATCTGTCAGGCACAGAGTCATATGCTCGCTCATTCAGAGTGTGAGTGGTGAGGGTGCGGGTCATGAATGTTTTGAGAGGGGGGCAAACTTACCAATGGAGCGGGTTGTCCCTCAACCTGCAGATCCAAATGGCTTATGCGACTGCATTCAGATTTGACATCAGGTGGAATGTGGGCTTCCAAAGAGCTTGAAGTGACGTGGTTATTTATGTTAATTCCTGTGTTATCCAGCAATTCAGCCAACTGGTTATCTTTGCACCGGACAACATGGAAGGTGATACCCTTAGCCTTGTAGATGTCGAGCTTGATTTTTGGAGAATTTTGTTGAGCCTCAAATTTTTCGAAACTTGGTTGACGGTTCTGCCCTGCTGTAACTTTTTGTAGTCTTAGGTAGCGACCATGGATTCCCCCTCGACAAGAAGGGGCCAAAAGTTCTATTCCAAGGCAATGGCAAGACCATGGGATAGGGCTTAAAGCTCAGCTGAATTGTTTGTAGCGTGTCCTAGGTTTCCATAGTATATCCATATAATTTGGCCTGTATGATATCTGAAGGCACCTCCAAAACCTCCTTTACCTGGATTATCTTCTGAAGCCCCATCATAATTTAACTTGATGAGGTTTGGTTCAAGTGGCAGCCATTTGGGGTTAGACGTCATGGCAGGTGGAGAGCTCTGTTGCGGAGGATAGTTGTGGAGGAATAGGTCAAGAAGCGATAGGATGCAAAGCTCTTCTCAAGTGGGGGGGAGGTGGGGTTAGGCAGACGAGAGATGCAAGTAGTTTCCCTTAGGGTATTCTTTAGGGAGTGGATTATCTGTTCTTTTTTATCTTCATTTTTGAAGATTTTGGCATTTATTTCCTTCCAAATAGTCCAACAGATGATTCCTGGCATGATATTCCATGCTAGGTTAATGAGAGGCTGATTGGAGAAGGAAGTGCACCAGCGTTCAAGGTAGTTGTGGATGGAGGAAGGATATCTGTCAGAAGAATTAAAGACAAGGAAGCTCCAGTTCTAGATATTGGAGGCGTAGTGGAATTATTTTAGCAGATGGTTTGTGGTTTCACCATTTCTTTTGCAGAGAATAAATATGGAAGGGCCTGTGAAACCTTTCTTGATTAAATTCTCCCAGGTTAGAATTTTCCCATGCATCACCAGCCAGAGAAAGAGAGTGATTTTAGGTCAATGTTTACGTTGCCAAAGAGTACACCATTTCCTTGCAATGGGAGTGTGAGTGGGGTGGGATAAGTATCCATAGGCCTCTTTTATGTTGAATTAGCCAACAGCATTAGAGCCCCACCTTAAAATTTCTTGCGTATGTTCCATTTGGATCTGCCTTTTTTCTAGCTCTTCAGCTAGATTTCTCCATGTTGGGTATGTGTTATATTCTTTCCACGACTAGCCCCACGCGCAGCAGGGGGGGCACAGGGGGGGCGGTAGCCCCCCCTGTCGGGGTTCGGGGTAGCGCCTTGACGAAATTTTTTTTGGTATGCGGTCCCACTCATATGCGGACCCACCCATGTTTTGTGCATGAGTTTGCACATGGTTTTGGGGTACGATGGTTTTCGGCCCCTGGTATTTTGTAGATCCGGTCAAGGGAACTAAGGTTATGTTCTAATCCAGGGTTAATGGATTTGGGTTTATGTATGCTTCGACATGTATATATATTGTAACACTAAAAGGAATATAATGAAAAAATCAAGCTGGTCGTCCCGATTTGGGATCCAGGGGAAAATCTCTGTGTTGATCTGTTTTATGTTTTATGCTCTCGCTATTGTTTATTTTCTGTTATAAGATTCGTGTGTAGATAATTTCTGTTCGGGGTTAAAACCTACATTTGGTATCAGAGCTGTTTCGGCTTCAAGGGGATGCCTTTGTTGTTGAGGGTTTTTTGCTCAGGCCTGTGGTAGACCCTGTGCAGTGGGAGATCTGTGGGATCGATTCTTGCGGTGAAAGAATATGGTGAGTGGCGGAAAGATAGAGATCGAGAAATTTAATGGTCAGAGTTTTGAGTTGTGGAAACTCAAGATGGAGGATCTGCTGGTGGATAAAGATCAGTGGATCGCGGTAGATCCAGGTACTAAACCAACGGTGATGTCAGATGAAGACTGGAAGAAGTTGGATCGGAAGGCTAAGAGCACAATACGGTTGTGTGTCTCAGATTCAGTATTGTTGAAGGTATCTGGGGAAGCTACGACGAAGACCTTGTGGGAAAATCTAGGGACTTTGTACCAATCTAAGTCTCTAGTGAATAAATTGTTCCTACGGAAAAAGCTGTATAACCTGAGGATGAAGGACGGAGACTCGGTGATAGAGCATCTGAACGCCTTCAATACTGTGGTAAGTCAGCTGTCTTCTGTTGATATTAAAATCTCAGATGAAGATAAGTGCATCAGTTTGTTGTGCTCTCTACCGGACTCGTGGGACAGTCTGGTTATTGCAATAGGTAGCAATACAACTACCTTGAATTTTGATGACATTGTCTCAGCCTTGCTGTCGGAGGAAATGAGACGGAGAAATATGGAGGGTCGGAATGGAGATGCCTTATCTGTACGAGGAAGGTCCCAGAACAGAAACAAGAATAAGGTTTCGAGTGGGAGATCTAAATCTAGAGGGAGATCTAAATCTCCTGGAAAGTTTGTAAAGGTGTGCTGGAAATGTGGAAAGGAAGGACACTACAAAAAGGAATGCGGATCTAAAGCTCCTGAGAAAGGAAAGGGATCTGATGAAGGTCCTTCTGCAGAGGCAAAAACCACCTCAGATGAAGGTGGGGATGTGCATTTGGCTTCTTCTTCAAATACACATGTAGATCATGAGTCATGGTTGATTGACTCAGGTGCATCCTTTCACTTCACTCCCCATAGGGAGTGGTTCTGCGCGTATGAGAAATATGATGGTGGTGATGTCTTCCTAGGGGATGATAGGAAGGCCAGAATCATTGGACGTGGAAAATTCAAGCTGAAGCTGCAAGGTGGAAGGATTAGAACACTTCCTGGTGTTCTGCATATTCCTGCATTGGCCAGAAATCTGATTTCTGTAAGCAAGATGGATGATGCAGGTGTAAAAATAGTGTTCGAGAAAGATTCCTGCAAGATGGTTCGGGGAGCACTGGTACTAATGCGGGGAGTTCGGACTGGAACTCTATACAAGCTACAAGGTAGCACTGTTATTGATGGGTGTAATAGTTCTATGGTTTCTGAAAGTGGAGCGGAAAGCCTAGCTGTCTCTGGAGAAAAGACCATGTTATGGCATCAAAGGCTTGGACATATTGGAGAGAAGGGCCTTTAGATACTGCACAGAAATGGTATGGTAGAAGGTATGTCTAATTGTTCTCTGGATTTCGATTTCTGTGAACATTGTGTATATGGGAAGCAGAATCGGGTGAGTTTTCCTTCTGGTGCTAAGAGGGCAAACAAGATATTAGAAATTGTGCACGGTGATGTGTTTGGGCCTGTGTCAGTTCCATCACTGGGAAAGTCTGTGTACTATGTTTCATTCATAGATGACTTCTCAAGGAATACATGGATATATTTCTTGAGGAAGAAATCTGAATTCTTTGACAAATTTAAAGAATTTAAGGCTCTGGTGGAAAACCGGACAGAGAAGAAGATAAAGGCGTTGAGGACAGATAATGGTGGGGAGTTCTGCAAGAAGGAATTTGAAGAGTTCTGTAAGAAGTGTGGTATAGCACGGCAGAAGACTACTCCATACACACCTCAACAAAACGGAGTTGCAGAAAGAATGAACAGAACACTGATGGAAAAGGCAAGAAGCATGCTCAGTGGTACCGGGTTAGGACAAGAATTCTGGGCAGAGGCAGTGGAGACTGCATGTTACTTAGTTAACAGATCACCTTCATCATCGTTGGAGGATAAGACTCCACATGAGGTATGGACTGGTAAGAAACCCTCTCTTTCACATCTAAGGGTATTTGGATGTGATGCATATGTACATGTTCCAAAGGAAAAAAGGACCAAGTTGGATAATAAATCTGAAAGGTGCATCTTTATTGGGTATAAGGATGGTTTAAAAGGTTACAAGCTTTGGAACCCGAAAACAAGGAAGGTTGTGTACAGCCGAGATGTGGTGTTTAGAGAGGTGAAAGATGTTGTTAAACATGAAATCATACCAAAGGAACTTGAGAAGATAGAGTTTGAGCTAAAGGAGGATGAATCAGACTCTACAACAGAAGAAGACTCAGAAGATGAAGAGCCACAAACTCCAGCTTTGAGAAGATCAGTTCGGGAAAGAAGGCAACCAGAAAGGTATAGTCCATCTGCTTTCTGTTCGGGTTTTGCCTTAACTATAACTGATGATGAACCCAGAACTGTCAGGGAGGCAGTAGATTCAGAGGATGGAAAACTCTGGAAGGAGGCCATGGTTGATGAAATGGCATCCTTGCACAAAAACGATGCATGGGATCTGGTGGAGT
The DNA here is from genome assembly GCA_034641835.2 of Pinus albicaulis. Lineage (NCBI taxonomy): Eukaryota > Viridiplantae > Streptophyta > Pinopsida > Pinales > Pinaceae > Pinus > Pinus albicaulis. Next base: position 496,511,158 of record CM076577.1, read on the forward strand.
TGTCGGTTGGAAGGAAGCCCATTGGGAGAAAATGGGTGTTTAAGAAGAAGATGAATGTAGAAGGCAAGGTGGAGAAATACAAAGCTCGGTTGGTAGCGAAAGGTTATTCCCAGGTGCAGGGAATTGATTTTGGTGATATTTTTTCTCCTGTTGCCAAAGTTACTTCTATTAGATTACTTTTATCTGTTGCTGCTGCATTTGATTTTGAAATAGAACAGATGGATGTGAAGACAACATTTCTTCACGGGGATCTAGAAGAGGAGATCTACATGAAGCAACCTGAAGGCTTTATGGTGAAGGGTAAGAAAGAACTAGTATGCGGGTTGAAGAAGTCTTTGTATGGGTTAAAACAGTCACCAAGGATGTGGTATCAGAAATTTGATACCTATATACGGGGACTTGGCTTCACCAGAAGCAAGGAAGATCCTTGTGTTTATTTTAAATTAATTGGTGATCGTGTTATATATCTGGTCTTGTATGTGGATGATATGTTGTTGATTGGAAATGACAAAGAAATTATCCAAGATTTGAAGACTCAACTGTTCTCCAAATTCGACATGAAGGATCTGGGTGCTGCAAACTATATTTTGGGCATGGAAATTAAGAGAGATCGGGCAAAGAGGAAGCTCTGGTTAAACCAGAGGAAGTATGTCGAGACTATATTGCGGAGGTTCAATATGCAGGATAGTAAACCGGTGAATGTTCCTATTCCTGTAGGTGTAAAGCTGTCTGCTGAACAGTGTCCCAAGACACAAGAAGAAGAGGAGTATATGTTCCGTGTTCCATATGCAAAGTGAAGCGAGTTTTCAGATATTTACGTGGCACTAGTGATTATGGCTTGTGCTACCAGGGAAGACCAGGATTGGAAAGAATGTTGGACATTCGTGGTTTTGTTGATGCAGACTGGGCTGGAGATCTGGACCGAAGAAGATCTACAAGTGGGTATGTGTTTAGCCTATTTGGAGGCGCAGTCAGTTGGATGAGTAAAAGACAGTCTGTAGTGGCTCTTTCAACTACAGAGGCAGAATACATAGCAGCCACTCATGCAAGCAAAGAAGCAGTTTGGTTGCAGAGATTGTGTTCAAGTATGGGGTTGGTACAGCAAGCTATAAGGATAGACTGTGATAGCCAAAGTGCAATTTTCCTGGCTAAGAACCCTGCTTATCATTCAAAGACAAAGCACATTGATGTTCAATATCACTTTGTTAGAGATATGGTTGAGGCTAAAAGGGTGTTGCTGGTAAAGGTGGACACTTTGAAGAATGTTGCAGATGCATTGACGAAGTCTGTGAGCACTCGGAAGTTCTCTTGGTGTAGAGAAACAATGGGTGTTGAAGAATTGGCCAAATGACTAAGCTCTCCTGTGGCCCTCTGTGGAAAGAAAACAACAAGTGGGAGAATGTTGGGTATGTGTTATATTCTTTCCACGACTAGCCCCACACGCTGTACGTTGCGCCGGGCGCAGCAGGGGTGTCACAAGGGGGGCGGCAGCCCCCCCTGTCGAGGTCCAGGGCAGTGCCCCGGCGAAAATTTTTTGGGTATGCGGTCCCAATCATATGCGGACCCACCCATGTTTTGTGCGTGATTTTGCACGTGGTTTTGGGGTACGATGGTTTTCGGCCCCTGGTATTTTATAGATCCGTTCAAGGAAACTACGGTTATGTTCTAATCCAGGGTTAATGGATTGGGGTTTATGTATGCTTCGGCATGTATATATATGTGTTGTAACACTAAAAGGAAAATAATGAAAAATCAAGCTGGTAGTCCCAATTTGGGATCCAAGGGAAAATATCTGTATTTATTTGTTTTATGTTTTATGCTCTCGCTATTGTTTATTTTCTGTTATAAGATTCATGTGTAGATAATTTCTGTTCAGGGATAAAACCTACATTTGGTATCAGAGGTGTTTCGGCTTCAAGGGGACGCCTTTGTTGTTGAGGGTTTTTTGCTCGGGCCTGTGGCAGACCCTGTTCAGTGGGAGATCTACGGGATCGATTCTTGCGGTGAAAGAAGATGGCGAGCGGCGGAAAGATAGAGATCGAGAAATTTAATGGTCAAAGTTTTGAGTTGTGGAAGCTCAAGATGGAGGATCTGCTGGTGGATAAAGATCGGTGGATCGCGGTAGATCCAGGTACTAAACCAACGGCAATGTCAGATGAAGACTGGAAGAAACTGGATCGGAAGGCTAAGAGCACAATACGGTTGTGTGTCTCACATTCAGTATTGTTGAATGTATCTGGGGAAGCTACGGCGAAGACCTTGTGGGAAAAACTTGGGACTTTGTACCAATCTAAGTCTCTGGTGAATAAGTTGTTCCTGCGGAAAAAACTGTATAACCTGAGAATGAAGGATGGAGACTCGGTGACAGAGCATCTGAATGCCTTCAATACTGTGGTAAGTCAGCTGTCATCTGTTGATATTAAAATCTTAGATGAAGATAAGTGCATCGGTTTGTTGTGTTCTCTACCAGACTCGTGGGACAGTCTGGTTATTGCAATAGGTAGCAACACAACTACCTTGAATTTTGATGACATTGTCTCAGCCTTGCTGTCGGAGGAAATGAGATGGAGAAATATGGAGGGTCAAAATGGAGATGCCTTATCTGTACGAGGAAGGTCCCAAAATAGAAACAAGAATAAGGTTTCGAGTGGGAGATCTAAATCTAGAGGAAGATCTAAATCTCCTGGAAAGTTTGTAAAGGTGTGCTGGAAATGCGGAAAGGAAGGACACTACAAAAAGGAATGCAGATCTAAAGCTCTTGAGAAAGGAAAGGGATCTGATGAAGGTCCTTCTGCAGAGGCAAAAACCACCTCGGATGAAGGTGGGGATGTGTATTTGGCTTCTTCTTCAAATACACATGTAGATCATGAGTCATGGTTGATTGACTCAGGTGCATCCTTTCACTTCACTCCCCATCGGGAGTGGTTCTGCAAGTATGAGAAATATGATGGTGGTGATGTCTTCCTAGGGGATGATAGGAAGGCCAGAATCGTCGGACGTGGAAAGGTCAAGCTGAAGCTGCAAGGTGGGAGGATTAGAACACTTCCTGGTGTTCTGCATATTCCTACATTGGCCAGAAATCTGATTTATATAAGCAAGAAGGATGATGCAGGTGTAAAAACAGTGTTCGAGAAAGATGCCTGCAAGATGGTTCGGGGAGCACTGGTATTAATGCGGGGAGTTCGGACTGGAACTCTGTACAAGCTACAAGGTAGCACTTTTATTGATGGTTGTAATAGTTCTGTGGTTCCTGAAAATGGGACGGAAAGTCTAGCTGTCTCTGGAGAAAATACCATGCTATGGCATCAAAGGCTTGGACATATTGGAGAGAAGGGCCTTCGGATACTACATAGAGATGGTATGGTAGAAGGTATGTCTAATTATTCTCTGGATTTTGATTTCTGTGAACATTGTGTATATGGGAAGCAGAATCGGGTGAGTTTTCCTTTTGGTGCTAAGAGGGCAAACAAGATATTAGAACTTGTGCACAGTGATGTGTTTGGGCCTGTGTCAGTTCCATCACTGGGAAATTCTGTGTACTATGTTTCATTCATAGATGACTTCTCAAGGAATACATGGATATATTTCTTGAGGAAGAAATCTGAATTCTTTGACAAATTTAAAGAATTTAAGGCTCTGGTGGAAAACCATACAGAGAATAAGATAAAGGCATTGAGGATAGATAATGATGGGGAGTTCTGTAAGAAGGAATTTGAAGAGTTCTGTAAGAAGTGTGGTATAGCACGGCAGAAGACTACTCCATATACACCTTAGCAAAATGGAGTTGCAGAAAGAATGAATAGAACACTGATGGAAAAGGCAAGAAGCATGCTCAGTGGTATCGGGTTAGGACAAGAATTCTAGGCAGAGGCAGTGGAGACTGCATGTTACTTAGTTAACAGATCACCTTCATCGGCGTTGGAGGATAAGACCCCACATGAGGCATGGACTGGTAAGAAACCCTCTCTTTCACATCTAAGGGTATTTGGATGTGATGCATATGTACATGTTCCAAAGGAGAAAAGGACCAAGTTGGATAATAAATCTGAAAGGTGCATCTTTATTGGGTATAAGGATGGTTTAAGGGTTACAAGCTTTGGAACCCAGAAACAAGGAAGGTTGTGTACAGCCAAGATGTGGTGTTTAGAGAAGTGAAAGATGTTGTTAAACATGAAGTCCTACCAAAGGAACCTGAGAAGATAGAGTTTGAGCTAAAGGAGGATGAATCGGACTCTACAACAGAAGAAGACTCAGAAGATGAAGAGCCACAAACTCCAGCTTTGAGAAGATCAGTTCGGGAAAGAAGGCAACCAGAAAGGTATAGTCCATCTACTTTCTGTTTAGGATTTGCCTTAACTATAACTGATGATGAACCCAGAACTGTCAGGGAGGTAGTAGATTCAAAGGATGGAAAACTCTGGAAGGAGGCCATGGTTGATGAAATGGCATCCTTGCACAAAAATGAGGCATGGGATTTGGTGGAGTTGCCGGCTGGAAGGAAGCCCATCGGGAGCAAATGGGTGTTTAAAAAGAAGATGAATGTAGAAGGCAAGGTGGAGAAATACAAAGCTCGGTTGGTAGCAAAAGGTTATTCCCAGGTGCCGGGAATTGATTTTGGTGATATTTTTTCTCTTGTTGCCAAAGTTACTTCTATTAGATTAATTTTATCTGTTGCTGCTGCATTTGATTTTGAGATAGAACAGATGGATGTGAAGACAACATTTCTTCACGGGGATCTAGAAGAGGAGATCTACATGAAGCAACCCGAAGGCTTTATGGTGAAGGGTAAGAAAGAACTGGTATGCAGGTTGAAGAAGTCTCTGTATGGGTTAAAACAGTCACCAAGGATGTGGTATCGGAAATTTGATACCTATATACGGGGACTTGGCTTCACCAGAAGCAAGGAGGATCACTGTGTTTATTTTAAATTAATTGGTGACCGTGTTATTTATTTGGTCTTGTATGTGGATGATATGTTGTTGATTGGAAATGACAAAGAAATTATCCAAGATTTGAAGACCAAACTGTTCTCCAAATTCGACATGAAGGATCTTGGTGCTGCAAACTATATTTTGGGCATGGAAATTAAGAGAGATCGGGCAAAGAGGAAGCTCTGGTTAAACCGGAGGAAGTATGTCGAGACTATATTGCAGAGGTTCAATATGCAGGATAGTAAACCGGTGAAGGTTCCTATTCCTGTAGGTGTAAAGCTGTCTGCTGAACAGTGTCCCAAGACACAAGAAGAAGAGGAGTATATGTCCCATGTTCCATATGCAAGTGCAGTGGGTAGCTTGATGTATGCAATGGTATGTACTAGACCAGACATTGCACATGCAGTGGGAGTATTGAGCAGGTTTATGTCAAACCCAGGGAAGGAGCATTGGACAGCAGTGAAGCGAGTTTTCAGATATTTACGTGGCACTAGTGATTATGGCTTGTGCTACCAGGGAAGACCGGGATTGGAAAGAATGTTGGACATTCGTGGTTTTGTTGATGCGGACTGGGCTGGAGATCTGGACCAAAGAATATCTACAAGTGGGTATGTGTTTAGCCTATTTGGAGGCGCAGTCAGTTGGATGAGTAAAAGACAGTCTGTAGTGGCTCTTTCAACTACAGAGGTAGAATACATAGTAGCCACTCATGCAAGCAAGGAAGCAGTTTGGTTGCAAAGATTGTGTTCAAGTATGGGGTTGGTACGGCAAGCTATAAGGATAGATTGTGATAGCCAAAGTGCAATTTTCTTGGCTAAGAACCCTGCTTATCATTCAAAGACAAAGCACATTGATGTTCAATATCACTTTGTTAGAGATATGGTTGAGGCTAAAAGGGTGTTGCTGGTAAAGATGGACACTTTGAAGAATGTTGCAGATGTGTTGATGAAGTCTGTGAGCACTCAGAAGTTCTCTTGGTGTAGAGAAACAATGGGTGTTGAAGAATTGGCCAAATGACTAAGCTCTCATGTGGCCCCCTTTGGAGAGAAAACAACAAGTGGGAGAATGTTGGGTATGTGTTATATTCTTTCCACGACTAGCCCCACACGCTGTACGTTGCACCGGGCGCAGCAAGGGGGTCACAGGGGGGGCGGCAGCCCCCCTGTCGAGGTCCGGGGCAGCGCCCCAGCAAAAATTCTTTGGGTATGCGGTCCCAATCATATGCGGACCCACCCATGTTTTGTGTGTGAGTTTGCACATGGTTTTGGGGTACGGTGGTTTTCGGCCCCTGGTATTTTGTAGATCCGGTCAAGGGAACTATGGTTATGTTCTAATCCAGGGTTAATGGATTGGGGTTTATGTATGCTTCGGCATGTATAAATATGTGTTGTAACACTAAAAGGAAAATAATGAAAAATCAAGCTGGTAGTCCCAATTTGGGATCCAGGGGAAAATATCTGTGTTTATTTGTTTTATGTTTTATGCTCTCGCTATTGTTTATTTTCTGTTATAAGATTCGTGTGTAGATAATTTCTGTTCAGGGTTAAAACCTACAAATTAGGCATGCATTTTTCCAAGAAGAAAATGATGTGTGAAACAAATCTCCAGTTACTCCAATATTGCAATGGGAAACAATATAATGATTAGATTTAGGTGCCTTACTTTTTATTGGATATGGAATTTTTCCTCTTTTTTCATTTTTCATCTTGTTTGTCTTTGATCTTCTCCTAATGGATTCTAGATGTTGCTAAATAATGTCCATTTTTATTGCAACAATGGCAATGAATATCATGTCCCTCTCCTCGATGGTGTCAACCTCCATACGTATGTATTTTTTTCTTTTGTATCCTATTTTATTGCCACTTCCTCTAGAAGTCTAATCATGTGGTTGATTGTTCTATTTATGAGCAAGGTGCATTCTTTCTTCAAGGGGTTAATATTTTGTCTTCCTCTTTCCAAAATATTTCTTTCATTCGATAAATTTACTCACTAAACATTCAAATATAGTGGACATCAATTGGTCACTAGCTTTCAAGAATTAAAGAGAAATAGATTATGTAGGGTAGAGAGACTTGATGAATGTAGTGAGAAAAAATTATATCTTCACTCTAGTGGAATCTATTTAAATTCACAATGGTTCTAGTCTAAGAAGCTAGGGCCATGGGATAATCATCTTCCAGTTGTAGCTTGAAGATTTTGACATTCAATTCTACCATATCTAGTTCATATTATGAGTCATACAGGTCCTTTAATTTCTATAATGCACCATATGATTATGTAATGAAAGCAATATGGCTACTCACTTGTTCATTTACTGACGTAGAAATCTAGGCATAGGCATTATTTTCATTGTTCTTTCATATGTCGATCTCCTTCTTTTATCTGGGCTTGGTTGGTGCAATGTCCTTCTCTTCTTTTTTAGGGGTGGATTTTCATTCACATATGCCATTCCATATATCATTAAAGATGTGAGTGTACTTTATATTTCTAGATAACTCTCCATAAATTCTCCTTTCCAATTAATGTTGCGCAAATAATGGAGATGAGATAATGCATTTTCAACAAAATTCCATGCTAAAGAAAATAACCTATGGGAATTAATAGGAATGGATAATCTCAAATAGGAGGGAATAAGAGAAATAATGATATCCAAATGTCACTAGTTAGCAACTTTTTGTGCTAGCAGAGATGTTAAGAAAATATTGTCACAAATGACATCACAAAAATTGTAAGTCTACAATGTGTCTCTGTGAAAGGTCTCCCTCATTATATATATATATATATATATATACATGGAAATCAATCCTATAATGTGTGGTTGAGTAACATAAATCCTAACAAGTATGGAATTGAGCTAAGCTAGCTCAAATCAAACTTCTTCAAAGTTTGGCATTAGTTGAATTAGTATCAGTGAAAATTCCTATTTTCGCAAGTTGATTGTCCTTGACCATGACAAAATATAAAGATGGAAACACCCTGTAAGTTTTAACCTTGTACATAAATAACCTACAAACGAATTCTTTAAAATAGAAAAATATGTTATGTGAGAACATAAAAATATGTATAGATATTTTCTCCTAGAACCAAAAACCCAAAAAACCAGATTAAATTTTCATTATTTTCCTTTCAATGTTACAATACATTATATACATGTCAAAGAATTCATAAACCCAAATCCATTAACCCTGGACTAGAACATAATCATAGATCCCTTGACTATATGTGGAAAATATCATGGGTGGGTCTTCCAACCATCCTTGGGTCTGCCCCCCATATTTGGGTATGCCCAACCATTAGTGGGTCTACATAAGAGAAATTTCTTGGGGTGTTTCCCCAAACATTGTGCAGGGCGGCTACCGGCCCCCCTGAAACCCCCTCGTTGCACCTGGCATAATGTAACAATGCATGACTCTAGTTGTGGAAGTAATATAACGCATACCCATCATGCCCTGCACCAAGAGTATCATCAAAACCTCCTCTTTACTTGGATGATTGTAAAACAAAATCAATAATTACAAGAAAACGAGTTCCATTTACAATCAACTATGACGACTAATAAGAGTTAAAACTGTAGTTCATTTCATTTAATTAAGAGTTTATTTGCAAAAATTAATTGTACAGAGTTAAAAACTACATTAGTATCAGTCTGGTTTTGGCTTCAAGGGAATGCCTTCATGGATAATTCATTTTCTTGGGGCCTATGGTAGACTCTATTATAGTGGGAGATCTACAAGATCGATTCTTGTGGTGAAAAGGAAATGTTGAATGGTTTGAAGATAGATATCAAGAAACTCAATGGGAAAAAAATTGAGTTGTGGAATCTCAAAATGGAAGATTTGTTGGTGTTTTGAGATCAATGGATTATCATGGAGCTGCGTACTAAAGCAATAGGGATGTCAATAGAACATTGGACCAAGTTGGATCAAAAGGAAAAGAACACAATATGATTGTCTCTTAGATTCAATATTACTAAATGTTTCAGTGGAAGCCACAATGAAGGCTTTATGGGACAAGTTAGGGGATTTTTATCAATCTAAGTCCTTAGTGAACAAATTACTCATGGAGAAGAAGTTATATCACCTGAGGATGAAGGATCAAGAATTAGTGATAAAACATTTGAATGCCTTCAATATTGTGCTAAGTCAATTATTATATATTGATATTAATATTTTAGAAGAAGATAAGTTCATTAGTTTGTTGTTTACTCTACTAGAGTCATGGTATAATCTAATTGTTTCTAGAGGAAATATTTTAACTAATTTAAATTTTCATCAAATATTCTCATCCTTGTTAATAGAGGAGATAAGACAGAAAAATATGGAAATTCAGAGAATAGATTCCTTTTCTATAGGGCAACGCTCCCAAAATAAAATAAATTAATTCCTCAAGTGGGAGAAATAAATCTAAATGAATATGTAATTCTCCAGGAAATTTTGCAAAGGTATGGCGGAGACGTAGAAAAGAAGGGTGTTACAAGAAATATTGTAGTTCTAAAATTTTTGAGAAAGGGATGGGATCTAAATATTCTCCTACAGAATTAAAAACCTCCTCAGATGAATGAGGGGATGTGTTCTTAGCTTATTCAAGTACACATGTAGATCATGAGGCATGGCTAGTTGAATCAGGCACATTCTTTCATATGATTACTCAAAGGTAGTGGTTTTGCAAGAATGAAAGATTTGATGGTGGTGATGTTTTCTTAGGAGATGAATTGATAGTCAGAATGATAATATTAGGAAATTTGAATTTTAATCTCATGGGTGGAGGGATTAGAACACTCCCTAGTGTTTTTTACGTCCAAATATTAGCCATAAATTTAATTTATGTAATAAATGTAAGTGATGTAGGTGTAAAAATAGTTCTTGAAAAGGATACATATAGGATGGTTTCAGGAGAAATATTATTGTTGAAGGGAGATCATATTGGAACTTTGTATATGTTGTTGGGAATAATTGTTAGTGGTGGGTGCAACAGTTTAATTGTTCCTAGGAGTGGAGAAGATGAAATAAAAACTCTTGTAGCTTCTTGAGGAGAAAATATGTTTTGGCATCAAAGACTAGGACATATCGAAGAGAAGGTCCTTTGAGTACTAAAAAGTAATGGTATAGTAGAAGTTATGTATAATTTCTCTTTATATTTTGATTTAAGTGAACAGTGTTTATATGGGAAGAAAAATTAGATAATATTCTCCTATGTCTCTATGGGATTGGGGTGAATATTATAGTTGGTGAAAAAATATGTGTTTGGACCTATGTCGGTACCATAATTGGATAAATTTTTGCAATATGTATCATTTATAGATGACTTCTCGAGGAATACATAGATTTATTTCCTTGAGAATAAATTTAAATTCTTTTACAAGTTCAAATATTTTAATTCTTTTGTGGAAAATTAAACAAAGAATAAAATTAAGATGTTGATGACAAATAATATTGGTGATTCTATGGGAATGAATTCGAAGAATTCTATAATAATTTTGGTATAGCAAGGAAAAAACTACTCCATACACACCTTAGTAGAATGGAGTTGAATATAGGATGAATAGGACACTCCTAGAGAAAGCAAGAAGCATGCTTAGTGGTGTCGATTTAGGATAATAATTTTAGGCAAAGGTAGTGGACAGTACATGTTATTTGGTAAATAGATCACCCTCGTTAGCATTGGATAAAAAGACTCCAAATAAGCAGTGGAATGGTAAGAAACCTTCTCTTAAACATCTTTAGGTATTTGGTTGTGATACTTACACACATGTTCCAAATGAGAATATGAGTAAGTTGGATAAGAAAGATGAAAATTTTATCTTTATTGGATATAAATATGGTCTAAAAGGTTATAAGCTTTGAAACCCAAAAACTAAGAAGGTTGTATATAGTTGAGATGTATTATTTAGAAATTCCTACTAAGCAAGAAAGAACCAGAAAATATAGTGTTTGAATTGAAGGATGGTGAATCATATTCTATAGAAGAAAAATAATAAGAAGAAGAAGAACCACAAACTTTGGAAATAAGGATATCGGTTTGGGAAAGAAGGAAGTTGGAAAGGTATACTCTGCCTTATTTATGTTCTAATTTTTCTTTTGTTTATTACTTCCCAATAAAAATGAGAGGCTAGGCTTCACTCCTACGCCATAAAGGTCCAAATTTTAGTGTTCCGGTACTCCCATTGGTCATAAACCCCATCCGAGGTAAATGAATCTAACGATCTGAAGTATCAGGAAGGATATATAATTTTCCACTTGGCCCAATCCAATCAAGGTGATTCTTTGTCGTATAATTAATGCAGCAGCAGCTTCTTCTTGTGCCTAAAGGTGCTACTTTGTTGACTCTGAACACCACTCATCCTCAGCTCCTAGATATTCCCTTTTAGTCATATCTATTTATTGCAGGAGGAAGCTGCCTGATCCCTATGAAAATAAATCCCATAAAGGACGCACCTACATTTTGTTTATCACTAATGATGATCCTAGAACTATTAGGGAGGAAGTGGATTTAGAGGATGGAAAACTCTAGAAAAAGACCATTGTTGAAGAAATTGTAGCCTTGGACAAGAATGATTCTTGGTATCTAATGGAATTTCTGGTTGGAAGAATGCACATGGGTAGAAAATGGGTTTTTAACAAGAAGATCAATGCAGAAGGTGTGGAGAAATACAAAGCTCAGTTAGTAGAAAATGGTTATTATCTGTTAGAGGAACTGACTTTGATGATATATTTTCTCATTTTTCCAATCTAACCTCTATTATATTTCTTTTATCTGTTTTTTATGCTTTTGATATATTTTAGAGCTAGTATGTAGGATGAAAAATTCCTTGTGTGGATTTAAGAAAACACCAAGGATATGGTATCAAAAATTTGATACTCGTTTACTGGGACATGGCTTCATAAGGATCAAACTAGATCATTGTGTGTATTTCAAATTAGTTGGTGATCATGTTATTTATTTGGTCTTGTATGTGGATAATATGTTGTTGAATGGAAGTGATAGGGAAATTGTTAATTTTTGGAAACTAGGTACAAACGCCATGTTGCACTACTCATACGATGATGATTATATTTTTTTTGGATTCCTCTTTCGGAGAGGTGCAAGATTGATCTAAAGATCATCTTGTTTGAATGAGAAAAACTTGTATTTTGATTTTATTTTCCACACATGTGCAAATTGACAAGGTCGGCCAAATTTGTAATGTAGGCTCACAAGCCCCAACATATGTGTCACACACCCTCATTGATGGATATAAATAGAAGAGAGATGATGTTCATTTCATCATCATCTCATCATCATCTCATCACACTCTTCTTGTGATTTGATTGGTTCGTACAGTCTAGGAGAGGCTTATATCCCTCTGTTGGTGAGGTAAATCCCCTCTGCGAACAAAGGCAATCCCACTAGCCCTAGGGTGGGTCTAGCCACAAACGAAACAAGATATAATATTGATTCCTAGTTAATGAATGGATGGAGATTTTATAGATGACTTACCAGAGGTCCTATGTTGTTGTTGTTGTCGAAAAGAGTGGTTGTCTCTCATTCTTGGTTTGACAAATCACGATCCACTCACTTTCATGCTCAGACACTTGCACACGTACAAGAAACATGGAAAATATACAACATACTAATTCACATTTTTAACTATTAGTCAGTCAAAGAGGACTAAATAAATTGCATTAGATGAACAACATAACACAATGATGGAACCAACACCATAGTCAAGTATATTAAAAAATGAAAGTAAGAGTACAACCAAGCTTCAACGTTGTGGTCTCCTCCAACAGGGTTCAAGCAGATCACGTCTCACAAAGGCTTGTCGGAATTCAGACGAGACTCTCTCTATGGAGTTCTCCTTGGTTCTACCTTCTGAATAGCAATTACTCAGCTATAGTATTCTTCTCCAAGTTCAGCTATCTTTCATAAAGGGAGAAGGCATGTTTTTATAGAGGGAGAGGGAGAGGTTAGGATCCCTATAATTATGGAAGGGAGGCCTATCTTCAAGGAGTGTTCCATGGGAGATGGAAACCACTGCCTAAAGAGGGAGATCTGTGGCTGATCAACTTAACCTCTTCCAATGACTCATCCCTGAGGTGGTTAGAAGGAAACTTTCGCCTCTAATTTTTTTTTAAACATTCCTAAAATAGCTTGGCGTGGGCACTGCACTGAGACAGAGTGTCAGGTGGCACAAGCTCTAGTGTAAATCTTCCACATCAGCGCAAGGGGTGAACTGGCTACCTGTGCCAAGGCCAAAACATGGGTTTTTTGTGATTTTTTGAGGAAATTTCCAACAGGAGAAATGATGTCCTTATGTAGAAGGATGCAAAGAAGGTGTTTACAAAGTATGACACTGCTGACAAGTCACGGGAAAGACCCTCCAATATGCGGGGCAAGGGATTGCAGGGATGGTGACAAAATGATGTGTAACAGATGTCCCCTAAAGCATAAGGTCCGAGAGAGAGGGAGGGGTGAAATGCTTTATGAGAACACGTTCGACTCAACCACTGCTGTTAGAAAACCTGCAAGTACAAATACAACTGATATCTTTGATACATGATATGTGGCATGGGTGCAGCCATCCATAATAGAGTATATAAAAAGTGAGTTCTTAGGTATGGGCGCAGCCATCCAAAAATAAGGACCAATAAATAGACTCAGGTATGGTCACAGCCATCTAATCAGAAGAGTCATGTAGTAACTCATAGTAATCCACAAAGAACCCGCAACCTGGATCTCATCAGACAAAACCCAGGGTCTTGCACTCCATCTCGACCCAAAAAAATTACCAGTTCGATCATGCGAATAGACGAGTTGAAGTCGAAAATGCAAGAACATCATCCGATTACCAGCCAATAATGAGAGTTTTTAACAAATGTGAGAGAAACCACCAATAATGATAATGGATGATAATGGCTCTTAAGGTACAAAAGGTAGAATCCACAGAATGTGAACAATTATCTGGTGTCGAACACCCGTAGAATCATCCGATCGAAGGCCGATGATGTGAACCTTGCGTCAGATGCAAAGAACCTGCCATTAAGACATGCAGGCTCCAAGGTACCTAAAGGGAGTCTCTAGATCAACTTCCTGGAAAATGAGCTGAAGTCGACAAGAAGCGATCTGGTCGAAAGAGGGCCATGATGTTTCCCACATAATCAACACGAGACAGAGGAATATGATGATTTGCAAATCAGGACCAATAGAGAATCAAAGGGAGGTTGAAAATTGTAGAGGCAAAACTTCTCTTGAACATATCGGTGGCACGATACTGGATTTGGCAGTATTTGACATCAAGGGATCTGAGATCACGGTGATGTGGAAAAGAGCAGATGAGTGGTCAAAAGAGATTACCCAAACCCATGGAGGCAAAAAAATGATGAAGTGAGATGTTCCCAACTCGACATGAATCTAGACAAGTGCCATGTTCAAGAGTGACATACTGCTGACTAAATTCTGGTTCCATTTTCCCCCACCATTTCTGGCAAGTAGCCTAATTATTTTTGTAAACAAGCTTGAAGGGGATAGCATATGCTTGCGATGTAAGTTTTTCCTTTGAACAAATCCAACCTAGTACATTTTACGAGCCCTAGGAAGGAGGAACTCTAATAACATCTTGGTGATGAGGTCTTATGTCATCAGGGTTTAATGAGTCTAACAAAGGAAGAACTCGACATCTTTTCATGTTTAGAGAGTTTGAAAAGAAGGCAGAAAAGAAAAATCCAACAGTCACTTTTTGTAGGTAGTCTCATAGTTATGAAAAGGTAGAAAACTGTGTCTAAGAGAACCTTTTAGTCGCAATAGGCTAATGTATTCCTTTTTCGTAAATAATCCATCCCAACCCAAAAAAGGGTTAAACGTATACTAGGTAGATATCGTTTCATGGCCATTTAACGAGTTCAAAATGACAAGAGTCTCGGTAATATTTTCAATTTTAGAGAGTCAAAAAAGAGCTGAAATTTGACTCCTCCTGGAGGAATGAGTGGTATAAAGGGTAGCAACTGGTTCCGGTGATGCTGGAACTGCTCAAAACAAGTAAAGGTCAAGAAGCTGGCTAACAAGACCACTCATCGCAGCGGTTCCTCATGAATGGGTGAAAAAACCAAGTGAAGGCATATGATCAACCAAGCAGATAGTGACGATGGAGTGAGAAAACCAAGGCTCATCTGGAAAAAACAGGCTGATAAAATGGCAATCACAAGAGGTAAAATGGGAATGGTTTCATTTTTACACAAGCTCGAAATTATGAAATTCTGCTTGAATTTGGTTTCATTTTAACGCAAGCTTGAAACAAAGAAAATTATGCTTGAAACTGGTTTCATTTTTACACAAGCTTGAAATGGAAACAAACTATGCTTGAAATTTTTTCATGCCCCCAGCATGGTGACTCAATTCGAGGTACATGCCCCCCAAGCTTCAGTGCATTCACTGGAGTATACTACTAGTTACTGATAGGTGGATGGAATGAAGGTTCAATTATGAGACCAAGATAAAGACTCAACTGAACGGGAATGTGTTTCATTGTTTTAATGAGGTTGACACATTAAAAGAACTATCCTCGTGACCTACTTTATTTTTTAAAGAGGTTGACATAGAAAACGAACTATCCTCAGAAGAGCTTGTTTCATTTTTTAAGGAGCTTGACACAAGAAAATGAATTCTGCTCCAAACACAACTCATCATGTTGAATAAGAAGTCATGGACTCCAATAGGTTCACATCTAATGGGAGAACAACATCTTGAAAATCAGGACCCAATGCCCCCAGCACACGATGTACAATGGCACTATCACTGAATACAGGCATGGGACAGGTAGCCACATAATAAACCTGCGGCGAGGAAGATAAAACCGACAGATAAAGACCCAGAAGGGATGATGGTGGACCATATGTCATGTTAGGATCAAAGAATGAAAGTTGATTAATGGTCACGATCCGACATTTGTGTGGAAAATAAATCACACGAAAGATGGAAGAGACAATCGCTCCCATGACATAAATATAGTCGCAGCCCAGGAATAAATTAAAATATAAGGGACCTGGAACAACCATCATGTCTATATAGACGATTTTCCTTCCCAAAGTAACATGCAACTTCGGAAGGATTCCTAACGGTTGACTGGTTCCTCTATTAAAAGCCAACAGATTCTGCGTAACAGGCATAAGTGGTGGAGAACCAAAATCTTTCCAAGTAGTGGAAGACAGAATACAAACAGACACGCCTTCATCTATAATAGTGTTGGATACGACCAGATCAAAGGTCTATACCATTATCTCAAAAGGCACATAAGATGGAAGGCGGTATCCTGCAAATTGACTCCAATCAAAGGAAGCGACCAAACTACTTTGAGGGGATACCATCATACTGAGATGGTTTTCCCCTGGTGTTACAGGAGTAAGAGGAGCACTCTCCTAGACTTCCATCACGGGAGTAGGAGGATCAACTTCTTGAACTACAATGATGGAAGAATCTTTCTCCAAGTCCAAAGAATCTAAAGAAATAGAAGAACATGAGGGGGATGAGATCCACTCTCAACAGAAAAGACTTGATGGACCATAATTTGGGTCAAGTTGACCGATTCCACATCCAATGGTTGGTCAGGAACGAATTCTTGAATTTTAATTTCCAGGGGAGCGGGATCAACCAAGGATGACTCTTGACCAATCATGGAATCAACTAGCAGAGGACTCAAAGAAAGTTTTTGGTAACCAGCCGGAAGGCAGGGTGCAGAAATAGTAGAGTTGTCCAACACTCTCTTGGCTTCATCCATGTATGGACAAAGGTGAATGGGATGATGCCCTTCACACAACTTACAAGGATTCATGATCTTACCCTGTTTCTTACGAGTCTTATCAGCACTAGTCGAAGATGTGCTACCAATATGACTTCCGGAAGCCAAAGGCAACGAAAGATGACCGTCGGACCATACTTCAAGTAACTTGGGAATGCCAGGGCAGTCTCGAAGAATATGGTCACCTTTGCACAACATGCAAGGGAATTTGACTTTTCGTAGAAGTTTGGATGACTTCTCAAGGGAAGTGATCCGAGACACAAAAGCTACAGCATTAGCCTCTTTCTTATCTGACTTCTTCTTCTTCGTCTTCTTCTTCTTCTTCTTAGCCACATGGTTACTAGAATCCACACTTTCATTAGGCGAAGTAGAAGAGGGGGCTAAAGAAACAGATGAAGAAGGGGAGAGGTCCACCTTAGAATCAACATGGTGTTGTTCAGGTGGAGGGGATGGTAGAACAGAGATCAGGGCATTTGAGACCACCGAGGATGAAAACAACCACACGGGAAAACCGACAGTTAACCCTAGAAGAGACAACATTGCCATATAAAGAGCACCAACATTCCCAAAAGTAGGAAAAGGGCCAGGATTCCCTTCGGAGGGGATTCCTTGGTTGGTGGACTCTAGAAAGGTTGTCATCAGAAACAACGTTAAAACAACGCTAAGGAAGCTAACTTTAACCAGGAATATTTTGTGGACAGTTAATTTTTAAACACTGAAACAAAACTCTGCTATTTCATCTTTTAAGAGTCGAGAAATAGGTAAAAGGTGAATATATCACTTCCAGGTTGAAACGAGCATGAAAGGACAAGTGCTCGATGATATTTTCAAATTTATGGAGTCAATAAAGATCAAAAACGACTGCTCAGGTAGTCTAGGTAGAAGGGTGTACCAAGTTTCCGTGAACTGCCATATACACCTTGGTAATCAAATGAAAGAAGAATTTATCAAGGACTTAACGTACGTGCAGGTAGTCTCCCCGAATGTTGTGTTCGGTGTATCACGATTACAAGGTGGCAAACTTGGTTTCCTACGGATAAAAGGATTGCAACCTAGAGGGGTCTCCCTTTATATACTCGATGGTATGGGGAGCGCAAGTACGTATTAGTGTTGTTTGAAGCCAGATAGCGAGCGATAGCTGCTAGGCTTAAAGACATCGGAACACGTCTCTAACTTAGACCACTAGATATTTCATTAGGTTTCAATGTTTCCTTAGGTTAATTGAGTAAATTTTAAGTTGATCTTGTATTTATGTTTCAATTCCAAGGTCCTACCGAATGTTGGATCTCAAAAATCCCTAAATGCAAGCTATATGCCAAAAAATACCATTTATTTTGATGAAAAGCTATCTATGAGAAATTTAGGAGTTTTCAAGCGATAGAAAATAATAACACGCAGAAGCATCCACTAAAGTATCTGATGCAAGCTAGTGAAAATGAGAAATCTTTCCTAGAATTGTCTAATGCTAGATATGTGAAAGACTTTCAATTTCACAACGCAAACAAGAATGCAAACAAAATTATTTTTTTTGATCTTTCAATGTAATAGAGAAAACAATGCACTAAATGACATGAACTACCGAAGGTCCTATGCTGTTGTTGTCATCAAAAAGAGTGGTTGCCTCTCGTTCTTGGTTTGACAAATCACAATCCGCTCACTTTCACGCTCGAACAGTTGCACACATATAAGAAACAACGACAATATACAACATACTAATTCACATTCGTAACTATTATTCAATCGAAAAGGACTAAATCAATTGAATTAGATGAACAACATAAAACAATGATGGAACCAACACCATAGTCGAGTATATTAACAAATGAAAGGAAGAGTACAGCCAAGCTTCGACATTGCGGTCTCCTCCAACAGGGTTCAAGTGGAGCGCGTCTCACAAAGGCTCGTCGGGAATTCAGATGGGACTCTCTCTATGGAGTTCTCCTTGGTTCTACATTCTTAATAGCAATTACTCAGCTATAGTATTCTTCTCCAAGTTCAGCTATCTTTCATAAAGGGAGAAGGCTTGTTTTTATAGAGGGAGAGGGAGAGGTTAGGATCCCTATAATTATGGAAGGGAGGCCTATCTTCAAGGAGTGTTCTCTGGGAGATGGAAACCACTACCTAAAAAGGGAGATCCGTGGCTGATCAACTTAACCTCTTCCAGTGACTCATCCCTGAGGTGATTAGAAGGAAACTTCCGCCTCTAATTTTTTTTTAAAAATTCCTAAAACATATTGGCGCAGGCACTACACTAAGATAGAGTGCCAGGTGGCACATGTTCTAGTGCAAATATTCTACATCAGCGCGAGGGGCGAACTAGCTACCCGCACCAAGGCCAAAACATAGGTTTTGTGTGCTTTTTTGAGGAAATGTCCAACGGGAGAAATGATGTCCTTATGTAGAGGATGCAAAGAAGGTGTTTTCAAAGTATGACACTGCTCAAAATTCATGGGAAAGACCCTCCAATATGTGGGGCGAGGGATTGCAGGGATGGTGACAAAATTATGTGTAACACCCTCACACGTGTGAATTTGAAGCTGCTAAAAAATGTGAACTATTTTTAGGTTTTTCTGAAGCATTGATCATGGGTAAATTCTTGGAGTTTGACCCTCTTTCTTGGACAGAAATTATAATTTCTTGAGGCTGCATTTGAGGGCACAAAAATCAACGAGAAGCGTTCACTTTGACTATTGCATGTTGACTACATCGTTGACTTCTGCATTGACCACTTGATGTTGAACTGCATTGACTTTTTGGAGCTGTCTTTGAGGGGTGTGTGTGACACTTGGAGAAAGGTTGATTTGGATGTTGGAGAAGTTGGTTTGGCCAAATCAAGTCTTTGTTGGCTAGGGCATCCTGTTGAATATTGTAACAAACATTTATCTCTCTATTTTTTGGAC
This sequence comes from Pinus albicaulis, assembly GCA_034641835.2. NCBI lineage: Eukaryota > Viridiplantae > Streptophyta > Pinopsida > Pinales > Pinaceae > Pinus > Pinus albicaulis. Next base: position 496,530,759 of record CM076577.1, read on the forward strand.
AAGAAGATTTACAAATTATCATATATTATTTGGCTTGTATTCTGTTGATCTACTATTATGTTCTATCAGCATTTTACTTTCAAGTTTATTTTATTTCTAAATCTAAATTGGTCCTTAAATAAGATTGAAATAAATTTTATTTTAAGCATATAACATACCATGGTTATCTAAATTTAACATGGTATCAGAGTTGAGGTGAAGACAAAGCCCAATATAGTGTAAAAAGAAATCACCGAAGAAGAATTCTTATCAAGGACCAATGGCCTCCTCAACCTACAAGGGTTTCAAGACTAATGATAAGTTGACTGATAAGTCTAATTATCATGCCTGGAAGATGTCTTTGGATTTGTTATTAGAAGATTAAGATGCCATGGATTATGTGCAGGGGAAGATTCATGGGCCCAAAAAGACTAAATATAGAAGAGGGGAAGTCAAGTCAAAGATGATTATCATGGATTCCATACATAAGCACTCGGTTTCCTATATCTCCTAGCTGGGCACATCTAAAGAGATATATGATAATTTGGTTAGCATTTTTAGGGCTAGAAATGATAATCAATTTATTTTCTTCAAGAACAATTTGAATAATATCAATAAGGGAAAAGATGAATCCATTCATTCATACTTTATGAGGCTCACATAAATCGGGAATGATCTCCTTGCCATTGGAGAAGAGGTGGTTGATCAAGATCTTGTCCTCATTTCTCTTGGAGGACTTCCCTGAGAATGGTATGTATTCAATACTACTATTCTAAATAAAAATTTGATTCCTGATTTTGATGAATTATTGACAAGATGCACTCAAGAAGAGACAATAATTATGGAAAGAGACCATCCCTCAAATTGGAATGGAGGTAACCCTACGGCCTTTACTGCTCATGCAAAGAAGAAGAACCATGGTGGTCCGAGAAATCAAAACCAGGGAAGAGCAGGGCCTAAAGGAAGAAAGGGAAGATGTTACACTTGTAACAAGCTTGGTCACTATACAAGATAATGCCCCAATTTTTGGAACAGGGTCTCCTACAAGCTACGAAACTGGTCCATTTTGAATAATTTTGATTAAATTTAGTCTAGCGTAGGGGTTTTGGGGCGGGTCAAAGCCTCGAAAGCATTGTAATGGGTAAAAGGGTAAACTAGGGGTCCGGACCATAGGAAAGTCTAGGCTAGATTATTATAAATAGAGGAACATTTTTGTATTGCAAGGGAGCAAATGAAGAGCTATTGATGTGAATTGTGGTTTAAGCTATCTGTTTGGGTTTTGGGGAAAGGACTCCTGCTGGCTGTGTGTGCGGAGATTCAAGTCCAGTTGTGTGCGAACCCTACTGCTGTGTGTGCAGGCTGGGAAGGGAATTGTAAGGAGGAATTGATGAATGAATGAATAAGAAAGGTTGATAGAGAACTGAATCTGTGAGTACTCTATGTGTGAATCACTGGTAATTACTGCATTGTGCATTTTCTATATTTAAGCTACGAAGACCTGTGTGAGTGTATTTTTTGTATCTGGATCTGTTATGTTTTGTTTATGCAATACTTTGCTACTGTTGAAAGCATATAATTATAGATCTAGCGCACGTGGATGAAAATCGAGACCTAATTGACCCTACGCATAACAAGGTAATCTAGGAATCACAGGGTCTAACGCGGCTCTGCTTGCCTTACCTATCCTTTCTCAAGGTGCGGAAACCTAGTTCCAGCACCCACCCATACTACTTCGGGTGAGACATTGACCTGCTCAAGTAGGTCATTGCTGAAAGGGCTAGTAGTATAGGGGTTTGTTGGCAAACATTGAGCTCTGAACCTGGGTCAAGACCCCTTGAGCCAACAAATGGTTTCATTGCCAGGACCTGGAGAATCTTGAGAAAGGGACTAGGTAATGACAAGATAATATTGGAAGCCTGAAAGAAAGGAAATCGAAGACTGGTTCGAAAAGCAGATCCAGGAATATATGGTAAAATAAAATTGCAACGAAAATTTAACGGCGGAAAGGTGGAAAAATAGGTACATTCTTACAGAAAGCTATGAAATATTCTTTTTGACATTTGCAATCGAGCTTCAAGAGTGGTTGGCCAGACTCGTAGAGTTCCATAAGTGCTAGAAGGACGAGCGAGTCACTTAGTGGACCCCAAAGTTGATTCAGCAACTGGAGAGGACTGATAATACTATCACATGCACGGTCAATCACTGGGTGGACAGTGTGCTAGGAGGATTTGTGATAGAATTTTCCATTGATCAGTTTGTCTCATACTCTAACACCGAACAACAATTCTTTAAAGGGTTCCGGGGCAAATTTTTTAGGACATTACCGTTGCAGATTAAGATATTACTGTGTCAAAATAGCATTATGTGTAGTCATACTGACTGAATGACCTCAGATCTAGATGGAAGCGCAACGCACAGTGGTAAATACTATCATACCAACCCTGACAGGGGGAGATCCACCTATAATCCATTACAGGAACCAGCTGTGCAAGATCCCCCGACGACACCACCGCCCAGGCCGCACAAAGGTAAGAAATTTCCCATACCACCAACCCCGTCGAATAGCGATATGGCTACGCACCTAAGATTACCTACCTTCAAGGGGATGGGGGATGAATATATGGACTAATCTTGGTTTGTTGCAGACTCCATGTGGACTGCGCAGAATGTGGAAACTGATATGATGAAGAGGGCATAGTTGTCCCTGACATTAGAGGATAAGGCACTGGACTGGTATATGAGATACATTGCCCAGAATGGGAGTGCATCTATTCAAGATATCAAAGATGCTCTGAAACAACAGTTCCAAAAGCCAAAATCTTACTCTCAGCTGGTAGCGGAAGTAAAGGACTTTAAACAAGGTGCATCTGAGTCGGTGTGGGAGGCTAATCAGCGATTAAAGAGAGAAATCATGGGAGGAGGATTTGAGTATGACGATAGGAAACATACAGAATGGTTCATCGCTATGTTGTTACCTCACCTGCGCACGTCTATGAGTCACCAAACCTTTGCATCACAGGAAAAAGCTATGGAAGTCGCCATGAAACTAGAAGTTGCACCCAGAGAAGATACGTCGGTAGGGGTATAGAAAATTCAGGAACAACTTGGGGCTATGCATATGGAAATTTAGAATCTTTGAAAGGAGCGAGGAAAGGATGGTCGCGTGGATCTATGGTGCTTACGATGTCGGGTATCTTTCCACATGAAGGATCAGTTTCCGTTACTAGCGGATTACATGCAGGTGGGAGGACCTAGTCTGATATGCCCAGGAGCAAGTGGGGAACCCATCCTATCACGACCAAGATCAATCGGACTTGTGTTTTGGTGTGACGACTGTCGTATAGCAGGGCTTCATGATACAAACCATTTCCCTCAGCTAGGTGCGTATGTCCCAGAACTGAAGCAACAATGGTGCAGGTTCTGTCGATTGGTAGGAAACGATGAGTAGAATTGTCGTACTTATGAATTGATGATAGATCATGGGAACTTATATAGGGTACAATCATACCCTCTATCGCCAAGACCGTCCACGCACCTCGGAGGATCCCCAGCATGAGGTAGAGGAGGTCGGGGAGGAAGCGCAGGATGAGGACGTGGGTAGCTAATTTGTTTTAACTACGAAGAGATAGGACACTTCTCCAGAGAATGTCCAAATCCCACCAGGCCGTCATGCAAGTATTTTAGGTAGCTAGACCATGTGGTGGAGGATTTCCCAATTCTAATAGCAAAGATGCAGGAAAATCATCCCACTCCTACGCAGAATCTGCAAAGAGTTAAAACTGAGCTAAGAAATATAGATCCGAGTGTAAAAGTCATGACGCGCAGCTGGATGGTCACCCAGGGAGCAACGAAGGAGCTTGCCTCTCAGGAAGAAGTGAACTTCAACGAACAGGAATCACTAGCAGCACCCACGAAGCTACTGAACAAGATAGGGGAGGGGGTTGAACCCTTCCTGCAGGCATGTCTGAAGCTACTACTAAATCTGCAAGCTGCAGAGAACCTCCAAGCATTAATGAATTCCTGTGTAGCTTGGCCTAGTTTGATTCCCGGGACCAAGGATGTACACAAACTATACAGTTATGAAAAACACACTAGAAGAGAAATGCGGTTGACTGCGCAAATTGGTGACTACAAGATGGATCAAGTTATTCTCGATCTTGGGTCAGATGCGAACGTATTACCAAAGCAAACATGGCAACGAATGGGAAAGCCTAAATTGGAATGGCCCACCATCCAGCTACGCATGGCGAATCAACAGAAGATCATCCCTCTAGGAAGGTTTCCAAAATTCATGGTAGATATCGCAGGAGTAAAAGTCGTATCTGACTTTGAATTCATAGAAATTATGGAGGATGTGGATCTGTATCCCACATGTTATATCAAAATCAGACCCTGATAGGCTGCTAGTCAAGGAGACCCTGAGTAACTATTTCAAACCAAACTTTTAGTTGAGGCTTAGCCTCCTCAACCTGAGAGGGCTCTCTCAATAGGTTAATGATTTGCAAATAAAGATCAGATGGCTAACTCTGTGAATAAGCTAAATAAAGTGAATAATTGGTTTTACTACTAATCAACAAATATCTATTGGGTAAATGGAGTCAAATGTGCTTTCACAAAACATAAAGATCAGTTTCATATGGAAGTTAGGGCATTTCAGGGTTTAGATGCGTCAATAGAACAGTAGGACAGAGAATAAACACAGTTCATGAACATATGAAGGAATTCAGAGCACCTTCAGTGAATTCTAAGTAACATACATTCATGCCACTGCAAGTAATTTAAAGAGAAACATCATGAGACAATCAAACATCCATAACCCCTTCTGAATCCTGAGTGATGAAACAAAACTCTCTGTATTAAGATAAAAACACAGTTCTCTGATATCACAAAAAGTATGCTTGTTCAATGAAAATTCCAACCCTATGCAATTCGATTTCTTTCCCCTTATATAGTGGTCATTACATCCTTGGATTCCTTCCAAACATTTGAGAAGAAATTCGAATTTGACACCTATCAACTTCTAAACAAACTTCATTTACAAACTGAAAGTTAAACTGTCTATCTTACAGTCCTAATACAACTAGGACTAAAACACTATTTATTATATTTTAACAAACTTTAACAACATTATCTAATCATTAAAACTATGCTTGATAGATATTTCTTCTAGAATTCGACCATGATGTTGTTTATCTTCTTGTTGTTAGACCCCATCAACCTGCTTCTTATCCTTCCTGCAAAATAGGCGCATTTCCCTATATAATAGTTGAATGCCTCATTTATGTCCATTAGAACCAACTGCTGAAGAACTGGTGCTCAAAACATGTGGCAAATTTCTTATAACCTTCATTTTAATTCAACCTTCCAGTTGTGCAAATCCCGAACCTCCAAAATGGTGCAAAAATTGTCAATACTGCTGCGCTACGAAACTATTGAGTCTGTTGTTTTCATAGCGCAAACTTTTCCTTTTAAAATCATGCTTCAAACCTCCATTTTTATGTTCCAAACCTCTTGAATCTTAATTTATATTATACATATACCTCCCACCAGCATCAAATCCCAAAAACAAACCCTTTTCACCTTTGAAAATTGAAAAAAATCTTCAAACTGCATCCTACAGTAGTTTCATAGCGCGCTACGAAACTGCTGTGTGTCACCTTCAGCAAATTGCTGAGTCTTCACTTTTCACAGCTTCCTTCCAAAATTTTAGTTTTCAACCCTTTAATACTATATTTCCAATCGTATATCAGCTTTCATAAACCATAAATATCAACATTAAACAGCTCCAAAAATGAGACATTACCACGTAACCTCAAAAAAAATTTAAAGGATGACACTTATTGTTTGCACTTATTTTATCTGTGGCTGATCTTCAAACTGTGCTAGTTGTATTTCCAGGTCTTCTACTCTCCTCTTAAGCCTTCTATTATTTTTCCTTAGCTTGGTATTGACCATCCTAATGAATTTTTCTTCTTTGATTGCAATTAAGGTCCATATGAAGAATTGAGCTTGACTATCAATTAATTCAGGGTTTGGATTTTTCTCCAACTCCCACGGCCCTTTCATCCTTTCAAAGTTTTCCTTTTCTTCTGCATGCACTCTCACCTTTTTCTTAAACTTATCAATCTCATTATTTGCAAGTCTCTGTTTGTCTTTGACATCTTCATAGTTGCTATTTTCCTTCTGAATATTGAAAACCCTGTTTTTGTCTTCTTCAGGCATTGAAAATGATGTATTTGTGGTTTCTTCAAAAACATTCACACTTTCACCTCCTGTTTGATCTATCTCCATGTCTGACTGTTTCAACTTTTTCGAGTGCCTAGTTGAGGGTTTTCTGGGCTTAAATATAAACTCTGCCACTTCATCCTGAAAATATAACCTTTTGGATTTCTTCAATTTATTTGGTTTGCTGCCACCTGTATCCAGTTTGATGAATTCTGCTTGTACTAGGGGAGACTCTTCAATGTCAATAGCTTGAAGTATATCATTTAAATTACCTCTTGACCCCTCTGTAACTATAGCCTTACCCTTTTCCTTTAACCTTTGACTCCTAGTCAACCTCTTTGGATCTGTTTTACTAGTTGACTGTTCTAGAATTGTCTCCTTAACCAGAGTTTTCTTCTTCTATGTGGATTTAGGAGTATCTTGGATATTCAATTTTGTACTTATCATTGTTTCTTTAATTTGTTTACGAGGCTTGAGCTTAACAAATCTTCTTGACTTTGTTTCTACAGGGGCAGTAATCTTTGATGGAGTTTTTTCTTTAGCTTGAGGACTAACACATGTTCCTTCAATCCCAATTCTACTCAAAAAGAGGAATTTAGCCCAATCTATGTTTGCTTTCTGCAGCTCATGTAAGACTATTAACTTGACTAAGCCATGGTGAAATAATGAGGTTTCACATGACTCAACTTTCATTTGTACCTTATCAGAATCTTAGCCAAACTTCTGAAAAGATAAAAAGGTAAATCTAGAGATATTATCCCTGTAAAATGAAGCAAGAGTTTAAAGTGATAGGTATACACCTTGTGGTATCTCCCTTCATAGGTGAAGTACCTCTGAATATTGCAGAGAAGATTGGAAAATCTATCTTTGACATAACTTCTTGGCACAAAATTGTTCAAGTCAACCTCTGTAAACTCTGGTTATAGAAATATTTTGCAGGGTACCATGTCAAAATTGAATTTTTTAAACCACTTGTCTTATCCTCTCATAATTTCTTTAACTGTTGATATCACTTCAGGGGAAATTGGTAAATTGAGGAATCCAATATTTGAGTTTGATCCTGTGAAGTTTATGGAAAATTATTTGGTGACTTGAGTGTGCCCTCCTTGAAGTTTTTCACAAAACCTCCAGCAAGCTACTTTCTTAAAAGCTTCTTCAACAGAATTGTCTTTTGTAAGGGCTTCTACACCATCAGGTTCTGTTCTTAGGCAATGACCAGACCTATAACTCCTTCTTTCTTCAGCCATTTTCTTCTTGAAAACCTTGTATCTTCAGAAATCTATGATAATCCCTCTAAAAACCCTGTGTCTTCAGCAAATTAGCAATCAAAGCTTCATGTTGAATGAACCTGCTCGCTTGGTAAATGAGTTCAGCCTTGCTTGATAAAAATTTTGCCTCGCTTGATAACAATTCTGCTTCCACCAACAATGAATTTCAAACTCACTTGACAGCAAGTTTTGAAAATACTGATATAACCTGAATTTGAATGACCAGCCTCGCTTGAAAACTTTATAGCCTCGCTTGAATTTGTTTCAGTAAACTCAGGTCTTTCACCACTAATTCCTTCTTCAAAACATAAGCATGCATGCACTATTGTCTTGCATGAGACAAATGAAGTCGAAAACGGCCAACTATTTTCAAATTTGAAAGGACCAATGGAAACTGACTCTTAATTGATGACAAAGGACCCCTAATAATTAAAATAAATGGTTGCATGCATGAATGAGAACTCGTGGATGACACCTAATGATGAAGAATTTAACTGTATTTGACAGATGTGACAGCTCAAATGCAAAACTGAGAATCCTCGATTTCGTAGTGCATGATTTTCAAATTCAGGTTTTTGCGCTACAAAATCACCAGCATTTTCATAGCGCAAAATCAACTTTTTACACTGAGCACTATGAAAACGTGGTTTTGTGGCTTATTCATCAAATCTTCGAAAAAAATTTTAAAAATTGGTTTCAATACATGGCATAAGATCTTTGAAGAATGAAACAAGGTTAATGAACATTTTTTGGTGATGGAATGAGACCTTTAACCCATGATCTAGACCTTTAAAAATATAAAAATGACTCTAACCCTATCTAGCATTATGACTTAGGAACAAGTGTAATTGACCAAGTTACAGAAAATTTTTATAGTGATAACACCACACTCCTAGGACTGGACTAGGCTATAGACATGGGGGGTGTCATCAATCTCAAAAAGCTCAGCATGGTGTTTGAGAACAACGATATGCACGTAATAGTACCACTAGATCCAGCGGAAGGTGTGCAGTATATAGAGCCAGCCTACGAGGAGGAGGAAATAGATCACATTTACAAATTGGCTGCGCGGGATGAAGATCAAGTTAACCCCACGGCCAAAGGAGTACTCTGATGGGAAAAGGACAATGAATGTTTCTCTAACTCTGATGAGGAACTGGAAAACTAGCAAGGACGATTGCACAAGGTGTCGGTGCTACGATGTCTTCAGACCACCAGGAATTTCTGCCGCCTCTCTACCAAGGTAAGAGACCTTCCCTACCATGATAACACATGTGATATTAAGAATTTGGTTGACGACAAAATTTTCAAGGAACGCAGGCTAGGGGCACTACCTCTAACCCTGTGTGGAGCACCTACGCATTGGTGGGACACGCAAGGGCCGGTATTCCTCACTTGGGAGAAGTGCCGGAGTAGGATGATCCTGCGCTTGGAGACCCCGACTGATAGGCAGGCCCCGAGATCAGTAGACCCATGTGGATACTTGCTGACATGTGAAATTCGAGGGTGCGATAGGACCCTGCCCGAACAAGCTCACCAGGTTACCAATAACTTAGGCTTGCGTTCGACTGCAGAACTGCACCAACCCGCGTGCAATTAGGAGAATTTGCAACCAATTCAGATAACAGATGGCACGAAGACGCTTAACGCATCCCTACCGAACAGGGACGTCCTGACCAAGGGAAAAGCGCGCCAATCGAGAAGTTTTATGGCCAAATTGTTGAACTATTACCTGAACCATGTTACGAAACACCTGGCATCAACCTTAATTCGAGGTATGCAAACAGTACGCAGGCCTCATCCAAGGTCTGATGTTCCGTGGGAGAGACCTTAGGTACGAATAATGACTGTCAGCCCACCCCACTTGATAAGAAAGGAACCTTACAGTTACGCAAAATGGGCGGCACGCCATCAATGCGGCCATTTATGGTAAGTTTGATTCGAACGATCAATGGTAAGTTTCACGTACGGGTTACTCTGCCATTAGATAGCTTCAGAAAATTTGCAGATAGCAGGATAACTTCACAACAGGCTACATATTGTATCTACACCATGCCCCTGTTATCCGACGACTGTCTTACAGGGATCATTGAAATTTTCTAGGACATCTGCCCTTCTGTTGCTATGGTGGTCCCTAACCCGCCGAATGCTTCTGTCCCTAGCTGTTCAGCACCCACAGAAATCATACTGAGAGGGCCTGGGAATGCCAATTTTAATCAAACGATTGGTCGTTGGCCTCCTGCAGAGGGAATTTCTTGTGAACCCCACACGGAGAGGCACCATAGTTGTGAGATAGGAGGACCCGACCTTCGCACCTCGGGGGCGACCGCAAGACCTAGCCGGATGGCCTCGGATGATACAGCAGAGGAGGGTGTGCTATTCTCACGGTCCCCCACCCACATTGTCGCAATCAGGTCACGGGTAGTCCTACGCCAGGAAGGAATGCTGAAATATAGGGATATGTTGCGACTTATCCACAGTCTCGGATTACTGACCAACAGAAGCCATATTTGTTTGCTTCCTCGCACTTTCCTAGTTAACAATCATGCTCCAACTATTGCAGACATACAAATAGATTTGGTGCAGCTACCCCGCGAAGCGCTACAAGGATTATACACTACGGTGTTGCAAGAGGTTCTCCACTGTGACCGGACTGTGTGACAACAGTGTGAAATACCTCTGAAAGTTTAGGCATAGTGGGTTGCCTTGGTCACAGAAGCAACAAATATTATACAGGAGTAGCTTACGTGGGGCTTGCAATTGGTCAAAGAAGCTACACAGCTCTGGACGATGGTTTGGTACCATCCTATGGTTTTTGCGCAGTGTCTGACCGTCATGGACCCGATTGCAAATCTTCGTCGAGCCAAGCATGTCATTAGGAAACGGTTGAAACCATGGGGTGACACCACCCTCCAGCTCTCCCAGGATGCTCATACTACCATTGTGAGCCTCCACCGAATGTTGGAACAGGTTACCGTGGCTCCAGACGGCCCTTCCTCCCTAACACTTATCAACATTGCACAGCGAGCTGTTGTCCAGAGTCAAGAAGTGCTCCCTCCACTATCCCGTGCTCTTGATATCTTGCGTGTGAAAATCGAGGCTGCACCACCGCAATGACTCGAGACAAGTAACAAGATTTTTTTGGAGGAATCTTGGAACAGGGTCTCCTACAAGCTGTGAAACTGTTCCATTTTGAATACTTTTGATGAAATTTAGTCTAGTGCAGGGGTTTTGGGGCGGGTCAAAGCCTCGAAAGCATTGTAATGGGTAAAAGGGTAAACCAGGGGTCTGAAAACCATGGTTTGGGGACCATAGGAAATTCTAGGCTAGATTATTATAAATAGAGGAACATTTTTGTATTGTAAGGGAGGAAATGAAGAGTTATTGATGCTAATTGTGGTTTAAGCTATCTATTTGGGTTTTGGGGAAAGGACTCCTGCTGGCTGTGTGTGCGGAGATCCAAGTCCAGCTGTGTGCAGACCCTGCTACTGTGTGCGCAGGCTTGGAAGGGAATTGTAAGGAGGAATTGATGAATGAATGAATAAGAAAGGTTGATAGAGAACTGAATCTGTGAGTACTCCATGTGTGAATCACTGGTAATTAATGCAATATGCATTTTCTATATTTAATCTGTGAAGATCTGTGTGAGTTTGTTTTCTGTATCTGGATTTGTTCTATTCTGTTTATGCAATACCGTGCTACTGTTGAAAGCATATAATTATATATCTAGCACACGTGGATGCGAATCGATACCTAATTGACCCTACGCAGAGCAAGGTAATCTAGGAATCACAGGGTCTAACGCAGCTTTGCTTGCCTTACCTATACTTTCTTAGGGTGCAGAAACCTGGTTCCAGTACCCACCAATACTACTTCAGGTGAGACTTTGACTTGCGCAAGCAGGTCATTGTCGAAAGGGCCAGTAGTATAGGGGTTTGTTGGCAAACCTTGAGCTCCGAACCTGGGTCAGGATCCCTTGAGCCAACACCAATAGAAGGGAACATCCCAAGGATGATGACAACAACAACTTTAGGGGGAATGACAATCAAATATACAACAGGTTCAAAGGAAATAGGAAGGCTCCCTCTGATAAATGTGGAAATGGAAAACATTTCAAGAGGTCTAGGAATTACAGGTATGATGAGTCAAATATTGTTGATAATAAGAAAAATGAATGTATTCTTGTATCTGCCCTCTCTGTTGCATCTCCTCCCTATTAGAGTCTGTTTTTCAGTGATCAAAGATATCTCTTTTAAGAGTATTTCATCAAGTCTTTAGTAAAAAAAAAAAAAAAAAATTCTAGTTAGTCTTCAGCAATAATTTTGATCACTAAATGAATCACATCATGATACTCCTTCACACTTTTATATCCCCATTCAAAAGTCTAAAGTCATGTCATTTCATCTCATATAGGTCAAGTTAGGGTCTAAACTGCCATGAAAAGTCTTATTTTTTCACTTTAAAAAGGCAGTCAAAATTCCATTTCATTCATAAAAGTCTTTTGGAAGGAGCTAGCCTAATTTATAGTCCAAAAATAAATTATGTGTCATGGGAAATTCTATTTTTTGTTCCTATATTTCGAAGAGAAATGAAAACTTTGCTAAAAAAGTATACTTTTGAAATTGTATTATATTAAATATTTATCTTTAATATTTCGAAAATAAAGCTTTGAAACCATAGGTTATAAATCCTATGAGTTATATTTTGTTTTCATCATACTCCACTATCCATTATCCTCCATCACTATTGTGACAAGTTGCATTCATTTATTCTCCTACCACCCATATCACATTGCTCCTGTCATACACCTATCCCACCAATCAATCACCTCTGATGTACGTTAATCCTCCCTTATCTAGTTGATCATCCATCGCATCACAGTTTAATATGATGGATCGTATTCGACTTTGGCCCCCCATCATCGTCCGAGACTTAACGGGGGGGTCCGAAATGAGTGGTATTGAACAATGACCCCACTGCTACGTGTCAGAGCTGTGTGATTTCGCACCCCCCCCCCCCCATACGAAACCAATTACCTTCCGAACACCCCTCTGAAATCCTACCTACCACTGATATTAAACCAATCTTTCCTCTCGCCAATAAAGTCATGCAAACATGGACTAGCCTATCCAATTAGTTTAATTCCCACGTTCTCCTGACCGTTAGCATATTAATTCAATGGATGACCTTTAGGAAACATACCCACGCCCATTTTCAAATGTAAAACAAGTTCAATTGCCCATAAAATCACCATTGCACACCTGTTTAAATTTTTACTTTGTCTTTTCAATCTGCTTTGCACAAGCTTTCAAATTTACAGCTAACTCCAGAACTCGAGAGATCAAACTCATCAGTATTTGAAGCCTTCTCTTACAACTACTAATTTTCTTCTAGTTGCAAAGATTTTCCTCAAGTCTCAGCCTGTATTTTCTATCATAGAATTCATGTTTTCCACCCCTCCAACAGAATAAATCATGCCTCTAAAAAAAAAGGACCTGAGCAACCAGTAAGTCTGTTATTACATCCTCCAATTGATTTTTACCACATTCCCTTAGAAGACAAAGATTAGAAAATACATGAAACCTTGTCTGATATTGAATTATATTTTTGGTTAGAAGACAAATACCTAGATAAATCAGATTACATAGGACTATGGGACTCTAATCTCCCTTATTTCATCTTTCCTCATACCCATAGTCCCCTAGACTTTGTTAGGAGATATCAAGCTTGGTATATGCCATACCAGAGAGCTATTATCGCTCCTATAGGAGAAGATTTAGAGACCATTGATGCCCAAACAATCGACCAAATGATGCAAGCCCCAAACACAGAAGATGCCACACCACTTTCCCGAGAAGCCTTGATATAAATTTACCAGAAATTTGATTTTTCAAAGAGATTTCAAACCATTGAGCTATTCATGACTGAAAATGATCCATTAGGTAAGAAAAACTCTCCATTTCCAGCTTCCATTTTCCCTGAAAGGTCCAAACAAATCATCACAGTCATTTCCTACCTTCTTGGTTATTATTAAGACCAATGGGTAGATGAAGCCATCATAGGTTTTTTGTCCATATTTTCCATTGATTCCAAACCCTCCTTCATTTTCAATTTATGTTAGTTTATCGCAGATGTTATCCATGACCAATTTGTGAAATTCACAACTGAAGAGGTTTTGAGTTATGCCTATGTGTTACTATATTTATTCTTGTACTCACAGGAACACAAATTTAAGTTTTATCTACACAAATTGGATGAAGAAGGCCACCAGCAGTCAATCATATTTTGGACTTCATTAGTCATGAAGGAACATAAACAATATTCTTATAAACAGTTTATGGAATTGTTTCTTCAGCTGGCACTTTTTTTTTGAACGACACTCCAGAGCCAAGAATTAGTGAAGACATCAGGAAGGTATTGCAGTTGTCAAATTAAGCTAGAACGGGGGATTGGTATCTTTACTAAAATTATACTAAAATCAGATTTTATGGATGTGAACTTCCCCCTTATAAGTTTCCCAAATTCCTCCCCATGAGGATTTTTGCATTGGAGTATATTAGACAAATGATTAATGTAGATGAAGTGCATTTTGTCTCTGCTAAGAAGAAATCACAATTTAAAATTAAAACATTGATAGTTCCTTTTATCTGTAATAGCGGGGCAGCAAGGGAAGAGGCAGATAAATTTTTGAAAGAAATGCAGTTTATTCCAAGTTTTACATGGTCTTATGATCCAGTTGGTGTCATTTCCAAACTGAGGGTGGAAAATAAATCTGCAACATATTTTCGTACACTTAGACCAGAGATTGAAAATTATATGAATCAAATTGAATGGATAGAAGGTACACTACAGGAGGCTGAAGAGCAAACATTACCTACATCAACACTGTAGACTCCAATTGCACGGGAAAGAGCAGGGAGGAGAGTTAGAGAAGATCAGTCATCTCCAATGATTGATTCATCAAGAAAATAATTCAAGATTCATTATAGGAAGAAGACAAAGCGAAATCCAAAAGTCAATCCCAGTAAGGAGTCAAAGAAAGAAGTGATCATCATCACTGAAGAGACACCTCCTTCCACACAGACAGGTGATAAAGGAACTTCTACTACTCCTACTACTTTTATTGTTTCTAAAGAGGAGAAAACAGTAACTCCTAAAGATTATCAAACATCAACTTCTCAAGATCAGCAAAAATCCATCCAGATTAGCACAGCTACTACAAGGGAGAAAGAAAAGGAGAAGATTGTCTTTGAAACTTTCAAATAAATTAAGTTGAAGAATGAAATGTTGAAGACAAGTATCTATAACCAGTTTTGGAAACAGACTCCTAGTTCACAAAGCATGCTCCTTTCAGCTTTTGATTCTCAAAAGGAAAAAATGCATTTTTCATTTCTTCAAGCACAAATCTCACAGCCAAAGTCAGAAGCAGATTATAAGAAAGCTACATTTTAGTTTGACACAAAATAAATTCATCCAATAGACCAAATGGAGCTACATAAGGAAGATAGTGAGATGATTTCATCAACTCTCACTAATACTGCTTTAAGTTTATCAAAACTATAGGTTTCATTAGAAAATGTACAGTCACAACTGAAA
Organism: Pinus albicaulis; assembly: GCA_034641835.2. Lineage (NCBI taxonomy): Eukaryota > Viridiplantae > Streptophyta > Pinopsida > Pinales > Pinaceae > Pinus > Pinus albicaulis. The sequence continues at coordinate 496,545,827 of CM076577.1, forward strand.
TTGGAGAAGGTCTCTTCATTTGTAAAGGATACAAGAATTAAAACCTTAGAAGATGTAGTTTTAAAGATTTGATATGATCCATCCAATGTAAATGCAATTGAAGATATCATCAAGAAGAAAAAAGTTGATATAGTAGCATTGAGGAAACAACTAAAAATCCTAGATACAGAAGATCCTTTGGCAAAGGATATTGAAGAAATTGAAACTCAGAAGACAGATATGATGCAGTTGATAATGGAGCAGAATGCCCAATTAAAGAAAATGGAATCATAGTTAGAGAAGATGATAAACGAAAAGGAAGCAGCAATGAAGACATCAAAGGTTCCTTTAGAGGCATTGCCACAAGAAGTTATTCCTATAGCTCAAACTTCTACAGCAAGCACTACACATGGAGCTGAACACCTTACCAATATAGTTCAAAACATGTCTATTCAAGAATAGGATATCAAAAATTTGCAGGATTGGGTATAATTATTACAATTACAGAAATCTAATGTTGATAGTTCCCATGCAGTTGAAGCACAGAGGGCCAATGTAATATTTCAAAATGGAAATAGCAGCAATACAAGGCATAATAATGTAAAACACAAAAATTTTGAACATGTCATAAGAGGTATAAATATGCAGCCATAATTTTATTAATATATCAGCAAGAATATACAAAAATATTTTGAGGGTCAAGCAATAAGGACAAGCCTCCAATGATCAGAACAATCAGCACATGAGTTGCTGCAACTGTATAGAATGTCGGAGAGTAGTGACAGTGTTGTCTATATTAGAGTAGCTACTGCTGTAAACATACATAAATGAAATATGGCTGATAGATACAAAATAAATTCCCATAAAAGAAGATGTGGGCTCTAATACATGATTTCTAGCCAACCCAGAAAAGATTGCTAGAAATACCAAGAAATATACAATGTGGCAGATAACCCTAGGGTTAATATGCCACTGCAAACTGGAACTGAAATGGAATGATGCTATGACAAATATGAAATGATAATGTCCTGTTGAATATTGCAACAAGAAATAGTGAAGGAGGCATCCTGAAACATCTTTCCTAATCCTAGTTGGAAAGTGATCACCAAAACTAGCTGGGGGCCACACAGGTGATTTTTGGCGCAAAGTCTATTTTTAAACTATGTCTATTTTTAGACATATGGATCATGGTCTATGAGTTGCAGGATGCTATTTATGGATGGTTGGTCAATTTGGTAAAAATATATGGACCTCTATTTTTAGACATACTGGGTGGAGTCTATTTTTAGACTGCCAGTCTAAAAATAGATCAGTCGAATATTATTAGCTCTTAATAATATTTGGACTATAAACATTATCTTATCCTCTTGGAGCACTTCAGTTCGAGCTACGGATGTGGCACATGCAGTTGACAGAAGGAATTATGCTATTCCTAGGGGTTAGTTGAGCTATTGCATGGTTGACTTCAGTTAGAACTCATGTGGCAGAGTTTGGTGGAGTTGATGAGACAGTTGGTGGAGTTGTGTTCAGTTTAACTTAGTTGAACTAGTTGTATTTATTCTAACTGATAAATAAACTAGTGATGAGTGGTGTGAATTAATTATTAATTAATTCACTAATTATTAACTCATAAATCAACTAAAGAATACATCAGTTTACTGCAGTGCATGGACAGTTCAGTGGAGACCACTGTTAGAGGTGGGTGAAAGGGTGAGTCTACTATCAGTTGTGACTATAGATGTGCATGAGATTTGCACACACATTGATTGAGATTGCCAATGAGGATTGTGTAGTATAAGCTAGTGGGATTTGAACTTGGATCTCATTCTTTTCCATATTGGATTGTGCAGTAGAGGCAGGCAGACAGGTGGAGCAGATTGGAGCATGTGATATGCATGATCTGAGCTTGTTTTGTGTGTAACAATTGGAGATAGTGCTGAGAGCTTGTGAGGAGTTTATACTATGATTGTTACATTTTCTCTATAATTATAATATATATATATTTGGGGGTTTTCAGCTGTAAGATTTCCCCATTACATACTGTGTTATATGTGTGCTTGATTATGTTTTAATGTGCGCATGCGACTGCTTCTAATTCCGCAAATTGATGATCAATGGTAGAAGAGGCTATGTATTATGCATGAAGCTCAAATAGTGTGTAATCAAGATAATCTCAGAGAATAATTCATCTATTATTCAAATTTCTACATGTCCTCCTCCAATGGTATTTCTCAATAGAAAGTTGATCCCTCTATTCAGAAATAGACCCTCCTGATGAGCTCAATGAACCCTCCCAGAAACTGCCTCTAAAAATAATGCAGATCTGGTTTGTAACTGCGCTGTGAGGAATGGTAGATGGTTGACCTGACTCCAAAAATATATAAATATGCCCACGATCCCTCCTTTATGATCCTCCAATGGATAGGCTATCTCTCCACTAAAAAACAAGCCCATAAATGGCTATATGTGATCCTCCTTTGTTGCACCCTGCAACACAACCCAACTCTAAATAGAAACTGCATTATAGCTAAAGGAGGTATCTTGGCTAGAATTTTGGAATGAGAAAATTCAGCCCAATGATCCTCTCCTTCCCTGAGGATGAGGTAGGGATTCTCGATCAGGAACACCCTTGTGTTAAACTGTAATATTCCAAAAATTGCACACAGCAATTTGGAATATTAGATTTTGATGTTTTCACTTAGGAGAGGAATAAATGGGTCAGGAGGCCCATGAACAATAAAAATATGAATAAATTCCACCTTAATGAGGAAGGATATTACCTTAGGATGCTATATTTTACACTTTCTGGTGTGAACAAGGGTAATATAGATGTGGACAGAGTCAAGTTTGACAAAGTCAACGTGAATTCTTGAGGAGGAAGAGATCACCCAAGTAAACTAGCTCAATGTGAACAAGGATCAGCTAGACGAACATAAGAAGAGCTAGATTGAAGACCCCTCGATGTGAAAGGAGGCAATACAGGTGAAATAGTTCCAGTTGACCAAGTCAACAACGCTACTAGAAGAGGAGGGAAGCCAACAAGGACAGCGCAGTTTTGAAGGAGGAACCTTCACTAGGAAGTCACCTCAACAATGTGTGGTGTCCGGGGTGAGGAGGCTCACCGAGGATAAAAAGGAGGGCATAGCATCAAGGAGATCATTTAGTATTAGCTATATTTTTTCTTTTGACTACTTGCATGCTTCAGATGTTTAGTTGTGGTTGCAACACTGCTTAGTGCAAATAATTCTCATGCGAGAATTCCATCCTCTTCTTTGGATCAGCTTGCTTAAGGGATCTAAAGGGAAGGGTTTGAGCTTTAATTCCATCATCTGGGTTAGGGAAAATCATCCATCAACATATATATTGCAGTCATCTTCAGAAACTGCATCCTTTATGCAAGTGCAACAGCAGCAAGGTTGCACCCCTGGATTTTGTGCTAGTATTTGAGGAGGAGGTTTTTATTTCCCTCCGGGAGTTCTAATAAGAAGGGACAAGGGCCAATTTTCTGTATTTATCAGTTATATTATGTCATATTCAGCCATTTTTAATATAGAGATGCAGTAACTGCATTATTTTCTGCAGTGTCACTTTTTATACATGTATAATGTCGGAAACCCTTACCGGGTGTCTTATTCTTTGTGTAAAAGATGCTAAAACTCCATTTCTCTGCTATTTGATTACTATAATATCCATATCAGTCTTATTTCATCCATTTATATAGAAACCCTCATGGGAATTACGCTCTCACAGTCTTCAGAAATTATGTTGTAGAGAAGTCAGGGGGTCGGGGTGTTTTTAAGCTATCTTGAGCTAGGGAGATCTGTTTACTGTAGCTAGATTCATTTGTTTCACCTCCAATTCTGCAAGTGGGTTGTATATTTTCTAAAATAAGGGATCCAAGTCTCAGTATCCACTGTTAATGCATTATTTTCTGAAGACAGTTGTTTTATTCCCTATATCACTGCATTTCCCCACTTAGGAAGGAGGATATAGGCCATATTCTTGCTGAGGTTCTTACATCTGCTGATGAGATGTTATTTTACATCTAATGAGATGTTCTACATTTCCACACTTATGATTTGATGAAGCTCCAAATTTGGAATATCTTCAGATCCATTTGTTGTAGAAAATCCCAATTTTGGGATATTACAATGGTATCAGAGCTGGCATCTTGGCTCAGCGTGTGGATTTCAAATCCAATCAGAAGATAACAAGGAGAGGAGAAAAAAATTATGGACAGTATGATATTACTCTTCTCCATTTTCAGATCTAAGAAGAAAGAAGATAAATGCATTGAAACTCCAAGAGGGTTTCAAGGAGGAGAAAGTTGCAGTAAGACCTCTAGAAGATTTCAAGAGGAAGAAGAAGATGCAGGTACTCACTATTCTCAAAGAGGAAGTGGATAGAAAGAAGACCACTCAGAACATGAGATCCTGAGTGGATATTTAGCAGAGTACAAGTGCCAACCTAGGACTGTCAAAGAGATCTTAAGGCTTCCTCAGTTTATCCAACTAAGAGAGGGAAGAAGGTCATGCAGTAAAAGAATGATGAGGGGAAATGTATTCCTATTGTCTACCTTCGATGGATCACCCTTGTGTACAGCAGAATCTTGGGTGATGAAGTTAGAAGAATTTTTCCTGCTACATCCAGTAGAGGGAAAAGAGGCTATGGAGATATCAGCGCTGCACTTGGAGGGCAAGGCAAGCTCTTGGTGGGTCAGCCATGTAATTCATGCAAGAGTATTTAATTTTTTTGATTTCACCCATCAAGTAATCAGGAGATTTGACAGTAGAAGATCAGAGAAGGAGGATTCCTCTTCTCCATCTGAGGATACCTTTACCAGCGTTTTCACTTTCATGAGGGAGCAACCATCCATATCAGCAATTGGATCAGCCAACTCATCGAAGGAAGGAACTCTTTCATCCCTACGAGAGGTACCCAAGACTCACCAAGGTATGCATGTATTTCCATTCTTTATCATTTCATAAAATCTTGTCGAACACCTTGGGAATATTTCCTCACTTGGTCAAGGATCAGTACACACTGCTGGGGTGGAGCAGCAATCTTATACTGCGTTGTGTGACCTTGGTTTAAGAAAGGAATGGATGAGCACTCATTCCATTGCACCCTCATGGAGTTTCATGCAACATAAGGAGTTAGGGTGTGAGATTTTGAAAGACCTCATGATTATTGTGCCACTTTCCAATGATGTTTTGCTTTCAGCACACTTGGATTCTTTTGGATTCAAGAGATTGATTGATGAGAGGTCTTTTCTAAAATATCTCCAAGGGGTTACATCTCGACTTCCCATGAGGTGTAAGGAGGAATAATTACTTTGGGAGATTGGTAGTATTCATTGGGGAGATACCAAAGGGAAAAATGATTGGAGGCATCCACACTTGGATGAATGGAGGTGGATGGAGGGAAAGAGGTTGGTGAGCCACTTGCAGATCTATGACATAGGGAAGCAAGAAGCAAAGTTGTGTTGGCTACTCTTGAGAGAGTTTTTCCATCTTGGATCATACTCTTTGTCAAAGGGTATGTGGTGGATGGAGGCATGGCATGGCACCCATATGATGGAACAGCAGAAAACTTGTTTGTATGGGGCATCATACATGATAACCAGCATGATCTTATTCTATGGCTTTTATGAGGGAGAGATGAGGGAGTAGCAATATGTGTTGTAGTTGTGGTTACACTTGGGAGAGTATGGGCAGAAATTTTCCCATAATTTTCATGATATTTCTGGAAATAAGGGAGGCACATTCATGATGCAAGGAGGCTACCCTTCAACATTGGAGGATTATGAGAGGAGGAAGATCTTCTCACATAGCAGCATGATGGTGGATGGCTTTGGCATGTGGAATTTCAAGAGAAGAAGTCATGGAGTGACAAGAGCCTTGTTACTAAGGCCTACAGCGTTGTCACTTGAGAGCATGTTTTTATTGATGGGGTGTTCCAAAGGGTGTGTGCACCCCCTCCTTTTGAAAATTTTTATGAGAATATTCTCATGGGAGGACTCACTCATGGATCTCACCTTAAGCTCACACATAATGCATGGTAAGAAATACATTTATGTGCTTGTTTATTCCTCTATTGAGCATTTTTATTTTCTCACCATATGTAAACAGTGCATTTCTCCAAAAGAGAGCAAGAGTATTTATGGTTTTCATGGTCACTTTAGGGCCGAATTTTGTAAGGTTGATAACCCATTTCCACATGAATTTGGGCAAGTGTATTGTTGTTTTGTTTATTTATAGTTGATATATAGTATTTCTTGCTACCTTATAGTAGATGATAAAACATATACAGCTGGTAGCTCATTGGAAAACAGCTTGCCACATGATGTTCTAAATCAGTAGTTGGAAATACTGTGATGTATCCACCAAGGATACCATGTGTATCATCCTCACTTACACATAACCTTTAGAAACCTTCTGATTTGGATGACATATGGCAGTGATGTGCCATTCACTTTGAATGGAATGGTTTGGGCTAGCATGATCCATAGTTTTGGAGAGGGGATCTTTGAAGATTCAATCTTTCTATTGCCACTTAAGGGAAACTTGTTTGCAGCCCATGATCATAATGCACTCTACACTTATCATGATTGGAGAGGAAGGTAGCGTGGGGTAGGCTATCTTGTCTACCATGTTCAGATTTTCAGCCCACCTAATCTACATGAGCCCAAGGTGGAAGAGATCCTTCATGATTTTCCATCTGGAAGGGTGACTCATTTTGTTTGGTTGATAGCTTTGGGAGGGGAGATTAAAATGGGGGTGATGAATCCCAATCTATATCAGCTCTCATGCCTCAAGAGGACCTTCAAAAAACCCATTTTTTCCTCCTTGGATGCTTCACTGTCACATGATGACAACTATTTGGAATGTTCACCAGAGGACAACGTATACACTTGGGAGGGGCAACCTGGAGATGTGTTGATGGAAAAACACCTTGATCTTTGGGGAATCTTATCATATGAGGATGCTACCAGGGGAGAAGAGGAGGTTCTTCGATCCTATCTTTGCAGTTGCTTGAGCTCAAGCAACATTTGAGAGGGGAGGACTGTAATATTCTAAAAATTGCACACAGCAATTTGGAATATTAGATTTTGTTGTTTTCACTTAGGAGAGGAATAAATGGGTCAGGAGGCCCATGAATAATAAAAATATGAATAAATTACACCTTAATGAGGAAGGATATTACCTTAGGATTCTGGATTTTACACTTTCCAGTGTGAACAAGGGCAAGATAGATGTGGACAGAGTCAAGTTTGACTAAGTCAACATGCATTTTTGAGGAGGAAGAGATCACCCAAGTAAACTAGCTCAATGTGAACATGGATCAGCTAGACACACATAAGAAGAGCTAGATTGAAGACCCCTCAATGTGAAAGGAGGTAATACAGGTGAAATATTTCTAGTTGACCAAGTCAAAAGCACTACTAGAAGATGAGAGAAGCCAACAAGGACAACGCAGTTTTGAAGGGGGAATCTTCACTAGGAAGTCACCTCAACAATGTGTGGGGTCCGGGGTGAGGAGGCTCACCAAGGATAAAAAGGAGGGAATAGCAGCAAGTATATCATTCAATATTCAGCTATCTTTGGTATTTTGACTACTTGCATGCTTCAGCTGTTTAGTTGTGGTTGCAGCACTGCTCAGTGTAAAGAATTCTCATGCGGGAATTCCATCCTCTTCTTTGGATCAGCTTGCTTAAGGGATATAAAGGGAATGGTTTGATCTTCAATTCCATCATCTAGCTTAGGGCCAATCAGCCATCAACATATACAGTGCAGTCATCTTCAGAAACTGCGTCCTTTATGCAAGTGCAGTAGCAGCAGGGTTGCACCCCTCGATTTTGTGCTAGTATTTGAGGAGGAGGTGTTTATTTCCCTCCAGAAGTTCTAATAAGAAGGGCCAAAGACCAATTTTCTGTATTGATCAGGTATATTATGTAATATTCAGCCATTTTTAATACAGATATGCAGTAACTATGTTATTTTCTATAGTGCTGCTTTTTATACATGTATAATGCCGGAAACCCTTACCAGGTGTCTTATTCTTTGTGTAAAAGAGGTTAAACCTCTATTTCTCTGCTATTTGATTACTATAATCTCCAAATAAATATTATTTCATCCATTGATATAGAAAACCTCATGGGAATTACGCTCTCACAGTCTTCATAAATTCTATTATAAAGAAGTCAGGGGGTCGAGGTGTTTTTAAGCTATCTTGAGCTGGGGAGATCTGTTTAGTGTAGCTAGATTCATTTGTTTCACTTCCAATTCTGCAAGTGGGTTTTATATTGTCTAAAATAATGGATTCAAGTCCCATTATCCACTCTTATTGCGTTATTTTCTGAAGACAGTTGTTTTATGCCCTATATCACTGCATTTCCCCACTTAGGAAGGAGGATATAGGCCATATTCTTGCTGATGTTATTACATATACTTATGAGATTTTATTTTACATCTAATGAGCTGTTATACATTTCCACGCTCATGGTTTTATAAAGCTCCAACTTTGGAATATCTTAAGATATTCCATTTGTTGTAGAAAATCCCAATTTTGGGATATTACATAAACAACACAGCAACCCTGCTAAACAACAAAAAGGATGCAAAGTATAAACAGACCAATATCAAAAGGATAATCAAAAACATGAATAACAATGGCTGCCATCCCCTCCATATATAGTGTGTGAGACTTCTCACATTGGGTCCCATCCATACTTGCCACTAAGCTCATGCAAGTTGTCCTCCACTAAAACTGCGTTGTCTCATCATGAATGCCACTCCTCCATGACAACGTTGTTGAATTGGTCAAATTTGACCTATTCAACATGTATTCCCTCCAATTCACACCCAAAGGTGCTTAATCCAGCTGCTTATTCTTCCTCCTTTCACATTAGGAGTGTTATTATTCCTTCTAAAGGGATTTATGGGCCTCCCTACCCACTTATTCACCTACCTAGTGATAAAACAAACTATAATATTCCATTTATATGAAGGCTAATTTTTTGGAATATTACAGTCCTCCCCTTCAAAATTTTTCTTATCCTCAAGAAACTGTAAAGGTGGAGAAAAATTCCTCCCTTCCTCTTCTTGTAGCCTCCTCATCAATAATCCTCACCACTGCTCAAAATAATCTACAATAAATCTGCCCTCCAATGGTTCCTCCCAAGTATGAAAAACCAAATGGCTCACATCATGAGAAGGTGGAAGGTGTAAGTGGAAACCTTCTTGCTATTCACTGGCCTCCTCAAGGTAGGAGTGATGACTAACATAAGGGATCTCATTCCCAATGAGAGACTCCCATACCCATGCTATCATCCAAATGAAATGAGCCATTCTAGGTAGCTCAACAAAGAAATCCTCAATCCCTGGTTCATGCAATGTATTGGGGCTGCATGGAGAGATTAGTTTTTCCCAACCATGTTGTTTCTCTCTCCATTTATGATATGTATGGGGCTACTATTAATCTTGGGATGAAATACCATGGCCTCCAAGAATGACCCAAGTTACCCCACCAAACCAAACATCCATGAAGTGCCTCTCCCAAGAACTCAAGTTCTTCAAATGGCTCCTCCCACATGAAGACAAGAGATGTAGTGTGGCAATCATGGTTTGCCCATTGTTTCTCCTGAAACATGTGACATATAAAGTGGGGAGAATCATACTCCCAATGGACAACTCCAACTCTTGTGCCATCCTCCCAACAAAGCTTCCCATAAACATAATAACATCATCAATATATGGGAGAAAAAACAAATAGAAACAAGTTTCCATATGACAACTGGGAGGTGGATCATAGTTCCACATATGGAACCAGCGTAGTGCATCCCCTACCTGCCTCAATTTAAAGAATAACAAGTTTATTTTCAGCCACGTGTTTGCTTCCACAATCATCCTACAAGATAGGATCATAAAAGTAAAATGTGGTGCCAATGGTTCACACCAAGAATCATGTGGCCTCCCCCACAAACCACTAATAGAATGGCCAACATAAATTATACAAATGGCCTCAAGTACATCACAATACAATATACAAGAAGGAATGATCCTCCTTGGTACAACATGCTTCTCACAAAAAGTAAAAAAGTACAAAGCATAATGCATAAATGTACATCCTCTACCATGTACCTTGGTCATTGAGCTGAAATGGCTCAACTGAAACTTCTCCCTCACTTTCAATGAGTAAGGAAGTGGTTGTGACAACCTCTCCATCACCATCTGAGCTATGCATCTCTCCATATTCTAATATATATCTTGTTGGATGCCCTCCCAAGTGAATTCCTCCATCAAGGAATGATATGCATCAGAGTGCATGGAAAGAAAGTCCACGTGTGCTCCATGTAGTAGCTTCTTATTGAGCTCAGAATCTCTAGTCAAGAAGACTTTGCCATAAGAATAGATGACCTCATCATCCACCATGTATCTATCATCTCCTTCTGGGTCATCAAGAATCATGCAAGCACCCAGATCCTTGGAGTAATCTACCAAAAGTTGAGACCTCCAATATGGATCAATCCTCCTAAGAGATAGCGCTGAAGATCTAAAATGTCAAGCTCCCCACATGTTTTTGTCTTCTCCTTTGACATCCCCCATACCAATTCATCCTCCAAAGTGTTTCCATGCCCAACATGCAACTTCTCATGCTTAAGTAGAAGTGGTGACCTTTGGAAGTTGGCCTCCCATGAGAATATTTCATCCAAAAAGAACCTCATGACCTTGGCCAATGTAAGCATGAGTGGCCTCCATCTACTCCAATATATGGAGGATTCCTTCCTCAAGGGAAGTACCATCTATTTCTCTAAATCCATGGAGTGATCTCCTTGCACCATGGTGGTGCCATCCTCCAACACTGCAGCAACTTCTTTCGGCGCAGAATATGTAGTGAGAGTGGGTAATGTTGAAAATGGGAGAATGTCTCCCTCCTCCTTGAGTCTATCCCAGACTCTCTACGTTGTACTAGACCCCTCCAAAGTATCCACCCCTCTAGGATCTAAGAGTGGTGAACCAAATGGCAAGATGTCTCTCACCAACTCTAGATCTGGTGGCCTCCTAGGTGGAATTCCCCCATGTAGTGAGACATCAAAATCTGAAGTCGACTGTATATATGAGTGGACTGATTTGTCCCTCCCTTCACTATGTAATACAGTCTCCTTCTTCTATGCAAAAAACCTCCTGAAATAGATAAGGGTGAATTCTCATCATCCCTTGATGTTGATCCTTCCTTCCTTCTCCTTCCATCTACCAAGATTCACAATCCACAATAACTGGTACATGATGCTCCAGAATTGTGCTTTGGTTCCCACATGTTAGATCATTTGGAACTCCTTGCAAAGACACAAGGGATTCTCTAATGGAAGTAATGGCTCCCTTCCCATCTCCATGTGGTGATGGATCTCCTCCTGATGGTACATCGTTGTTAGCACTTATTTTCTCATCCCCTTCATCAATATTTGAAAATGCCTCATCATCAATAAGAGACCCTAGATCTTGGTCTTCTCTTGAAGGAGGAATCTCCATGTCTTCATCTATAGAAGAGGGCTCTTCAAGAAGTGGGGATCTTACGCTTGGCAAGGTTCTATGCATTTTTTTATCCCCTTCAACAGAAATATGGAGTGGAGTTGGTATAATAGATCTCTCCAACTCATGCAAAGGTTTTGAATTTTTGGTTTCAACAAAAGATGTTTTACAATGTTTAACCTCAAATATTTCCATTATCTTCTTTATAAAACCTGCATAACTATTTACATTTTCATGATAAAATGAAGCAAAACTATAAAACCACCAATCATGGGCCATACCTTTAAGGTGCAGCACTACTACTCTAATGGCCTCCTCTTCTAAAACTTGGTGTAGCTGAAAATAGGAATCTAGCTCCTTCACCCAAGCCTTGGTTGTGCACTTTGTTGATCCATCAAAGTTATATAGAAAGATTCTATCTCTCTTTCTTCTATGATGGTTTTTGGATCTTCTGTCTTCCTTGATTTGGAAAAACCCTTGGAAGTCCAAGTGCTCTTTGAATCTCCATGATTGAGACTCATACTCCTGAAGATAGTCATTCAAGGTCTCCTCCCTTGGTGCATATTCTTCCTCCATCCTTCTTGCAGTGAATGTGGGCAATAAACTGTGATGTGTATCTACATGTGTTCCTGAATTTCCACACCCATCATGTGAATATATATGTCTTGCTTCACTTTCAAACCCTCTTGTAATTTTTCTACACCTCACCCCTTTCATCTCCTTGATATCTTCCTTGATATTTTTCATAGTTTGGAAAAGAAGTTGGGAGATCCTCTCTTCCTTCATTTCTCCAAATAATGGAGTCATGCATTTGTTTCTTCTGCATAAATTCTCCTTTATATGAGAAGAATATTCCCCTCCTAATGGCATAATGTCTTGAATGCACAGGCTGAGCCAAGATTATGCTCTGATACCACTGTAATATTCCAAAATGGAAATAGCAGCAATACAAGACATAATAATGTAAAACACAGCACTTATGAACATGTCATAAGAGGGATCAATATGCAACCATCATACAAGACATAATAATGTAAAACACAACACTTATGAACATTTCATAAGAGAGATCAATATGCAGCCATCATTTTATTAATATATCAGCAGCAATATACAAAAATATATTGAGGGTCAAGCCACTCAAGCAATAAGAACAAGCCTCCAATGATCAGAACAATCAGGACATGAGTTGTTGCAACTGTATAGAATGTCAAAGAGCAGTGATAGTGCTATATATATCAGAGTAGATGTTGTTGTAAACATACATATATTAAATATGACTGATAGATACAAAATAAATTCCCATAAAAGAATATTTGGGCTCTAATACATTATTTCTAGCCAACCCAGAATAGATTGCTAGAAATACCAATAAATATGCAATGTGAAAAATAACCCTGGGGTCAATATGCCACTGCAAACTGGAACTGAAATGGAATGAGGCTATGGCAGATCTAAAATGATGATTTCCTCCTCCAATGGTATTTCTTAATAGAAGGATGATCCCTCTATTCAGAATAGACCCTCCTAATGAGCTCAATGAACCCTCCCAACAACTTCCTCTAAAAATAACACAGATCTGGTTTGTAAATATGCTGTGAGGGATGGTAGATGGTTTTTCTGGTGCCAAAAATGTATAAATATGCCCAGGAGCCCTCCTTGTTGATCCTCCAATGGATATGCTACCTCTCCACTGAAAAAAAAGCCCAGAAATGGCTCTATGTTATCCTCCTTTGCTGCAACCTGCAACACAACCCAGCTCTAAAAAGCACCACTGTGAGACAAGCCTATCATAGCAATCAAAGCACCACTATGAGACAAGCCTATCATAGCAAAAAATATCATTAGATTTATAAATTAAAAGAGCAGGTATGAGTTGGATGAATTGCACATTGAGGACAAAATAGAAACAATCCTGGAAGTGAAGAAAGTGCTGACAAAGAAGAATTTGATTCTTCAACTTGAAGAAAAATGTCACAGTCTAGAGGTTACAGTTTAGATATTCTTCAGCAGGATAGAATCTCTAACACAGAAATGGTTTCCTTCTCTCTTTGTACTTAATGATAAGCTAATGACTAGAGATAACTATCGAAAGAGACTTCAGGAAATTTCCAGGGATACTGCCAAGTTTGAAAATATTAAAGGCACATTAACAGAAAAAGCATTGTTGGGAGCAATAAGCAATGACATTTTCATTCAGTGAGAAATCAAACATGTCTTTGTTGTAAATCCAACTTTTTCCAAATACATTGAAGCAGATGACATTTACCGAAGGGTAATTAAATTAGTTATCTCTGATGAAGAGTGCTAGGAAAATTTATGTGATTTTCAATAGTGATTAGCAAAAGAAGAAAAGTTGAATTTTTCTAGATCAGCAGTCAACAAACAGACAGCGCAACCCGTAATTATCTTCTTCAGCAACAATTTTCAGTTACATCCAGGGCCAGCATAGTATATTGCAATTTGTTTCCATGATGCAGTTAGAGTTAGTTATCAAATAAAGCGTTATCAGTTTGGATAGCCTTTAATGTAACAGTTGTAATTTTATTTTTCTATATATACTTTGTTGTATGAATTATTATTGTTGGATAATCAAGTTTTGAAACTCTGATTATTATTGTGGATCTGCTATTAATGTAAATCAAAAGGATTTGCGGCAATTGTGTGAGATTCATGTGGTATTTTTATTGAGCACTGTGCCTTTCTATGTTATTTCATTTCCATTCCATTTTCTGTGTAAAATCTTATTCATTTTATAAGCATAAATTAGACAAATGGCCTGTTTATTAAGATTTTTACAATGTGTATCTTCTTCTAATGAATGAATTCATGTAAAATTCTCATTCATAACCCTTTCTTTTCTACCACTATACACCAATGATAAATTAAATGGGCTTAAATAGATTGCATATCTTGCCTTGCTCATTTTTTTGCAATACAGTCTTTGAAATCAGTTTTAGCTTTCACTGATAATAAATTTTTTCCAGCAAACAAATCATTAAACAAATTCTAAAACAAATTAATTCATATCTAGCCTAAAATCTGGTTCTTAGCCTAAAATTGAATATTAAAAAAAGTGGCATAGAGAGAGCCCTCTTTGGTTAGGCAGGGCTAGTTTCCTAGCTAAAATTTGGTATGTGGTTACCTTTCCTCACTCCTAATTTTAGCCTAGGAAGTTGGGGAGAGTGATAAAATTTCTAGCGTTGTTTTTGGGGAATGATTGTTAAATATTCCCTGGGAAATATTTTTTGAACAGGATGAAGTCAAAACCTGAGCCAAAATATATAATTTTGATCTTAAGCTGGCTCCTAAAAGATATACCAAGTCAAACATTGACCGTAATCCATCACCCCTGGTATATAATCCTGAAATTATTCTGAGAAAACATAATACTAAGTCTCGACAGACAGGAAGAGTTTTTCCTCCACTAAATAAGTTAAATTCCCTGCCTACGAGGTCTGTCACTGAAGATTTGGCTTTTTCTCCATCACCAGAAAAATCTTTAATCAGGACCAAGTTTGAAACTTTTCTCTCAGAAGCTACTTTTGACCCTTTTTATTTTGAGTCCTTTTCACCATTTTCTGAAACCTTTAAGTCTGAAACTAATACTGAAGTTTGATCTAATTTCATAAACTTAAAGGCTTTGTAGACAAATTTCAAGAAACTTCTCAAAAGGCCTATTTTCAATATCAGCAACAGGCTTATGGTACTTCTTTTATCTCACCATCTCATTCAGCTACATCATTTATTCCTCCTTTCATTCCAACTTTACCTTTGCAAAATTTTATTCAATCCACACCACAATTCACACCTCCACCACCTCCTCAATTAATCATGGCCATATTTTCTCCATTGATTCTACCAGGTCACCTTACTTCTTTACCTAAAAATTATGGTCATAGGCTACCTCTATTTTATGGAACATCAAAAATTACAACCTATCAGCATGTGGCTAAAGTAACTGATTTTATAGATCTTGAAAAAGTAGACAATGATGATGCTAAGATGTGTATTATTGCTCAAAGTTTTTCCGGAGAAGTAAAGAAATGGTTTCACTCTCTTGGAGTTGGTACAATTGGTACATCACCACAACTAATTGATTTATTCATGGAAAAATGAGAAGAGAATAAAAATCCATTGCAAATCCTTGCTGAATATAGTGCACTGAAAAGAAATACAAATGAGTTTGTCCAAGAATTTGTTGAAAAGTGTAACTAGGTTGGTCTTCATATTGACTATGTGAATATGGATTTATGTAAAGTAGAAGAGAAAGATAATAAAATGTATTTTGTACTTGCTTCATGGGTTTCATGAGAAATAGTTTATTATAGGTTAGTAGAGTTCTTCTTGGTGTCTATCTAGGTTTTTTTCTTCTAGATATAAATGTAATAAGTGTCATATGTACATGAAGGATCTAGTCAAAATAAATGCTCCAAGACCAAGTCCAGAAACCTTGGAAGAATGGCTCTAATCAGCCCTCACTCAAACGCTAGAAGAGAAGTTGTATTCATCAACTGGTCTAGTCGGCTTACATACTAACTAATAGGTTGGCCTAAAGACAATGCTTTACCTCTATATATACATTTTTTCTCCAACTCATTCACACATATTTTTTGGTTACATCTCTGATTTTTTGCGGACCTTTGGACAGCGTATCACACTGACTCAAGACTGAAGAATAAGTGGATATATTTGATGATACCTTAGTATAATAAAGTGATGTGGTCATTCATGAAACAGAAGTGGAGAATTTTAGTTGAAGTTTCAGTTGGAATGGTCAACAAGCTTCAGGATTGTTTAAGATACATTCTCATGGTATCTTAGTATGATAAATTGGTGCAGTCTTCCAGAACAACAATGTGTACTATCTCTGGTTTTTTATCAAATGATGTGCATATATTCCTAAAGTAATTATATCGTATAGGGTCTGGATACATGCCGCATTCAAGAGGCAGCATTCTTATTTTAAAGTGTGGATCAAACTAAGAAGAACTTGTAGACTGTCTAGAAGTGAAAGAGCAGATCAATGGTAACATTTTTATTCATGAAAAGTTGGAACAATGGTCTAGGAAAAAATCTTGTAGATATAATAAAGAGAAGGACCAATGATAAAGTGACAGAAATTAGGAAATTAAATCTGTGATTTACTTTCCTAACTACAACTTATATCAAGCTCAAGTTCCTGAAGTTACAAAGGAATTATTGGTGTAGAATAGTGCAACTTGGTGAATAGAATAAGGATTAACATTGAAGGACATCAAAGAAGTAAGGAAAATTCCTTGGATTCATAAATAGGTCAAGGGTCCAATTCTTGTTCATGGTACTTGTAATTTGAATATCTATAAGAATTATTCCTGAAGTTACAAAGGAATTATTGGTGCAGAATAGTGCCACTTGGTGAATAGAAGAAGGATCAGTATTGAAGGACATCAAAGAAGTAAGGACAAGTCCTTTGATGCATAAATAGGTCAAGGGTCCAATTCTTGGTTATGGTACTTGTCACTTGAATATCTATAAGAATAATTTCTCATGGGTTTTCCTCTCCAAGAGGGAGAGGTTTTTACCTGGCTCTAGGAGCCTAATTCTTGTTTCCCGTGTCTTTTGATAATTGAATTGATGAAAGTTTCAATAATCTAATGAAGGAAAGACCTAAGTAACTCAAGTAACCTCACAAGTAATTATCAAGAAGAAAATTTTTGTATTAATCACTAGCCCTCCAAATTCTCAACATGGTATCAGAGCTAAGGTGTTGAAATCAAGGGCTACTTGACAAAGAGACACTCCAGGAAGCATAAATCAAAGTTTGGGTGAAAATTAAAATCAGTTTGCAAGGAAGACTCTCAAGCTATTTTCAAGAAATATATTCATCTCATTCAAAGGATCAAATTTTCAAGATAATAATCTTTGCCATCAAATATTTTCATTCAATACATTGATTGAAGAGGACATCATCTTTTGAAGATATCATTTGCCATCAAGGATTCAAGAACACCTAGATTGAATATGTCTATCTTAAAAGAAGCTCATAACTCCTTCTTCATCATCAAGGAAGCTGCAAGCCACTCTACTCAAGTAAGTATCTATGACCTTACATAAGTATGTCAAGATGAATTATTATAAAGAAAGCAACAAGCTGGTTGTGTCATCAAACTTTAGCACATGGAAGAATAGGACATATTTGAATTTAATTGAAGACGAAGTTATGGAATACATCAATGGATCGGAAATTCAACCACCAAAAGAAGATGCTCCAAATCATGCCAAGTACATGAAGGGATAAATCAAAGCCCATAGTATTCTCATAGAATCCATTAAGTACTCACTCATTCCCTATGTATCAAAAATAAAGTCTGCTAAAATAAATATATGAGAAATTGGTGGATCTATTCTTTGTAAGTACTACAGGGGAAGCAATCTCTCTGAGACAAGAACTATATAAAATTGAATTGTCAAGGGAAGAAGGAATCACTCCATACTTTATGAGGATTTCAGAAATAAGAGATCAACTGCAAGAACTGGGAGAAGTAATTTATGACACTGAGATGACTATAATGGTGTTGAATGTTCTACCAAAGGAATGGGGAAAATTAACTTCAAGTGTATATGGGAAGAAATAAGTGACACCATTCCATGATTTATGGTCTCTATGTAAAATAGAGGAAACAAGATTGAAATCCAAAGCTGATACAGGATCAAGTGAAAGGAATCAAGCCTTTGCAGCCGCTTTCAAGAAGAAAGGTAGCTTCGGTAAATTTTGTCCTCAGGATAAAAGAATAAATATGGACAATGTATGATGCTTTGGATGTAATGAACTTGGGAATTATAAAAGAGATTTTCCTAAATCTGACAAGGACAAGAGGAAAAGGGAAGAAGCCCATATATCAAATGTAAGGGAAGAACCTGATGCAAATAAATCTAAGAAAGAAGAATTGAGGGATCTCTACTATGATTGAGATCAACTCCTCTCTTAAGTGATTTATGTTGGTTGTAAAATAGTATGATAGGAAGCAATGTATATTATAGCATCATGATAAAAATTGTGTTAGGAGATCTTGGTGAATCGGCTCCGGGAAAACCTCTTTGATAAAATTACTAATGGAAGGTAGACATCAAGATCAAGGGTCATCATGGAAGCATAATTCTGGGATGTGATGACATATTGATGGAGCAGGCCAAGGGAATGAAGCTCTTCATTCTAGAGAAAATTCTACAGGATGACTCAAGGGAAAAAGGTATGAGGTATGTATATATTTATAAGATGACACTTGATGTTGTGAAGTCATGTCATATGGTATTTAGAAGTATGATCTATGAAGAAGGATCTCTCGATGCACTAACAGATGAAATCAACATAATATATCCTCATGGAATATGAGGTGGTTGTATATGAATAAGAAACTGGAAAATTTGTAAGTTCCTGGAATGAAGAATGTGCAAAAAGGAAGAGATCATGAAATGCAACCATGTCAAGAGGCAGTTATCATTCGGAAGCCAAGAAGATGTGACTAGGAGATCTCCTAGAAGGATATATAAACTCTGACAAAATTCTAGTAAAGAAGAAGACCCTTGACAAAAAATATAATTAGGAGATGTGTCAATCTGAATAAAGGATTTCGATGCCTACAAGAACATGCAATGGTGAAATATCATCACTGAGGTAACTTTTGTTTTAAAGTTCATATCTATATGTTTATCTGGATGAATTTGTGCAGGGCTACTAATCATGAGAAAGGATGTATGATCCTTGGAGATGATTCGAAGGAAAGAAGCATGGCATAATGGTGGACCAAATTAGAAATACCGATGAATCACTTTCTGATAGTGGACGTGACTCGTGATTGAAAGTGATAAGATTATATGTGCCCTATGAAGCCAAAAGTTGAAGATTCCTCAATATCGAAATCCATGACATCGAGGGGAGATACTCTTCATGAGTATCTAGATTGCTGCTACAGGACCCTGGTTGAGAGGGAGCCTGGTGGTAAGTTTCTTACTTGGAAAAAACTTGAAGTGTGCCCTTCCTTTGTTAAGAGGGAGTAACATATGTGATTCTCTAATACATGTGTCATGAACTAGACCAGGACTAACACTTGTAAGTATTAATGAAGGCCATGTGGAGAGAATGGATAGACACACCATTACGGTCTTCACCTGGAAGACAAGATGGAGGATTGGGTAATCATCTAGACTTCAATACTCTTTGAGAATGATATATTCCAAGAATTTCATACTTTGGGAACACCTAGTTGGAGTATGTACCTTGGAGAGACAATGACTATGGTGTCTATAATTCATTGAGATAGGGTTGTTAGTCAAGGCCTTGCACTAGGACAATGTTGGTTAATATGATGCTATACAGATGTGATTACCAATCTGATTGTCCTTATGAGATTTTTCAGTTTGAAAGTGACCATGTACTTGTATGAATACCTCCCTAGTTAAGAGGGAGTGTTGAAAAGTGTAACTAGATCGATCATCATATTGACTATGTAATTATGGATTTATGTAAAGTAGAAGAAAAGGATAATAAACTGTATTTTGTACTTGCTTCATGGGTTTCATGAGCAAGAGTTTATTATAGGTTAGTAGACTTCTTCTTGATGTCTATCTAGGTTTTTTTCTTCTAGATATAAATGTAATAAGTGTCATATATACATGACGGATTTAGTCAAAATAAATGCTCCAATACCAAGTCCAGAAACCATGGAATAATGGCTCTAATCAGCCCTCACTCAAATACTGGAAGAGAAGTTGTATTGATGTGTTAAATTTGGCAAGCTAGTCTAGTCAGCCTACATACTAACTGACGCGTTGATCTAAATACGGTGCATTACCTCTATATATACCTCTATCCTGCAGCTCATTCACATATAGATTTTTCGGTCACATCTCTAAGTTTTTGGGGACCTTTGGACAGCATATCACATTGACTCAAGACTGAAGAAGAAGCAGATATATTTTATGATACCTTAGTATAATAAAGTTTTGTGGTCATTCCTGAAACAAAGTGCAGAATTTAAGTTAAATTTTCAGTGTGGATGGTTAACAAGCTTCATGATTGTTTAAGATACATTCTCATGGTATCATAGTGTAATAAATTGGTGCGGTCTTCCAGAACAGCAGTGTGTATTATCTCTAGTTGTTTGTCAAAGGATGTGCATATATTGCTAAAGTAATTATATCACATAGGGTCTGAATACATGCAGCATTCAAGGGGCAGTGTTCTTATGTTAACGTGCATATCAAACTAAGAAGAACTTGTGGACTATCCAGAAGTGAAAGAGCAGATCAAAGGTAACATTGTTATTCATGAAAAGTTGAAACAATGGTCTGGGAAAAAATCTTGTAGATATACTAAAGAGGAGCAGTGAGTAAGTGATAGAAAGTAGGAAAGTAAATTTGTGATTTACTTTCCTAACTACAACTTATATCAAACTCAAGTTCCTGAAGTTACAAAGGAAGTATTGGTGCAAAATAATGCAACTTGGTGAATAGAAGAATGATCAGCATTGAAGGACATCAAAGAAGTAAGGACAAGGTCTTGGATGCATAAATAGGTCAAGGGTCACATTCTTGGTCATGGTACTTGTCATTTGACTATCTACAAGAATAATTTCTTATGGGTTTTCCTCTCCAAGAGGGAGAGGTTTTACCTGGATCTAGGAGCCTAATTCTTGTGTCTTGTGTCTTTTGATAATTTACTTGATGAAATATTTAATAATATAACGAAGGGAAGACCTAAGTAACTCAGGTAACCTCCCAAGTAATTATCAAGAAGAAATTTTTTGTATTAATCACTAGCCCTCCAAATTCTCAACAGAATTCACAGTTACATTTAATAAGATATATGATTCAATTCCTGATAATATCAAACCACTCCTAGGCCTTGCTTTACTCCATTACCCTAATGGTTTTGACCCTAACATGGTTTATCAATTAAGGGAAAAAAACCCATCAACTTTGGAGGAAATGCAAAGAAATGCAGTGAGTTTGGTGGAAAATTTTATCATCAAAAAGTCTAAGGTAAAAATAGATAAAAGAGTCACAATAAAAGAAGAAATATCCACTTCATTGGAAGGAAAAAATGATGGATAAGATGTCTAGTTTTGATAGACAAGTTGAACCCTCTATTAGAAATCCCAATTTCAGAGGTCAAAATCAGCAACCCCAATACAAAATTAAACAAAGGGAACGAACGGGTCAGGATCCACAAATTCAACAGAAATTTAGGATACTTTTCCAACAGAATTATACTAAAGGCCCTAATGAAGATGATGAAGAAGAAATTTCTAGAGAAAACCATTTATTGGAGGAAAATTAGCAACCTTTTTTCCTCACTAAAGAAGATCAATATTCTGCAGAAATTTGTGCATCAAAATACCAACAATATGCCATGTCAAATGAATATTAATGTGTATTGAATATTTTCAGAGAGGTTATCAAAATTACCTCATACAAGTTCAAAGACAATATCGTTTGAGGAGCATATATGTTCCCATAGTTTCCAATCAAAAGAAGCAAAGTTTTCAAATTAATACTCAGCAAAAAGAAGTTGTTTCACCTAACAAAGGCAAAGAAAAATCACCTGTTGCTTCTACTTCTTCTAAAGCTAATGAAGCATCCACCAACAATCAAAGAAAATATCAAGAATTTCAAGAAGGAGGGTAGAAGAAATATTCGTTATCCAAAGAACTACCTGAAAATAAGGACACGTCACTAAAAGAGGTAGAAAAACATCCTGCTCATTTTTCTCTTGAAAATGAAATTGCTAAACTGAAGGTTTCTATTCCTCTACTGAGATAATTAAGAATGATCAATATAAGTTCAAGTTAATAAGTTTCTTAGGGTTGATCAAACATCTGATATGGTTAACTTGAGTGATGATCATCCTGAGCTTCTTTTTGGTCCTGTTGTTGATGGAAAATCAGAAGATAGTAAAGTTCCTCCCTTTTATTTAAGTCTCAGAATCCATGATTTTTTTCTTCACAATGCAATGCTTAATTCTGAAGTATCCAAAAACCTCATTCCTAAATCCATTATGGACAAGTTAGGACTAGACACCACAAGACCTTACCATGACCTCTACTCATTTGATTCAGGGAGGGTGAAATGTCTTGGTCTTATCACAGATTTAGTGGTTTCTTTAGAACAAATTCCAGCTAAGAATGTCCTTATGGATGTTTTTGTGGCTTATATTCCACCTAGGTATGGAATGTTACTTTTTAGATCATGGGGAGCAAAACTTAGAGGAACTTTGCAGCTTGACTTTTCATATGCAACAGTTCTTATTTTTAGACAATTCAGGAAACTTTACAGAGAAAGTAAGATGAAGTATATGATCAATACAAGAGAAAGGCATAATAATCATCCCATTCATGTTGTACATACAAATTTAGAGTCTTTTATTTTATTCAATGAAGAATGCTCAGCAACTTCAGACTTTTTTATTGAAGAAAAATCAAAAAATTCAAAAAATTCAGATTTTGTTTTGAAATTGGCAGAAACAGAATTTTGTAAATTAGTGCCAAACAATTTGGAAATAAATAAATCTCCTCAATAATAAAATAAGAAAATAGTATAAAAAATAAAAATTTTGAATACAGCAGAGGTATCTCAAACATAAATTAAAAATCAGCAATCTGATTTACACTTTCCAGATGAAGAAAATAGTCTTTGGACTATGGATTTTGATGGAGCCATGGGAAAAGAAGGTGTTGGTATTGGAATTTGAATTCACAAACCAATTAATCAATCATTAGATATCCCTCCAAATGTTAGAATGTCTTCCTACAAACTACCATTTGACTACACAAATAATGAAGTTGAATATGAAGTCTTAATTGTTGGTCTAAAAATTTTGAAAAATCTTTGTGCAAAGAAAATTTCTGTATATGGAGACTCTGAGTTAGTTATCAAGCAAGTCAAAGGAGAGTATCAATCCAAACATACTAGAATGAGAGCTTACATAAATGCATTCCTAGATATCCTCAAAACATTTACAGAATATATTTTGTCATTAATTCCTAGAAACAACAATGTTATTGCTTATTCTCTGACCACTTATGCTAGTATGTTCAAAATTCCTTTGTATCCAAACAAAAAATATGAAAAAAATGTCAAACATCACCCTGTTGTCCCTGAAAATGTTCAATATTGGAAATTGTTTCAAAATGATGAGAAAACTAATAACTTCTTGCAGACAGAAGAAGAATTCATCAATGCCCAAATAGATGACCAAGAAATTCATGATACAGAGATGTAAGTACTACAGCTTAAGGATAATTCTATTCCAAGAGTTTTAGTACCTTTGGAAGAACGTTTTAACGAGGATGATGTTGCAAATAAGCCTACTATGTCACCAACAGAGGTGGGAGTGGAAGATTTAAATCTTGGCACTTCAGAAAAACCTAAGATGGTGCATATTTCTAAATCCTTGAGTCCAGAAATGAAGGCTAAGTATGCAGTACTTATGTCTCAATTTTCAGATGTTTTTTCTTGGGAATATTCATATTTGAAGGTCTATGATAAAATTATTATTCATCATACTATTCCTTTAAATCCAGATCAAAATCCATTTTGCCAGAAGTTGAGAAGGATTAATCCTAAATTCTTGCCTTATATTCAGAAGGAAGTAAATATATTATTCACTGTTGGAATAATAGTTCCTATTCGATTCTCTGATTGGATGTCTAATCTAGTACCTGTGAGAAATAAGACAGGAGAAATAAGATTGTGAATTGATTTTAGAAATTTGAACAAAGTATCCTTAAAAGACAATTATCCACTACCAAAAATGGATCATATTCTCCAGAGGGTAATTGAATCATCTAGACTTTCTTTTTTAGATGGATATTCAGGATACAATTAGGTTCTTGTTCACCCAGATGATCAAGAAAAGACATCTTTCACCACACCTTGGGGTACTTTCATGTATGCCAAAATTCCTTTTGGTTTGAATAATGCAGCAGAAAATTTCCAAAGAGCAATGGGCATTTCTTTTGCCAATGAAGAGGATCTGTTTTTAGCTATTTACCTTGATGGTATCATTGTTTTCTCCAAAACAGATGAACAACATTTGCAGCATTTAAAGCAGTCTTTGAAAAGTGAAAAAAGTTTGGAATTTCATTAAATCCAAAGAAGAGTCTCTTTGCTATGGAAGAAGGTAAATTTTCAGGGCATATTATATCTAAATGTGGCATAAGAGTAGATCCTTCAAGGATGGACGCAATTCAGAATTTAGATTATCTAAGGAGAAAAAAATAAATTCAATCTTTTAATGGTAAAATCAATTTTCTAACAAGATTTGTTCCCAATATTGTTGAACATTTGAGGCAGATTACTGATATGTTGAAGAAATATATTGAATTAAAATGGTTTGAGGAAGAAAAGAAGTCATTTAATAAAGTCAAGTTAACTCTGTCTCATGCCCCTATTCTTATTAGTCCAGACTACACACTTGATTTTATTATTTTTTCATTTTCTTCAGAGCATACACTTGCAGTTGTTTTAATGCAGAAGAAAAATCAAAATACAAAACAACCTATTGCTTTCTTTAGCAAAACAATAAGAGATGTTGCTTTAAAGTACAACGTCATTGAGAAACATACTTTCGATTTAGTCAAAGCACTGAAAGATTTTAGATTGTACATTTTACATTCTGGTGTCATTTCTTATGTGCCAAATGTTGCTATCAAAGAATTACTTACACAGAATGATCCAGAAGGTCGTAGAGGAAAATGGATTGCAGCATTTCTAGAGTATGATTTGAAAAATTAAGCTCGCAAAATTTATCAAAGGACAAGGCCTAGCAAAGTTGGTGGAAGATTCTAATCTTCATGCCTTAGACATAAATCTCATTGCTACAATGTCTGATGAACAAACTACTGAAACATTACCTGAGATAGCTGAAATGTTTTCTTTATATCCTTGGTATGCTGATATTGTATATATTTTGCAACATTTGAATCCTCCTCATAGCATTCAAATAGTAAAGAAAGATCACTGAAGTTAAAATCTCTAAAATATTGCATTCTAAATGGAATCTTATATTGGAAAGATCCTGGAGGGATATTACTGAATTGTTTAGTTGAAGGTGAAGATGAGAAAGTCATGACAGATTTCCATAAGGGTGACTTTGGAAGTCATCTTTACTAGAAAACCACAGCAAACAATATTTTGAGAGCAAGTTTCTATTGGCCCACCTTGTTTTCTGATGTTTATAAAATAGTTAATAGTTATCATGAGTGTTAGATTTTTCAAGGAAAAAGGAAAATTTTACCCTTGCCTCTTAAACCAATTGAATTCCAAGCACCATTCCAGCAATGGGGACTTGATTTTATTGGTGAAATTCATCCTCCATCTTCAACTCAGCACAAATGGATTCTCACTACTACAGATTATTTTACCAAATGGATTGAGGCTATTCCCACTGAGCAGGCAATTGATTTAGTTATCATTCAGTTTATTGAAAATAATATTTTATCTATATTTGGTTGTCTATACAATATTATCATTGATAATGCAGTTTCTTTTAAATCCAAGAAGATGATTAATTTTTGTGATAAATATCACATCAGACTTGGTCATTCTACTACATATTACCCTCAGGGAAATGGGCTTGCAAAATCATCTAATAAATCTTTAGTGAATATTATTAAGAAGATGTTGCAAGAAAACAAAAGGAATTGGCACAAAAAGCTTACAAATGCTCTGTGGGTTGATATATTGAGCACAAAAAAATCAATTAATATGTCTTTATTTAAACTTGTCTATGGAATTTATATTGTTTTCCCTACTTATTTGGTTATTCCAGTGATGAAGATTGTGCAGGAGGTTAATAGTGAGCCTAATGAAATTCAGAGAAGGATCAACCAGATGATACACTTACACCAATCAAGAGATGAAGTTTTCAAAAATACTTCAAAGCTGCATGACAGAATTAAAAATATTTTTGACAGAAAAACAAAGGCTGATGACTTAAAAATTAGAGATATTATTCTAAGATGGGATCCTAGAAATGAAGAAAAGGGCAAGCATGGGAAATTTGAAAATTTGTGGAAAGGACCTTACAAGATTGTAGCATTCAGAGAAACAAAGCATTTTTTCTAGAAGATCTTGAGGACCAGAAGTGTTGGGAGGACCTATCAATGGTAGGTTTCTAAAGCACTATGTTTCTTGAAATTCTGAAAAAGAAATTCACTATCATTGTATATACTAGTTTACATTTCAAATTCAGAAAATAAAATGGAATGATTTCAAAATTTTGAAGCCCTAGGAGAAGGTCATGAGACTTCTGCAAATGGTTCAGGTTTTATTTTTTTATTTAAAAAAAAAAAATAATAATAATAATAATAATAATAATTCTGAACTTTCAGTGTTTTGTCAAGTCAGAGTCAAGTCAATTGTTTTAGTCAAAAAACTTCAATTTGTTTTAGTTTTCCAAAGTATAGTTGACTCCATAGCCCAATGGATAAGGCTACCTGATCTATGGTGTTCTTGACACCTCCTGAAGGAGTTGCCATCCCCAGTTGGAGCCAATGTTAGAGTCAGTTTTTCACTGATCAAAGATAGCTCTTTTAAGAGTTTTTCATCAAGCCTTTAGTCAATTTTTTTTTCTTTTTTAGTTAGTCTTAAGCAATAATTTTGATCACTAAATGAATCACATCATGATATGCTACTCCTTCACACTTTTTCATCCCCATTCAGAAGTCTAAAGTCGTGTCGTTTCATCTCATATAGGTCAAGTTCGGGTCTAAACTGCCATGAAAAGTCTTCATTTTTTCACTTTTAAAAGGTAGTAAAAATTCAATTTCATTCATAAAAGTCTTGTGGAAGGAGCTAGCCTATTTTATAGTCCAAAAATAAACTCTGTGTCATGGGAAATTCTAAGCTCTATTTCTATATTTCAAAGATAAATGAAAAATTTTCTCAAAAAGTATATTTTCAGTATACATATTAAAGATTTATCTTTAATATTTTGAAAATAAACCTTTGAAATGATAGGTTTTAAATCATATGAGTTATATTTTTTTGTCGTCATATTCCACTATCCATTATCCTCCATCACTATTGTGACATGTTGCATTCATTTATTCTCATACCATCCATATCACATCGCTCCCGTCATACCTCTACCCCACCAATCAATCACCTATGTTGTACGTTAATCCTCCCTTATCTAATGGATCATCCATTGCATCATAATTTAATCTGATGACCCGTATTATACTTCGGCCCCCCCTCGTCATCTAAGACTTAACGCCAGGGGGGTCCAAAATGAGTGGTATTAAATAGTGACCCCACTGTTGCGTGCCAGAGTTGTGCAATTTCGCACCCCTCCCCCCCATCGAAACCACTTATCGCTCCAACACCCCTCTGAAATCCTACCTACTGCTAATATTAAACCACTCTTTCCTCCCGCCAATAAGGTCATTCCAACATGGACTGGCTTGTCCAATTAAATTAATTCTCATGTTCTCCTGACCGTTAGCCAATTAATTCAATGGCTAACCGTTAGGCAACGTACCCGCACCCATTTTCAAATGGAAAACAAGTTCGATTGCCCATAAAATCACCATTGCACACTTGTTTAAATTTTTACTTTGTCTTTTCAATATTCTCTACACAAGCTTTCAAATTTACAACTAACTCTAGAACTCTAGAGATCAAACTCATCAGTATTTGAAGCCTTCTCTTGTAGCTACTGATTTTCTTCTAGTTGCAAAGCTTTTCTTCAAGTCTCGGCTTGTATTTTCTGTCACAGAATTCATATTTTCTTCCACTTCAACAGAATCAATCATGCCTCTGAAAAACAAAGGACTTGAGCAACCAATAAGTATGCTATTACATCCTCCAGTTGATTTTCACCACATTTCCTTAGTAGAAAAAGATTACAAAATACATGAAACCTTGTCTAATATTAAGATTTTTGAGTTATATTGTTGGTTAGAAGACAAATACCTAGATAAATCAGATGACATAGGATTATGGGACTCTAATCTCCCTCATTTAATCTTTCGTCATACCCATAGTTCCCCAGAGTTTGTTAGGAGATGTCAAGCTTGGTATATGCCATACCAGAGAGCTATTATCTCTCCTACAGGAGAAGTTTTAGTGATCATTGATGCCCAAACAATCGAAAAAATGATGCAAGCTCCAAACACAGAAGATGTCACACCATTTTCCCGAGAAGCCTTGATATAAATTTACCAGAAATTAAATTTTGCAAAGAGAGCTCAAACCCTTGAGCTATTCATGACTAAAAATGATCCATTACCTAAGAAAAACCCTCCATTTCCAGCATCCATTTTCCCTGAAAGGTCCAAACAAATCATCACAGTCATTTCCTTCCTTCTTGGTTATTATTTATACCAATGGGTATATGAATCCATCATAGGGATTTTTTTCCATATTTTCCACTGATTCCAAACCCTCCATCATTTTCAATTCCAGTCAGTTTATTGCAAATGTTATCCATGATCAGTTTTTGAAAATCACAACTGAAGACGTTTTCAATTATGCCTCTATGTTAGTCTATTTATTATTGTCCTCTCAGGAAGAAAAATTTAAGTTTTCTCTACGAAAATTGGATGAAGAAGGCCACCAGCATTAAATCATCTTCTGGACTTCATTAGTCATGAAGGAACAGAAATAATATTGTTATAAACAGTTTGTGGAATTGTTTCTTCAGCCAACACTTAGTTTGTTGAACAGCACTCCAGAGCCAAGAATTAGTGAAGAGATCAGGAAGGTATTGCAGCTGTCATATCAAGCTAGAATGGGGGATTGGTATCTTTACCAAAATTATACTGAACTTGGAGTTTATCGATGTGAACTTCCCCCTTATAATTTTCCCAAATTCCTCCCCATGACGATTTTTGCATTGGAGTATATTTTACAAATGATTAATGCAGATGAAGTGCATTTTGTCTCTGCTAAGAAGAAATCACAGTTTAAAATTAAAACACAGATAGTTCCTTTTATTTGTAATAGGAGGGAAACAGGGAAAGAGGTAGATAAATTGTTGAAAGAAATGGAGTTTAGTCCAAGTTTTACAATACCTTATAATCCAGTTGGTGTCATTTCCAAACTGAGGGTGGAAAATAAATCTACAACATATTTTCATACACCTAGACCAGAGATTGAAAAGTATATGAATCAAATTGAATGGAAAAAAGGTACACTATAGGAGGCTAAAGAGAAAACATTATCTACATCAGCATTACAGACTCCAATTTCATAGGGAAGAGCAGGGAAGAGATTTAGATAAGATCAGTCATCTCCAATGACGAATTCATCAAGAAAATAATTCAAGATTCACTATAGGAAGAAGATAAAGCTAAATCCGAAGGTCAATCCCAATAAGGAGTCAGAGAAAGAAGTGATCATCATCACTGAAGAGACACCTCCTTCCACACAAGCAAGTGATAAAGGAACTTATGCTACTCCTACTACTTCTACTATTTCTAAAGAGCAACAAACAGCAGCTCCTAAAGATCAGCAAACATCGACTTCTCAAGATTAGCAAAAATCCATCCAGATTAGCACAACTGCTACAGGGGAGAAATAAAAGGAGAAGATTGTCTTTGAAACTTTCAAAGAAATGAAGTTGAAGAATGAAATGTTACAAACAAGTACCTATAACCAGTTTTGGAAATAGACTCCTATTTCACAAAGCAGACTCCTTTTAGCCTTTGATTCTAAAAAGTGGAAAATGCATTTTTCATTTCTTCAAGCACAGATCTCACAGCGAAATTCAGAAGTAGATTATAATAAAGATACATTTGTGTTTGACACAAAATAAATTCCTACAATAGACCAAATGGAGCTACATAAGAAAACTGGTGAGATGATTTCATCAACTCTCACTAATACTGCTTTAATTTTATGAAAACTACAGGTTTCACTAGAAAATGTACAGTCACAGCTGAAATTGGAGAAGGTGTCTTCATTTGCAAAGGGTACAAGAATTAAAACCTTATAATATCTAGTGGTAAATATTGGATATGATCCATCCAATTTGAATTCAATTTAAGAGATCATCAAGAAGAAAAAGGATGATATAGCAACATTGAGGAAACAACTAAAATTCCCAGTTATATAATATTATTTCGCAAAGGATATTGAAGAAAATGAAACTCAGAAGATAGATATGCTGAATTTGATAATGGAGCATAATTCCCAATTAAAGAAAATGGAATTAGAGTTAGAGAACAAGATAAAGGAAAAGGAAGCAGTATTGAAGACGTCAAAGGTTCCTTTCGAGGAAGTTCCACTAGCATTCATTCCTATATATAGCTCAAACTTCTACAACAAGCACTGCAAATGGAGTTGAACAGCTTACCAAATAAGTTCAGAACATGTATATTCAAGAAGAGGAGATCAAAAATTTGCAGCATCAGGTAATATTATTACAATTACAGAAATCTAATGCTAATAGTTCCCAGACAGCTGAAGCATAGAGGGCCAAAAATTTGATTGAAATGTTACAGAAAGAACATAAGGAGTCATCCATTGGCAATAATTTGGGCCAGGTGAAAGAGATTATATGGGAAGACATCATAGAGTCTTTAACTGAAATTTTTCCAAGTTTACATATCATTTTTGAGCAAAAAGAGTTGATCCAGAAGGAAAATGAGGCCATACAGCAATCAAATCACAACAGGGAGACAAGCCTATCACAGCAAACAATATCATTGGATTTCTAAATTCAAAGAACAGGTATGAGTTGGATGAATTGGGCATTGAGGATAGAAAATAAATAATCCTGGAAGTGAAGAAAGTGCTGACAAAGAATAATTTGATTCTTCAACTTGAAGAAAACTTTCATAGTCTAGAGGTCACAGTTCATAGATTCTTCAGCAAGATATAATCTCTAACACAGAAAGGGATGCCTTCTCTCTTTGTAATTAACTATAATATGATGACCAGAGATGAATATGGAAATATACTTTAGGAAATTTCCAAGGATACTGCCAAGTTTGCAAATATTAAAGGCACATTAATAGGAAAATCATTGTTGGGAGCAATAAGAAATGACATTGTCATTCAGTATGAAATCAAACAAGTCTTTTTTGTAAAGAAAACTTTTTCCAAATACACTGAAGCAGATGAAATTTATCGTAGGGTAATTAAATTAGTTATCCCTAATGAAGAGCGTCGGGAAGATTTATGTGAATTTCAAGGGTAATTATCAAAAGTAGAAAATTCAAATTTTGCAAGATCAGCAGTCAACAGACAGACATCGCAGCGCATAATTATCTTCTTCAACAACAGTGTTCAGTTACAGCCAGCGCCAACACAACAAATTTCAATTTATTTCCATGATGCAGTTAAATTTTGTTGAAGATTGCAACAAGAAACAGTGAAGGAGGCATCCTGAAACATCATTCCTGATCCTAGTTGGAAAGTGATCACCTAAACTAGGTGGGGGCCACACAGGTGATTTTTGTTGCAAAGTCTATTTTTAGACTATGTCTATTTTTAGACTATGTCTATTTTTAGACATATGGATCATGTTCTATAAGTTGCGGGATGCTATTTTTGGATGGTTGGTCAAGTTGGAAAAATAAATGGATTTCTATTTTTAGACATATTGGGCAGAATCTATTTTTAGATTGCCAGTCTAAAAATAGATATGTCGAATATTATTAGCTCTTAATAATATTTGGACTCTAAACATTATGTTATTCTCTTGGAGCACTTCAGTTAAGTGCATAGATGTGGCACAGGAGCTGACAAAAGGAATTAAGCTATTCCTAAGGGTTATGTGGAGCTATTGCATAGATACTTTAGTTAGAACTCATGTGACAGAGTTTGGTGGAGTTGATTGAGGAAGTTAATGGAGTTGTGTTCAATTTAAATAATCTAAACATAGTTGAGCTATTTTTATCTAGTTTAAATGATTGATACAATTAATGAGAGTGGTGTGAATTAATTATTAATTAATTCACTAATTATAAACTCATTAATCAACTAAAGAATACATCAATTAACTTCAGTGCATGGAAAGTTTCAGTGGAGACCAGTGCAAAGATAGGTGAAAGGGCAAGTGTGACTATAAGTGATGCATGGTTTGCATCCAACACTTAGTAGAGATGCCTATAAAGACTACATGAGCAAGGCTGGGGTAATTCATTCTCATCAAGATGCATTCTTCAGCAGGGATTGCGCAGTAGAGACAGGCTAAAGGCTGGCAAAGATCGGTTCATGGGATTTGCAAGATCGGGCCTGATTAGTGTGTAGCAAGTGGAGATTATACTAAGAGCTTGTGAGGAGCTTTGTATGATGATTTTTACATGATCTCTATAACATATATAATATACATATAGTTGGGGGTTTTCAGCTTTAAGCTTTCCCATTACATTTGGTGTTCATATGTGTGAATTTTTTATGGCTTTAATGTGTGCATGCAATTGATTTTATTTCTGCATGTGATGATCAATGGTAGAAGAGATTTTGTACTGTGCATGAAGATAAAATAGTGTGTGATCAGAATAATATCGGTGGATAAAATATCAGTTATTAAAATTTCTACATGGTATCAAAGCGATCATTGGAGCAATTGCAAAGCATTGAAGCGGTTGAGTTTTGTGCTGGTGGAATTCGAAATTGCTATAGTGATTTCTTGATGTCGAAGTTGAGATGTCTTTCAATGAATTGGATTGGAGTATTCCCTTGAGGGCAGCTTGAATTATATTGCAAGGAAGGATAGGATGGAGGTAGTGCTGGATGACAATGGGTTGAAGGAATTCATAGATGCAAAAATTCCAAAACCTACTTCTAGTGATGATGTCGTACTTGACGCATGGCAAAAGAAGGTAGCAAGGTGTCGAAGGATTATGTTGGAAGGTGTGAAGGATCACATAGTGTCTAGCCTTCATGGTAAATATTCTCCATTCTTGATGTTGAAAGCTTTGACAAATTTTTTCCAAAGCAAGAGTGACCAGAGGAAGTTGGCACTCAAGGATAAACTCAGGAAAATAAAAATGGAGAAGAATGACACTATTTCGGTATACTTGAAAAAGTTTGTCCACTGCAAGGGTGAGCTTGGGAGTGTAGGAGTTAGTGTGGATGATGAGTAATTGGTGAGCTTGGCTCTCCTTGGGCTTCTGAAGAGTTGGCATTCCTATCAGGACTCTGTCAATGGTCAGGAGAAATTGCCAGGATGGGAGTGACTTTGGTCGGATCTTGTGCAGGAGGAGATAAGGCAGAATACCAGGGATGGATCTTCATCAAAGAATGATGATGAATAGGATTTCACTTTGGCTGCCAAAGAAAGGAAGGGAAAGGGTAAGAAGAATGCTTCTCAATCCGGTACGGATGGTAAAGAGCGTGAAATGTCCAAAGTGAAGTGTTTTCACTGTCACGAGCATGGGCATTACGCCACAAATTGTCCACAGAAGAAGAAGAACAAGCAGGTTTCTAGAGCTACCACTGGTGAGGCTTTTTCCTCACAATTTGAGCTGGACTTCTCATTGATTGCATGCATGGTGTATAGTGCATCGGGATCGGGGTGGTATTTTGATAGTGGCGCTTCCTTTCACATGACGGGAGATGTGAATCTTTTCAGTGACTTGGTGGAGAAAGATCTCCAGTTGCATGTTGAGTTGGGCGACAATGGAAAATACAATGCAACTAGCATTGGTACCATAACCTTTCAGAGGGAGTCAGGTAAACTCATTCTTTTACAAGATGTAGTGCATGTTCCAGGTTTAAAGAAGAATTTGATCTCAGTCGCAATGTTAGAGGATAAAGGGTATGATGTTGTATTTAGTGAAGGAAAATTTTTCCTTTGGCACAAAGAAATAGAAAAGTCAAGAAGGTTGGGATTCAAGCAAAGAATCTCTACAAACTTGAAGTAGATGGGATGTCTGCAGAGCTTCCTATTGTTGGGAAGTGCAAGAAATACATGCAATTGATGCTTGAGAGGGAGAAAGTTTTGCATGCAGGTAATAGTGAACCTCGGGATGTGGAGCATCCACAAGATGAGGATCATGGAGTGGAAGAAACCACTCATGCAGAGAAATTTCGTGCCAGATGGGCAGAGGGAGTGCATGCATCTATACCACCAGGTGAGAGGTGGGGTGACATGCATGAGTAATCCCAAGAGGAGATTTATGGGTAGGATTCATGAGATGGTGTGGATCTCATGAATTGAACCTGGCTACAAGGTGCCCACAGCGCAATAGTAGCATGATTAGTTAGATTGATGCAGGTAGATCAAAGTGACAGTGTCGGATACTGGAGTGCGAATTAGAGTTGACAGCAAGCGCAGAGTGCATGGGTGCAAGAGTTCAACAGCACAGTGGTTCCTGATGACATGTGAAGTTGGGCCCAGCAGAAGTCGAAGACTTTGATGATAGATTCATCATACTGATTGAGTTTTTTGGAGCCTATTCAGTTTCATAGGAGTTGCAGAGCAAATGCATGGAGTTGCATGGCGCTTGTGAAGGTTGCAGGGCAAATGCATGGAGTTGCATGTCGCATGCAAAGACAGTCCTTTCTTGTTGAGAGGGAGTGTTGAAGATTTCAACAAGAAACAGTGAAGGAGGCATCCTGAAACATCATTCACGATCCCTAGTTGGAAAGTGATCACCTAAACTAGGTGGGGGCCACCACAATTGATTTTGTCGCAAAGTCTATTTTAGACTATATCTTTGCAGACATATGGATCTGTTCTATGAGTTGCAGGATGATATTTATGGATGGTTGGTCAAGTTGGAAAAATAGATGGACTTCTATTTTTAGACATATTGGGCGGAATCTATTTTTAGATTGCGAGTCTAAAAATAGATATGTCAAATATTATTAGCTCTTAATAATATTTGGACTCTAAACATTATCTTATTCTCTTGGAGCACTTTAGTTAAGTGCACAGATGTGGCATAGGAGCTAACAAAAGGAATTACGCTATTCCTAAGGGTTATGTGGAGCTATTGCATAGATACTTCAGTTATAACTCATGTGACAGAGTTTGGTGGAGTTGATTGAGGAAGTTAATGGAGTTGTGTTCAATTTAACTAATATAAACATAGTTGAGCTATTTGTATCTAGTTTAAATGATTGATACAATTAGTGAGAGTGGTGTGAATTAATTATTAATTAATTCACTAATTATAAACTCATTAATCAACTAAAGAATACATCAGTTAACTTCAGTGCATGGACAGTTTCAGTGGAGACCAGTGCAAAGATAAGTGAAAGGGAAAGTGTGACTATCAGTTGTGACTATAAGTGATGCATGGTTTGCATCCAACACTTATTATATTCCTATAAAGACTGCGTGAGCAAGGCTGTGGTAATTCATTCTCATCAAGAGGCATTCTTCAGCAGGGATTGCGCAGTAGAGGCAGGCTAAAGGCTGGCAAAGATCGGTGCATGGGATTTGCAAGATCGGGCCTGGTTAGTGTGTAGCAAGTGGAGATTATACTGAGAGCTTGTGAGGAGATTTGTATGATGATTGTTACATGATCTCTATGAGATATATAATATAAAGATAGTTGGGGGTTTTCAGCTTTAAGCTTTCCCATTACATTTGGTGTTCATATGTGTGAATTTTTTATGGCTTTAATGTGTGCATGCAATTGATTTTATTTCCGCATGTGATGATCAATGGTAGAAGAGATTTTGTATTGTGCATGAAGATAAAATAGTGTGTGATCAGGAGAATCTCAGTGGATAACATATCAGTTATTCAAATTTCTACAAAGTTAGTTAGCGAATAAAGCGCTATCAGTATGGATAGCCTTTAATGTAATAGTTGTAATTTTATTTTTCTACATATACTTTAATGTACGAAGTATTACTATTGGATAATCAATTTCTGAAACTCTATGTATTACTATGGATCTGTTATTAATGAAAATCAAAAGGATTTTCAATAATTGTGTGAGATTCATGTGGTATTTTTATTGAGCATTGTGCCTTTCTATGTTATTTCATTTCCATTCCATTTTCTATGTAAAATATTATTCAGTTTATAAGAATAAATCAGTCAAATTCCCTTTTTATTAAGATTTTTACAATGTGTCTTTTCTTCTAATGAATGAATTCATGGGAAATTCTCATTTAGAACCCTTTATTCTCTACCACTATACACCAATGACAAATTAAATGTGCTTAAATAGATTGTCTATCTTTCCTTGCTCAGTTTTTTGCAATACAGTATTTGAAATCAGTTTTAGCTTTCACTGATTATGAATTTTAGTCAGCAAACAAATCATTAAACAAATTCTAAAACAAATCTAGCCTAAAATCTGGTACTCAGCCTACAATTGAATATTAAAAAAAGTGACATAGGGAGAGCCCTCTCTAGTTAGGTAGGGCTAGCTGCCTAGATTAAATTTGTTCTATCGTTACCTTTCCTCACTCCTAATTTTAGCCTAGGAAGTTGGGGAGAGTGACAACGCTCTCAAAACCCTGGATGTCTGGTTGATTGATAGTGGTGCTTCAAGGCACCTCACTGGATATAAAGAAGCCCTCTCTGATCTAATTGAGAAGGATACTAATTTGGAAACTATCCCTAGATACAATGCCACCTATCCCATGAAAGCAACAGGGACTATGACCCTTCATCTATCTCAAGGTCAAGTCCTTTGCTTACAAGGTGTGTTGTACGTACCTAATTTGAAAACGAACCTTGTGTCCATTTCGGCAATGGAAGATAAAGGATTCAGGGTGGCATTCATTGATGGAAAGGTATGCATTTGGAAGAATATCTTAAAAGAAAATCTTAATATTCGTTTTAGAGTTGATACACTCTATCAAGTTGGAGGAAGTCTGTTGGGGGCCATGTCATGTGATACAACTCTTCAAACCGAGCTATGGAACGAAGGTTTGCACACCTTCGTTACAAATCCCTTCCCTAATCAAGGAAAGTGGTGACAGGGATTCCCGAGTTTAAAGATGATCATGAAGGTATATGACAGGGTTGTGCTGAAGGAAATCATACAAGGGGACCATTCCCCTCAAGTATCACAAATAAATCGGATATCTTGCAATTAATACATTTTTATCTATCTAGTATGTTTCCCATGACATCCTTGGGAGGATGTTCCTATTACATGAATTTTATAGATGAATTCTCCCGCAAGACTTGGATATATTTCTTGAAGAAGAAGGATGAAGCATTCAAATGGTTTTGTACCTTCAAGGCCTTGGTTGAAAATCAAACCGAGAAGAAAACCAAAATTTTGAGGAGCGATAATCGGACCGAGTAAGATTCAAATGAATTCAATGACATTTTCAGGGAAGCTGGCATTAAGAGGGAGACCACAACTATGTATACCCCTGAGAAAAATGGTGTTGCTGAAAGAAATAATAGAACCATTAGGGAAGCTTCATGTTCCATGCTATATGACCAAGGTCTTCCAAAGTTTCTATGGGAAGAAGTTGTGAACACTGTTGTGTATTTTCAAAATAAATTCCCACATTCCGCTTTGGACTTCAAAACTCGCGAAGAAGTCTTCTCTAGTAAATCCTGATGTCTCACACCTTATATTTTTTGGAAGCCCTATTTATTTTCACATACCGAAAGAAAAGAGAAGAAAGCTGGATGATTTTGGGAAGAAGGGAATGTTTGTGGGCTATAGTGAAACCTCGAAGGCATATAGAATCTATGTGCCTGGTCAAAGAGAAGTGGAGATATGCCACGATTTCACCTTCGATGAAGATGCTTCCCTCAAGAAAGTAAGAAATCTTCCTAGTTCAAAGGAAGACAAAGAAGAAGAAGAAGAAGTTGGAAGGTAGGAAGAACCGAAGGATGAACCTATGTCTGATGTTGGAAGACCAATGGATCCTATTGATGCACCTCCTTATAAGAAAGGGAGACCCTCATGGCTTAGGGACACTCTCGAAGATGTAGAGAGACATATTTCCTCAAGGGGGATATTCCTTAAAAGCAAGAAGTTGAATAGGTACTAAGGGTGCCTAGTAGGCATGAGTTCAATTGTACAATTTGAGCCTAGATCAATTGAAGAAGTCATAAAGAATCAATTTTGGAAGAATGCTATGCACAAAGAATATGAGTCCATTATGAAGAATTATGTTTGGGAAGTGATCCAGAGGCTGGAGGACAAATATTTTGTCACCTCGAAATGGCTCTTCAAGATCAAGCATGGAGCCAATAGAAGTGTTGAAAAGTACAAGGCAAGATTTTTTGCCCGAGGCTTCTCTCAAAAAGAAGGCATAGATTATGATTATATATTTTCACATGTCACCCGCTATACCACCATCTAATATGTCATTTCCCTTGTTGCAACGCAAGGATGGAGTCTTCATCATATGAATGTGAAGACTTCCTTTCTTCATGGTTCAATAAAGGAAGAGTTTTATGTGGAGCAACCTCTAGGGTTCGAAGTCTAAGATAGAGACTCATATGTATGCAGGTTGAATAAATCCCTCTATGGGTTGAAGCAAGCCCCCAAGGCTTGGTATGAGAGGATCGATAGCTACTTGATGAAGTTGGGCTTCACTCGAATTGATGCTAATCCAAACTTTTATTTTAAGGTTGATAAAGAAAGGTATCTCATTCTGGTTCTCTATGTGGAAAATTTCTTATTAATAGGTGTTGACCCTCTCCTTAATCATTCTAAGAGGGAGCTAGATTTTGAGTTCAAAATGAAGGAAATATGACTGATGCACTATTTCCTAGGCTTGGAGATCTGGAAAAATTCAAGTGATCTTTTCGTGTCTCAAAGAGAATATATTGGGAAGTTGCTGGAGATATATGGAATGGTGAACTATAAGTCTGTGTCGACACCGATGGAACTCAAATTTAAGAAGTTGTGTGGAAGCGTAGTTAGGCCTGAGCTGGGAAATCCCACCATGTATCGACAACTCATAGGGGCCCTAATTCTCTTAGTGAAATCTCGTCCAGACATATGTTTTGTAGTGAATACTTTGAGTCAACATATGGTTGATCCTCTTCACATTCAATGATTGGTGCCAAGAATCTATTGAGATATCTTCAGGGCATAATCAACCATGGGTTGAGATACACAGCCGATATTTTGAGACTCTATGGGTATACCGATGTTGATTGGGCTGGCAGTGTGGTGGATCATAAGACCACATCAGGATGTTGCTTCACCTTGGGTTTTGCTTTGATATCTTGGATGAGAAGGAACAGAAATCGGTTGCTTTGAGCACCGCTGAGGCCGAATACATTGCAACTATTATGGCCTGTTGTGAATTTGTTTGGTTTAGAAAACTCTTTAGTGAGTTGTTTGGACATGTGTTAGATACCACCATTATCCTTTGCAAAAACCAGAGTGGGATTTGTATTTTTGA
This sequence comes from Pinus albicaulis, assembly GCA_034641835.2. Lineage (NCBI taxonomy): Eukaryota > Viridiplantae > Streptophyta > Pinopsida > Pinales > Pinaceae > Pinus > Pinus albicaulis. The sequence continues at coordinate 496,585,627 of CM076577.1, forward strand.
GAATCTTGGGTTCCATGATCGATCCAAGCATATTGATATTAGGTACCACTTTATCTGGGATATGGTACAGCGAAGTGTTGTAAGGCTCGATCAAATTGGGACTAATGAGCAGGTCATGTATATTCTCACAAAGCCCCTGGGGAAGGTCAAATTATTAACCTTTCATGAGAATCTTGGAATCGTGGACGGACCCTATTGTGAGGGTCCTGCTTGACTTGGACAATGAGCTCTAGGAGCTCCAAGGGGCTTGGGGATAGGTTCTTGGAGCTATAAGCACACACAGGGCTAGGATTTTCGAACCTTGTTATGCTTCTTCCCCATTGTTATTATGTTGAGCTGGTTCACCTTGATCTCTTTTATCTATGCCCTACATGCATCCTATCCATGGAGTTTCAGACTCGTGGGAATTACCTCTCATTTGGCCAATGAGGTGGGAAATGTGGATAGAGACCAATAGCATGACCAATGGATGCATCAGATATTGTCGTACTCTCTATGTCTAGGATGGGATGTGTCCAACACCTTGATCTGGGATCAATTCTGATTAGGTTCTTACCTTTAAACTGACTTCGGGTCAAAAAACTAAATACGGGTTAGTATGTGACTCTCTTGAGTCCTATTGAGGTTTTAACCTCTAAGCTGACTTCGGTTCAGTAGAGTGTGATGTCTTTTTGACTCACTCTCGTTTGTTTTCCCTCAGAGCTGAAAAATCATGTTACAGTTGGATGACACGGGATTGCAGGATGATTATGATGATAATACACGATGGTACTGATGATAGGATGGGACATGTGGATAGATTTAGTTCTCCCTAGTTGAGAGGGATAGTTAATTTTGGGCAACTAGGTCCAAACTCCATGTTGCACTACTCATATGATGATGATTATATTTTTTTTGGATTCCTCTTTCAGAGAGGTGCAATATTTATCTAAGGCTCATCTTTTTTGGATGAGAAGAACTTATATTTTGATTTTATTTTCCACACATGTGCAAATTGACAAGGTCGGCCAGATTTAAAATGTAGGCTCACAAGCCCCAACGGATGTGTCACACACCCTGATTCATGGATATAAATAGGAGATAAATGATGCTCATTTCATCATAACCTCATCACACACTCTTCTTGTGATCTGATTGATTGATACAGCCAAGGAGAGGCTTCCATCCCTCACACGTGTGAATCTAAAGCTATTGAAAATTGCAGATTGTTTTTAGGTTTTTTATAAAGCGTTGATTGTGGGTAAATTCTTGAAGTTTGACTTCTTGAGGCTGCATTTGAGGGCACAAAAACCAAGGAGAAGCATTTACTTTGACTATTTTTAGTTGACTGTAGCTTTGACTGCAGCGTTGAATTCTATTCTTGGGCCATAAATGTGAATTACGAATAAAACTCGCTTCCCTAGACAGGTTCTAGTCTAGAAAAATAGATTAAAGACTATACGGCTATTTCTCCTAACTAAGAATAGACACACAGAAAGGATTATAAGGTTACTTGTGATCCAAGTGCTTCTAAATGGATCCTTCTATCACTTCCATTGTAGCTTCAAATTCAAGTGGTTTTTGCAAAATTCTTCCTGCAAGAAAAAACACTAAAACAGTAGAAGATGCAATAATACAGATGTCTATTCAAGTTAGTTTGCTAAATTAGTAAAGCATAAAACATATACATCAACTAAGATCTTGTAATATGGAAAATAAAAGCCAATACAGATGCATATAGGGAAAAATAAGTTGTAATCTTTATTAACGATAGAAGGAGATGTTATAACCAAGTGACTGATTTGAAGTGACCCTTCCAGCAACGTCCCCAAGCCTCATCATAGTATAAATCTCTCCAGCAGTTGTTACACAAATCTAGCTCTCAATTTAAAATTATTCATCATTTCTCTACTCATATTTTTCCCTCTCAAACACTCATATATGTGCTCAATTTATAGATGAACTGAAGGTTGTTTTGCAATCAATGACTTTCCAATAATAGGCAAGACATGTAATGTTCCCAAAAGGGATTTCTCAGCAAGACATGCCTAAAAAACACTTTTTCAGGGATTTGTGCTTCAGCTATCATAAAATGTGTTTAAAAACACTTAGAAACCAATTCCAAGTACTGCATCAACCTTTAATCAACTTTTATTCTAAAAAAGGTGAGGAAAAGCAGCTTTTCATGCCCTAAAATGATTGTATTCATAAACATGCGCAAAAATAAGGGTCATGGCTCTAGGATATGTTATATTAGGTCAAGAGGGATCCACATGCCTAATTTAAGCAAAACAAAATGCGTTTTTCTATGTTAAATAGATCCTCCATTCCCGACTAGGCTTAAAATTGTTGATTTCCCATGACTTGGAGTATGTAGAAATTTGTTGAAGCATAGAGAGTGTATTTTCTGAAGGGTTTGGTGATTTTATGCAGAGATAATAGTATGACAAGCTGAGAATATTATTCAAATATCTTACATTAGAAAATGCATATCTATACTTGAAGAAAAGGCCTCAAAACCAAGCTTTATGACACAAGAAGTAGAGGATGAACCAGATAGCGTAATTTTCAGAAATATGAAGCAGTGTTTCATTAAGTTTCAGATTTATAACAGATAAAAGGAAAAAAATTATAGATATAAATGGGATCTATATGCAAAAATGACTTTTAAGTACATTCCCCTTGGCGATCTCAGCTGAAAGTGAAGGACACTGAATAGATCTGAGATCTACACCATGGATCTGCATTAAACTTCAGAAATTTCTGAAGAATATATCACACAGCAGATCAGATCTGAAATAGGACATGGATTGGTTGGACAATCCACCAAACACCTCAGTGAAGGAAAGGAGCCCTTTCACCAGAGATCTCTCCTCCAAACTGCTAGAAAATAAACACTACCACTTTGACTGAAAAATGACATAGTTTCTGAAGTTAACTATGCTGATGAAGTGATTCACACTTTGGCCTCATGCCAAGATAATAATATGAAGCTCAAAACAGCTATTGCACTCCTGCCAATGGTTTAGATGTCTTCCCCACTGAGAAGATGCAATAGAACTCTTCAGATCTGAATAGATCTGATTCCACTTGTTGCAGCTCTCTAAACAGTGGAGCCCTAATCAAGATTTATGCTGTCAAGGGAGTTGAAGCTTGTCTAATTCCAGATAGTGGACCAATGCAGCACAATCTCCTCCAAGAGACCCTCAAGGAAGGAAGAGGAATTCCTCAACAGGAAATTCCTCTCTCTCTAGCTAAACAGCCAAGAGAGTTTGAGTTGCTCAAGCAATCTCAAAATTGAAATATCATCAACAACCTTTTCCTTGAGCCTTCTCCTTCCTTTTATAAGATGAGGATGTGCCAAACCCTAAACCACCTTGAATCACTTAACCCTTTTCACATGTGGTCCTCCTTCTAGAACTGTGTTGTCCTTTTAAGAGATACATTAAACCTAGACAGCTTGTAGATTTGGTCCTGTTGACCCAGTCAAATAGCTCAAACCTATTTCACACACAAGTGGATCTTATGTAACTAGCTTAGATATAAAAAATTTCTCATTGAGCATTGATTTATTCATTGATCTAAGGAGTTTTACATGTCCTCCATTAGTCATTTATTCACAAATGGGAAAATAAAACAAAATTTAAATATTCCTATTAGCTTGGGCTAATTAGGAATATTACAATCCTCCCCTCCCAAATGTTGCTTTTCCTCAAGCAACTGCAAGGATATAACTAAAGGATGTCCCCTCCTCCTACTGTAGCATCCACATATGATGATCTCCCCCAAACAATAAGATGTTGTGTCAACAATGAATCTCCATATTGCCTCTCCCAAGCATGCAAATTAGTTGAATAGCTATCATCATGAGTAAGTAGAGTACTCAAGAAGGCAATAAGGTGCTGCCTAGAGGCTCCCTTGAGGCATGGGATCTGAAATGTATTGGAAACAACATTCCCATGTGCATCCTCCATCCCCAAGCAATCATCCACACAAAATGAGTTACCTCCCAACATGGCAACTCCTGAAAATGTTCCTCCACCTTGATCTCCTGCAAAATAGGTGGGCTGAAAATATTCACATGGTAGACAAGATAGCCTACCCCACGTTCTTCTCCTCTCCACTTAAGATAAGTGTAGAGTGCAAACTTATATTGGGCTGCAAGGATATTTCCCTCAAGTGGCATCATGAAGATTATATTTGCAAATATCCTCCCTCCAACGCTGTAAAACTAGTCAGCCCAAAATATTCCATATGTGATGGATAGGAGGGTATCATCATAAGGTATTCCATCACACACATGACCCACCTCCAAGAAAAACAAGTGTTTTTTCATGGTGACCACAACTCTTCCCATGTTCCCATTAGAACATGTACTGCAGAAAATGTGGGAACCTACTTCCCAAAAGGACACATCCAAACCATGTGTCTCACTCGACATCATGTCTCCCATCAAGATAAAAGAAATATCAGAAATTGAGAACATAATTATCATCATCATGAAGGAAATATTGAAGGTCCTATGTGATGCAAGAGAGTACCAATAGTTCCCCAAGTCTTCACAGTGCAGTTTTACAAACTGCTGCTTCAGAAGAATACATGGAAAATTGTTTCTTGTTACATGGTTAATCATATGAATCAAATGAACATACATGTAAGAAAAACATCTTTTCCCAAGGCCACATAATAGATGGCTATCTCCATCATATAATTTGGCCCATTGTAGATCATGGAGCTTAACGAATAGATTGCCCTCTTGTGGAGAAATGCACTGCCAAAAGATGGTAAGAGGATGCAAGCAAAAGATCTCACCGTATCTTGGAAGCAAGAAGATACATGGACCCATGAATGAATCCTCAATAATATTTTGGCACACTGCCATAAAGGGGAATGAACCAAGTGCTGCATGAAATTTCTTATCCTCATGCTTGGAAACCCAAGTCAAGAAAATCACACCACAGTAATAGATGTCTCCATCTACCACTTCATATTCTTCACCTCCTCTTTGCTCACCAAGTGCATCGAATGAGAAGTGATCCTGGGAATACTCCATCAATAAATCCCAGCTCCAAAGTGACAATGTTTTTGGCCTATGAAAATAGGCTCCCATCAACACATAGCTCCAATCTTTGACATGCAGACTATCAAAGGCATATCCCATAATGCTGCTACATATGAGAATTCCTTCCCATGAAGAAAGTCCTTCTTGAACATTTAAGGCCAAGGAGTAACCCCTTTGCACTATGATAGTGCCATCTTCTACTCCTGAAACATCATGAAAATTGTGAGAGCAAATCTTCCCTTGCTCTCTCAAGAACATCCCAAGCAACAAAATCAGTTGTTGCCTCCTCATACTTTCATCATCCAAATCATGTAGTGACAACATGGTATTTAACATGAAGAATGTTATGCCAACACAATGTGCCCATACTCTTTGCTGCCCCATGATGCAGGTATTCTTCCACATACCCTTAGTGATAATGGGTACCCTGCTAATACTCACATATTCCAGTCTCAATGCATATAAAAATGCATCCCCAACCTTCAATCCAATACAATTCTCAATCTGTGCAATTCAAATAAATAAATCTGGAATCCTTAATATCTCAAATCTGAGATTTGAGATATTAAATTAAAACTCTCTTGCATATAAAACACCTGCACTCAATTTAGTGCTCAATCCAATTTCCAGTCTGGGAAAACTATTTTAATTGTGGAAGATTTTCTCTTATGGTTCAAACCATAGCATCATCTCACAACGTATATAAAATGCTCCTCTAGTGTTATGCCAAAACTGTGCCCATAGTGGCAAACTCAAAATTTCATGCAGAAGCTTCTTTGAATACCTCTAAGGTTATAACCCATTTTATAACTAATTGGACCAATGTCCGAACCTTTGGTTAAACTCTTCTTATGTCTATTCCATTCAACATTGGAATAATACAACTATTCCAAAGTTATAGCCCTCACCTCGTCTCATGGGCCTTTCAAATAAATATCTGCTTTATTATATGAGATCCTTATATAGTGTTCCATGCTTTAACACTCTATCCTTTGGACTAAAACTCGACATATCAACACTATACTTAATTCATGTTAACTCCGACCTTGGTTAAATCCCCAATGCACTATATCCTTTTGACCTTGTATTATACTTAAGCGCACATATAATTCTGACTCCACATAACACTACCTGGCCCACAATATATTTTAGCTCACTTCTCGCATTACCATATCAATGCTCACATTTTCATAACCCAACTATTTAAAAGGTTAATACAGGTCCCACAGGTAATTTAACATACCTCTTCGATCGACAGTTGTCGTCTTATCGCGTTCCACTTTGACGTATCAACGGTGGTCGCGTAACTTAAGTGCATGAAGGTTATCTCTCATAAATCACGCGATAAAAGTGGTTTTTACAAACCACTTATTGCCACGCGTCGTTCAGTTTGTGATATTGCATTTTTTTTCCACAATTCCACTTATCACTTTTAAAAAGTGCGAGACCGCTGGTTTTCTAACCCCGGTTTCACTGTTCATGCTTTTCGATTCCGCCTTTCTTCATCGCTCAAGGTTTTGTTCCTCGTTTTTTAACCTCTGCCTTCGCTTTGTAACCTTAACTCTATTTCATTCACTCGTGCATTCACTTATGCTGTGATACAACCCATTCTTCAACACGGCAGATTCTCGTTGCATCGGTTTCCATTACCAATTAACAAATCCTTTGATTCTCATCCCAGTTTGGATCTGATATTACATATTCCGACCGAATGTGCTTTGTATTTCACACAGGAATTCAACGCATTCCATAACATATGACCCAATCAAACTTGCGAGGGTAAGAATACTTCTTTTCTGTTGTGACCCAACGAAAGTGGAATAGTTTCAATCAATTCCAATCGATTTTAAACAACCAGAGTAAACATGCTCAAAAAGAACATCCATTGCATTCTCTCTAGTATATGCAAGTCTCAATATATACAATTCAAAGCATGCAATAAACATTAACTAAAATCCTTGTATGCAGAGCCTCATGTTTTATTTCACAGAAACTAAAACATTCTTCACACAGTATTCGATCAAGGGATACATACATACATGCATACATACATATATATATATATATATATATATATATATATATATATATATATATATATATATATATATATATATATATATATATATATATATATATATATATCACACAGAGTTTAAAACAAATTCTTCATTTATACATCTGAACTCAATTTACAAAGCCTTCTTAGTTCTGGCCTGATTTTCAATTCGATGGCCCTCCTACTCTATCTCTCCAGAGCTCTCCAGGTCTCCTCTCCTAATGTCTCAGAGGCTTATTTATACAATATAATAATAAACTGATTCAGCTCCCTTAACGCTCAAAAAAACTCTTCAAATTCTAGGCTTCCCAAATCTAGACTAATTCCCTAAATAACTGAAACTGACTCTTCACCTTCCTAACTCAATCAACCTCCCTCATGTTCTCTAGTGGTTACGGAAAATTTACAATTCCTCACTATTTTATAAAAAATGCTAATAATTACATGAGAATTTAAAAACATGAGACCCCCCTATGTCTACTTAGATACAAAGTATTTTATTTTGCCTAATGCCCCTGCATCAGACTTCCGAGGTTCAATTTGTTCATGATCTCCTGATCATGTGCTTTCATCCTTGTCTTCCTGGATCCCACATTTTGTTCTATAGTTGATCATTTGCTGCAATATTCTTCTTCTGCACTTCACCAGGCTTCCATATCTTATTTTTTCTTGCTCCACTCGCTGCACTTTTACATTCTCTTTCTATCTTTCTTCTGCTACTTCTTTTGCTTATTTTTTCTCTTGCTATTGTCTTCCTCTGAGACACTTTCACCATCAGCTTTCTCATACATTCAATTTCTCTGTCTATTATGTCTTCTGACTACTAGATATTGCTTCCTCTTGATTTATGAACTTCTACTTTTGTTTCTTCTTTTTGAGTTCTTATTTGCTGAACTCTTACTACCACCTTTGTTGTAGCTTTAGCCCCAGCTTTAACTTCCACTTTTGCTGTCCTTATTGCTGCCCTAGCTCTTAATTGCTGAACCATTGCTTTAACTCTACCTCTAGCTCCTGTGCTAGCTGCCACCCAATCATCCATACCCTATTGTTCTCTACAACAGTAAAACTCTTTCTGATTGTCATCCATGACAATTTCTTCATTCTCTGACTTTAGCAACTCTCTGGACTGGTATTTAAATTGCCAGTCACTGTCATCATCTCTTTTCCTCTCCCCTGGACCAAACATTCTTTAGTCCTTCCATCAGTACCTGCAATCATAAAACAAACACCAAAATCACAAAATCCTTGTGTCTCTTCCCACTCTGGCAACACTTCAATCTGCTGCTCTGCCAATTCATTCTCTTCTCTAAATGTTTTCAGGAAACAATTCAGCCATATTTTTTCAAGCATTTCATCAATATGCTGCAAACTTGTTTCAGCATATTCTTCTTCTTCTTCCTTGATAATATTCAGCAATTGTCTTTCATATTCTTGATTGATTCTGGAAATCAATTCAAGTTCTTCAACCACTGTATCCTCATCCTCTATCAGAATAAAATTATGATTCTCCACTGCTCTAGCAGTCCCAAAAGTCTGTCCTCCAGTCTTCTCTTTATCCATCAGAAAAATCAGCTCCTTCTTGTCATTATTAGTAACAACAAGTTCCTTTACATGAGGCATGGTAGCCTCACCTTCCCTCTTCTGCAACAGTTCATCATCCTTCAAGACAACTCCAAAAGATGAATTGTCTTCTGCCATACCTATCAACACAGCCAAATCATCAGTTTCAACACCACGAGACCCAATGGCCTCAATTGATGATTCAATCACCAACTCCTTCCTCAGGAATCCTAAGTCTCTTCCAAGACTCAGAAATTCTTTATTGTATTCATTCCCTTGCATCTTCATACTCTGCAATCCCCAATTTTGAAATTGAGGTTCTCTCTCTTGCATTGAATTCTGCTGATCCAGCATAATCTCCAGTAATCCAACTTCTTCATTCCATGGATTAAATTCTTCCACAGAATTCTCCTCCTCTTTTAATTGACTGCCCAATGGTGTCAACTATTCTTCAGCATCAACAGAATCTGCATTTACAAAACAATTGTTAAAACAAAAATCATAAGGCCTCAGTGCCTTTCCTTCCTCTGCCAGCATTTTAGTATGTTGTCCTGAAATTTCTTCCTTCTCTATCAGTACATCAGTATACTGATTCCAATCCTTCAAAAAATTCTCGAGACTGTCAGTTAGTCTCTCCTCTACATCATCCTCTTCAAGGATTTCTCCTTGCTCTGGTTCATAAAAATGAACTTGCTCATTCTCATTCATCTCTGCCTTCACAATCTGAACACCTTTTCTCTGTGTTTCTATCCTCTGCTCCGGAACACTTAACTCATGCCATAAATCTATCATCTCATCTAAGAAAACATTCATACTGCCTTCACTATCTTTCTTTCTATCACAAGTCAAGTTTCCTGCTGTCACTATCTCCTCATCTTCCATCATAATAGAATTCTGATCTTCCATCTCTGCAATAATCTCAGTTATCTATCCATCACTTTTCACTTGGCCATTTAATAAAATCAGTCTGTCATTATCATCATTAATGACAAATTCATCATCATCAAACATAACTGTCACATCCCCATTGAAACAATCTCTTTCATTGAACAAGGAATTTATGAATTCCTTCTGCTGCAGTAACTCAATCTGATCTTCCTCTGAAAGATAATCATCATATGTGACTTGGAAACTTTCAGCTTCATTTATCATAGTTTCATCATATGAACTGTCTTCTTCAATACTTGCATTCACACAAATCTTGTCAGTCTTAAAACCATAAGACTCCATGGTCTCATTTGATGATTTGATCATCAAATCCTCTTGTTGTTCCAAGTCTTCTATACATTTTGGAAATTCTTCAATGGTCCTCTCTTCAGTCTCCTTGAGCTGTCCATTTGACTGCTCAAATTCCAGCTTTTGGCCATCATCATAAGTTAAATCTCCTCTGCTTCCAATATGTTGGAAAGCAAAACCTTTCCCCAACTGTGTATGGACATTTTCAAAACATCTGGCTGTCCCAATTTCCTCCTTAGTGACAACATCAGAAGTTTGTCCTTCTCCACATGTTTTTCCTGCAAACATACAAAAATAATCAGATGTAAATTCATTTGACCCCTTGGTCTCACTTGAAGTCTTAGTCTTCAAGTTCTTCTCCAAATACTCAATCATTCTGAGTAATCTCTTTTTCTGTTGAGCATGTATCATCTGCTCTTTCTTCATCTGTAGTCCATGCCACTTTACTTTCTTCTTAATGAACCAACCAACTCTCTGGATTTCCTTTATCATCAGTTCCAATTTTTTAAACTACTCCCAGATCTCATCTACCTCTTTCCAATATTCTTCATCGGTGAATTTCTTCCTCATGCCATTTTCTTTGGCATCTTCCTTCACTCTTCTATTGTGGCCTCCCTCAGAACCTCTGCAATCTCTGTTATGGCTATCAATAGCAATTTTATCCTCCATGAGTTCTTCACTCACAAGCTACACTAAGCCTCTGCACCAGCAAGCTCTCCTACTGCCACTTACCTCACCAATCATTTCCTCCAGATCTGGGCTTTTGGCAAGTACTGGTTCCCTTCTGTTGGAACCTTCTGAGCAATCTCTTCTGCCCTCTCTAGGCTTCACTCTGTAACTTTTCAAGAACACATATGTTCTTCTTTCATCCAACCTTTGTTGGGAATTCTCTAGGTTCTGCCACACTTTCTTCATCACTTTAGAATCCTCTGTTGGACTCTTTCATCACTGCTCTCAAAGCTGTGATCTGCTTTTGATGATATTTCTTCCACAACTGCTTGCAACCTGAATTTTGAAAACAGATCCTTCAAACCAGAGTTAAATAATGCTCATCAACTCACCTTACAAGATCCCTGAGTGATCTTGTTGTTCCTCTCACTTCTACTGCACCTTTGTATGCTGCAGTCTTTGTCAGTTTTCAAAAATCTAAGTTCCTTTCATACATGCAATTAATTCAAAAACTTGAACTTTCAAAGAGCTATTCTAGCTCTGATACCACATGATAATGGGTACCCTGCTAATACTCACATATTCCAGTCTCAATGCATATAACAATGAATCCCCAACTTTCAATCTAATACAATTCTCAATCTGTGCAATTCAAATAAATAAATCTGGAATCTTTAATATCTCAAATCTGAAATTTGAGATATTAAATTAAAACTCTCTTGCATAGAAAACACTTGCACTCAATTTAGTGCTCAATCCAATTTCCAATCTGGGCAAACTCTTTTAATTTTAGACGTTTTTCTCTTATGGTTCAAACCATAGCATCATCTCACAACGTATATAAAATTCTCCTCAAGTGTTATGCCAAAACTGTGCCCATAGTGGCAAACTCACAATTTCATGCGGAAGCTTCTTTGAATACCTCTAAGGTTATAACCCATTTTATAACTAATTGGACCAATGTCCGAACCTTGGGTTAAACTCTTCTTATGTCTATTCCATTCAACATTGGAATAATACAACTATTCCAAAGTTATAGCCCTCACCTCATCTCATGGGCCTTTCAAATAAATATCCACTTTATTATATGAGATCCTTATATAGTGTTTCATGCTTTAACACTCTATCCTTTGGACTAAAACTCGACATATCAACACTATACTTAATTCATGTTAACTCCGACCTTGGTTAAATCCCCAATGCACTATATCCTTTTGACCTTGGATTATACTTAAGCGCACATATAATTCCAACTCCACATAACACTACCTGGCCCACAGTATATTTTATCTCACCTCTCGCATTACCATATCAACGCTCACATTTTCATAACCCAACTATTTAAAAGGTTAATACCGGTCCCACAGGTAATTTAACGTACCTCTTCGATCGACGACTGTCGTCTTATCGTGTTCCACTTTGACAGATCAACGGTGGTCATGTAACTAAATTGTACAGAGGTTATATATCAGAAATCACACGATAAAAGTGGTTTTTAAAAACCACTTATTGCCATGCGTCGTTCAGTTTGTGATATCACGTTTTTTTTCCACAATTCCCCTTACCACTTTTAAAAAGTGCGAGACCGCTGGTTTTCTAACCCTGGTTTCACTGTTCATGCTTTTCGGTTCCACCTTTCTTCATAGCTCAAGGTTTTGTTCCTCGTTCGTTAACCTCCGCCTTCTCTTTGTAACCTTAACTCTATTTCATTCACTCACGCATTCACTTCTGCTATGATACAACCCATTCTTCAACATGGCAGATTCTCGTTGCATCAGTTTCCATTACCAATTAACAAATCCTTTGATTCTCATCCCAGTTTGGATCTGAGATTACATATTCTAATCGAATGTGTTCTGTATTTCACACAGGAATTCAACGGATTCCATAACATATGACCCAATCAAACTTGCGAGGGTAAGAATACTTCTTTGTTGTTGTGACCCAACGAAAGTGGATCAGTTTCAATCTATTCCAATCGATTTTAAACAACCAGAGTAAACATGCTCAAAAGGAATATCCCTTGTGTTCTCTCCAGTATATGCAAGTCTCAATATATACAATTCAAAGCATGCAATAAACATTAACTAAAATCCTCGTATGCAGAGCCTCATGTTTTATTTCACAGAAACTAAAACATTCTTCACATAGTATTTGATCAAGGGATACATATATATATATATATATATATATATATATATATATATATATATATATATATATATATATATATATATATATATTAAAACAAATTCTTCATTTATACATCTGAACTCAATTTACAAAGCCTTCTTAGTTCTAGCCTGATTTTCAGTTCAATGGCCCTCCTACTCTGTCTCTCCAGAGCTCTCTAGGTCTCCTCTCCTAATGTCTCAGAGGCTTATTTATACAATTTAATAATAAACTGATTCAGCTCCCTTAATGCTCAAAAAAACTCTTCAAATTCTAGGCTTCCCAAATATAGACTAATTCCCTAAATAACTGAAACTGACTCTTCACCTTCCTAACTCAATCAAATTCCCTCATGTTCTCTAGTGGTTAGAGAACATTTACAATTCCTGACCATTTTATTCGAAATGCTAATAATTACATGAGAATTTAAAAACATGATACCCCCCTATGTCTACTTAGATACAAAGTATTTTATTGTGCCTAATGCCCCTACATCACTTAGAAAGAAAGTGATGACAAAACTCTTTCAAGAGCAACCAATGAAACCGAGCCTCCTGCTGCCCAGTGTCATAGATCTGCAAGTAGCTTTCCAACTTCTTGCTCTCCATCCACATCCACTCAACCAATTGTGGATGTCTCCTTCCACCCTTCATCCTAGTACTCCTCCCATGAGGGCTACCATCATCCCAAATCAAATTCCTGTATTTCATGGGATCTTGAAATGCAATCTTCCCGAGGATCAATTTGACCCTATAAGGACCCAAATAGGTGGTAGCTAAAAACATCCCATCATGATGTGCATGGCTCAAGAAATTTCCAACACAGTCATGAGAAATGTTATCCATTCGAAGAAGTCCTCCATCTACTATCTGCTCCTGTGAGAAGGGATGATCCTCCTCAAACTGTTGAAGAACTTCGCACTCCATGATGTGCTGAAGTGCACCTCCGGTGAATTCTTCCCATGAGGTCTTCTCCTCATGCATGGCCTTCCAAAATCAAAGGGGCCCTGGATTTGCTGCAAGTAGAATTTTCTCTTTGAGCAGGGGTGTGCTCATTGAGAAAGGGTCATCTAGAAGGGAGAAATGGTTTCTCACTCCAAGATGTCTACCATCCATCATTCCACCCTCTATTGCTTCATTAATGAAGCTTCCATGTGAATGCTCCAATGAGGAATGGTTCCTCTCTTCTTCCTCACTACCTTGGCATAGCACAGTACAATTCTGTTGCTCTAAATCGGCAGCATGAAAAGATGTAGATCTCTTCATACAATGTGTTGAAGTGACAATAGATGGATTTTTAATCATACCTTGGTGAGATGTAGAAGCAAGAGCCTCTTCTGAAACTATGTAGTATTCCTCCATTACTGAAGGCTGCTCCTCCAAGGTTGTGCTAGTGGTGGTACAAGTCTCCACCCTCTCAATCTCCTTGAGAGCTTCTTCAATACCCTTCAGGGTCTGGAAAAGGAGCAGGGAGATCTCCTCTTTTGTCATTCTTCCAAGTGGTGGAGCCATGCTCTTGTTTCTTCTGTAAAATGCATCTTCTTTGTGAGGGTAGGAAGTGCATGGGTCTTCCTCTCCTTCTTGAAACCTTCTGTAGGTCTCACTCCAACTTTCTTCTCCTTGAAACCCTCTAGGAGTCTCGGTGCATCTTCTTTCTCTCTTCTGATTTACCTCTTTGGAGAGGCCCTTCTTAGATCTGAACACTAATGAGAGTAATCTCATCCTCTCCATAATTCTGATATCTATTTCTTCTCTTCACTTCTCTGATAGCTTGATCTCACAGGTTGTGCCAAATATCATGCTCTGATACCACTGTAATATTCCTTTTTTAGGATTGTTCATGAAACATATGTGAAAAACACATTTCTAGCAACATATGCAATAAAAAAGTGATATTATCACTTGGATCCCATATAAACATCCATCTATCATCTAAATACAAGAGGAGATCAGAAAGAAATGAAACTAGGTGGGTTAAACAGATCTCCCGCACTAGAGTAGCTGAAAATGACAAAAAACCCCAAACTGCTTTTTATCGGAGTTGCTGCATCAATGGACTGCGCAGTCTAAAGAGGGTTTTAACATAAAAATATGGGAGAAAAATATATCTACTTATATATTAATGAATAAGGCTGAAGTACGGAGATCTAGTCTCCTCATACAAAATACAAGAGAACCCGGCAAGGGTTTCTTGTCAAATACTCTGCATACAAATGTGATCTTCAGAAAATTACTAAATAATCACTGAAACACAAGAGAATAGAAGGCTAGAAATATATCTGATCTGATGTATAACCCTCAAGGGCTTCCTCCCATGAAAGGATGATCCTCTCAATCACAAGGAAACACTGCAACGGAGCCAACAAACCATGCAATGATCACTACCTCCAAAATAACGCACTCCCTAGCAGAAATAGTGTTGGGAGGGTATGAAAAATGTGTGGTATGATACCACAGATCTGAAATAAGCTCTGGAGCTCTCCAAATAGATCTCTAAAGTGAAGTAAAGTTTCCTCCAATGAGAAACTAGCTCAAAAGTCGGGATTCCAATTCCTTCCACTGCTGCACCCAACAACACTACACAATCTCCGGCAAAGTTGTGCTGATGAAGATGGCTAAAGATTGGCCTAAAAACCTGATGTGTAATGATGAATACAAACTCTCCCAATGAGATCCTCAAAGGAAATAGGTGGGATTCCCGCCCGGGAACACTCAGTGCTAAACAGCACTGCAGCTTTGCTAAGCAGCAAAGTAGCAACAATTCTTGGCAGCCAAGAATAATAGTCTATAACATGATGAATAATGCTGCCATCCTCTTCCTTAAATAAGATATGATTTTTTTCCCCCTTTTCCCCACTCACTTAGGTTACTTCTAACCCAAGTTACATTTCCCTCCAAAATTGTGTTATCCATCCTAGGATTCCTCCTCCACTAAAACTGCATTGTTGACTTAGTCAAATCAGCTTCAATTTAACCTTGTTCACACATGGAGGGTCTTATTGAGCTAGAAAGAGTGTATCCTTTCACACTTGGAGTTTTTTTATCCTCCTTAGGAGATGTATGGGCTTTTCTACCCATTTATTTACCAGCTATAGCTGCTGCTAACTCTAATGTTCCATTTAGCTTGGAAGCTAAAATTTTGGGAACATTACAAGACATGTTTCCAATCTTGTAGATGTCAAATAGACACTTGGATTCGAAGCTTGACACATGTGAACTCTTCTAGAAGGCACTGGTGAAGTGGAGATTCCAGAACAATTAGAATTTCACTCCCAATGTGACCAATGCACCCATAGATGTCGGGAAGTGCTTTGCAGAGTAGCCTTGCATGGGGCTACCTGCATATGCAATGCACTTAGTCCCCTTAGAGGAAGCATTGGTGAGCTCCCATATGCTATATAATAAACTTCAAACCTTAGAAACCTTTGCTTTATGAAATTCATGCTTGATTTGCCTTTTTCTTGCCTTGGGGCATGTAGCAACTTTAAATGATAGGGAATGATAGACCCTTAGTCATTGGTCCTAGAGATGATGCCCAGTTAAACAGGCCATTGGGAATGATGCCCAAATTGACCTATAACAATTTTCCCCTAAAGCATGAGGTCAAAATAATAAAAACATTTGATTGAGATACTTTACACTGTGATGGGCTGGAGATGAAGCGGAGTGGTCACCTGCATAAATCTTACAATACATTACATCATGATATATCCTCTTTGATCATAATTGCTGAGGGTAGGCATTCCCATGTTCAGCACATAAACAATATAATAACATGTACATAATTCAAAAAGTCGTCAACACTGGAATGTTGCCCAATGCAGACATGCCTATAGATATAGGCCCATGTTCAGATGACAATTTGTATGTAAGGTCATCGTACAGATGATGTGTACAACAATCCTGAAATTGCAGCCCAAATGGCTAAAACTAGATCCCGGGTCTTCTTATCTCATTCACTCTATCATTCAAGTACAAATCTAGCCATGCGAATATATGATTTGTCGTCGAAAATGGAAAGACATTATTTGATTACCAGCCAATGATGTGAGCCGTAAACAAACGCGAGAGAACCACCATTAATAAAAATGGCCCTCAAGGTACTGCAATACATTTCGTAAGGCGTGAATAGATGAATTGATGTCAAACACCAAACAAAATCTTTCGGTCAAAGGTCTGGAAGCAAGGATCTTGTCGACGTTGTAACAAGCCTCATGGTACATGAATCTGATGTTTCTAAGTGAACTTCCTGGATATTGATTAGTCATCGACAAGAATCCACCTTATTGCGAAACGGGAGTTACTGATTTCAGAGACAAGGGTATGACTTGATGTAGCAATTTTTAGGGATGACGGTCATGAGAAAGAACGTTTATGAGTATTGCAGAAGGATGAGTTTATTCACTGGATGACTTCTCTTGAACATATCGGCGACACTGTGATGAGTTGGCAACATTGACCCAAAACCAAAGTGAAGGTATGATGAACCATAGGTGTGAATGAACCATCAATATGATTACCCAACCCAAACAATCACAGACATGGATTGAAGGAAGTGTCATTTTCAAGAGCGACTTGCTACCATAAAGAAATTTTGCTCACTTTTCCCAAATTTTCCCCGGTCATTTATCAACCAATACCTATTTATTTTTTAACAAGATTGAGGAGGACAACATTTTCTTGATCTATAATTCAACCCTTCGGGTGAAAAAAGTATCGCTATTTAATAATTTAATGAGTCTAGCGATGAATGAAACTCAATTCTTGCCATGATCGACAAGTATGTCGCTATTTTATGTTTTAACGGGCTTAACGACAGTGATAGCCTGGTCCTTTTTCATATTTAGAGAGTTTGAAAAAGTGGACGAAATAAAACTCCATAAGTACTTTTTCGTAAATTTTTCACTCAAATCTGAAAAGTGTAAAATAATATCTAAGAGAACCTCTTTGGTCATGTTTAACCAAGGTATTCCTTTTTCGTAAATAATCTATCTCAGTTTGGAAAAGGGTTAAACTTATATTGAGTACATATCAATTCATTTACTTTTACGGGCTCGAAAAGACAAGTGCTCGGCAATATTTTCACATTATCAGAGTCTAAAAAGAGCTGAAAGAAGACTCCAGGGGTTCCTTTTTCGCTGTTATCGAAGCTCGAAAAAGAGATAAAAGTGCGCTTCAAATCCTTTTTCATTTTTAACAAAGCTCGAAATAAGGAGAAAATGTATGCTTTGTGGTCAAGTCATTCTTTCAAATAAATTTTCACGACTAATATGTTCATCAGTTGTATTTCCTGTTCAGAACAACATCAAATGGATTAAAAATAACTGTTTCATGCTAAAAACATAATAAAACTATAGTCATAGCAATAAATTTTACTTGTAAATAATTAAATGAATATTTAAAAAGAGTTTTACTATTCATTTTTACCATTCACTAGTTACCATCTGCATTTTGGAGCTTTGAACCTGTGTTTGCCCCCGAACTTCAGCCATTGATTGCGTGAAATTGGTAAGAATGTTTTCAATTCCCCCTGCAAGAGCACATAGTGAATGCCCCCTGCAAGAGAAGATGCCCCCCAAGCTTCATTTCATTCACCTAAGTAGGTTACTGGTTACTAATAGCTGGATGGAATGAAGGTTCATTATAGGGGAGGATTTGTTTCATTTTTTAACGAGCTTGACATAGGAAAAGAACTATGCTCATGACCTGTTTCATTTTTTAACGAGGTTGACACAGTAAAAGAACTTTCCTCAAAGGCACTTGTTTCATTTTTTAACAAGGCTGACACAAGAAAAAATAACTATCCTCATAGGCACTTATTTCATTTTTTAACGAGGTTGACACAAGAAAAAATAACTATCCTCATAAATCTGTTTTATTTTTTAACGAGGTTGACACAGATAAAGAACCATCCTCATTATGCAGTTGGACTAGTGAGTGTGTGTTGGAAAAGACGTAGTCGAACAGAATCATCATTTAGGGAATTTGATGAACACCATAAATGATAAGTCATAACATGAGTCAACGGATATTCTCTAAGGTTTCCATTGAACTTAGGAATATCCAACGATAATTTATGAGGTATCATCGGCCACCAAGAAGCATAGTTGATTGGACCATTGGTTAACCGATTTAAATATGGTAACTGTAAAGTTACAACAAAGGGCAACTGTCTATTAAGTTCATGTTGAGCATAGCCAACATAAGATGGAATTGCTTGAGAAATAGGCCGTTGAGCCCCAGCATAAGGAATCTGTTGCTGGTAACCCAGATAGGGGTTGTTTTGCATAGCAAACGCTTGAGGATTTTGTTGACCAAAACCTATATATGATACTTGTTGAAATGAATTTTGAGGCATTTTCACCTGTGGCTGCCAAAGGGTCTGTCCACCAATGTTATAACCCAAATTAGAATAACTTGGATTCGGTTGATATCTATAACTAGGTTGTGGTTGTGACATCCCATAAAATGGTAGACCAGCTTGTGAATAAATAATTCCTAATATAGGTTTTTGTAAATTAATCAAAGGATTTGGAGTCTGTGGACCCAACATTTGATGGTATTGAGTTGAAGGACCCGCTCGATAAAGTTGATGTACAACACTTTGATTCTGTAATAGGGGTATAGATGTATTAACAAGTGGTAATGAAGTGGGTGTAACAGGTTGAACCGGTTGATACGATTGTACAACTATTTGTGGTTGGATAGGCAGAGTGGGCTGCCATTGACAAAAATTCATTTCAACATTAGATTGACCAAAAATTGATGGAGTATTGTCATATTGGGTGACCAAAGGTTTCCCCCAGCATGAGGAGGATAATAAGACGGAAAATATTGCTCCCCAAATGTTGGGAGTCCAGTTGATATGGTACTTAAAGGAATAGACCCAAAAGGACCAGCTTGATATTGCCATGATGATGTGTATAATGAATCAAGTCGTTCAGTACTTATGATAGGATTACCAGTTAAAATACCAGATGATGGCATTGGTAAAGTCCATGGATTTGAAGCTGCACCAGAGAAAATTCCAGATAATGATTTGTAACCTAATGGGACCATAGGGCCACCATGAAAATATGAATTTGGTGAATTTTTAAACATCGATGGGGTAGTGAGGATAGAAGCTGACGTAATTGGAACAGCTGGCCCAACCAAAAATTTTGGTTCAGGGATGGTTACTTGACCAAATGTATACCCTTTTGAATCGACAGAAATTTGAAAAGGATCAGGATCAACAAAAGAAAAGGGTGTCGATTGAGAAAAAGACTTGTATAGGTGAAGGTCCTTCCCAAAATGGGTTGGAGTTAAAGGTGTATTGTCTTGTGGGATTTATTCAATGGAAATCAAACCGGGTGGAATAACTTTGTCGCCAGGCCCAAAGTATATTTCAGGTGGTTGACTGCACGATATGGGAGACTCAATCGCTACATGATCCGGATTTATGCAGGAATGCAACAGAATAAACACATAACCATAAATACAAAGATGCAGCGGAAATAACACTTCATTTCATTAATATCAAAGAACTGAAATTTGCTTACAGACATAATGGAAACAAAACTAGCTAGGGCACTGGTAGCTATCTCTGAGAAGAGATGTGGTGGCTACAGGCCTCTGAACTGAGTTACAATGAGGCTCGAGGGCCTATTTATTATTTAGAAATAATGGGAAATCCTAAACATCCAAAACCCTAACCCTAGGAGATGAAGCGCCAAAACTATGGGCCCTATTTGGGTAAATTGATGTTTCAACTTCCTAGGGGCGTAACTTTGGCATACGATCTTCGTTTGACGCGTACCATACCTCATTAGAAATATCTATCCGAGAACTAAAAATTTTGAACAAGAAACATCAGTGTATGGACCCATGTTGCTCTCCGTTTTCCTAAAAAACGTCGTTTAGGGCCTCAAAACGGATCTGGAAGTTCAGGACCTGAAAAACTGCTAAAAATAGTAAGTTGTGCCGAAACTGAAAAACTAAAAGAGACAATGGTGGGGCCCCAAGTGGAATAGGTGGGTGACCAAAAATATCCACCCAGATCATTCCTCCCACCTTAGGAAGCAATGGTCCCCATTGCGTTAAGTTCCTCCATGAGATGACGAAATTTCTATTGAACTTGGTCCCTAGTGAACCATTTTCCTTGGTGCAGGAGTTGGCCAGCTTTGACAACCCGATACAGTTGGATCTTATGTTGGTGAGTGTTCTTGATTTTCATGTCCATGATATAATCTGTGGTGGCCTGTTCCATGCAGTCTGGGCGAACTCTGCTAAGGGAGTTGTCCCGCAATGTCCGGGTAATCGGGTAGTGGGAAGTAAGGACGAAGGCGATCCACATTGAAGACTGGGTGCAGACCAAGGAATGTTGGAATACTGAGCTCAAAGGCATTGTTCCCTATAGCCTTGGTGATGGTGTACGGTCCATATCGGAGAGGGCGAAGCTTGCGGTGGGGTCCAGTGAGGCGCTCCTTCTGCAAATGTAGCCATACTTTGTTGCCCACCTGGAAGTTGTGTGTCACCGGATGTTGATCATGGCGTTGATTGTACTTGGCATTGGCTCTATCCAATATATGATGAACCTGTTGGCGGATGTGTTGAATGCACTCGATGAAGCTACTTGCTTTGTCAACTTCAGACTGGACATGAGCTGAATCGGCCTGAGCAGCTACAAATGGCATGGCTACATCAATGGGACATAGTGGCTAGAATCCCAAGCCTACCTGAAAGGGGCTATGGCCGATTGAACTGTGGAGAGCCCGATTATAACTATGTTGTACATAGGGGAGGCTCTCGTCCCATGTACGTGGATGCTTTGAATTGTACATGAGCAGAATTTGTACAATCATTCTCTTGACGACCTCTGTTTGGCCATATGTTTTGGGATGGAAAGTTGTGGACTTGGTGAGCTTGGTGTCCAGCATTGACCAGAGGCTGGACCAAAATGTACTGAGGAACCTGCTATCCCGATCTGATATGACAGACTGTGGGATCCCAAAGTGCACCCACACTCGTTCAAAGAAGATTTTAGCAAGGCTTTGCCGTGGGATATTCTGCGTGCTGCCATAATGGCCATCTTCGAGAATTGCCACGACCACGAAAACACAAGTCATTTCCTCGCTTAGTAGAAGGAAAGGTCACGTAATCCATGGAGATGGATTCCCAAGGTCAACTAGGGGTAGATAGCAGAGTATAGAGGCCTTTCTTTCGATGACGTTTTGGCAATGGCACAAGAAGTGCAGGATCTGATGTGCTTCTCAACATCCTTTCGAAGGTTCGGCCAATAGAAATACTTCTGCAGGATTGCTACTATTTTCTCGACCCCGAAATGCCCAGCGACTCAACTGTAGTGTGCTTCCGATATCATCTTGGCACGCTTTCTTGAAGGAACACAAAGGTATCCCAAGTGACATAAAAGTGCATCTTGGAGGTGAAAATTTGGAACTTGGATACCCCTCAAGAGTGCCTTGTAAGTGTGGCCAAATTTTGGGTCACTCTCATAGAGAAGCAGCCAATAAAAAGTCTCGTGCCCACAAGAGTTGAGCACGGTGGTGAGTGCCATGATCGGTGGTCAGCTGAGGTAGTCTGCAACATTATTGGTGCTACCCTTCTTGTACTTGATGTTCAAATGAAACTGTTGTAGATATGTGGACCACTTCTGATGGTGATCATTCTGCAACTTCCCTTGTGTTTGTATGAATTGCAGGGGTCGGTGGTCTGTGTGGATGACTGTTTCCTTCCCCAAAATGTAATGCTTCCATTGTCTTTAAGTTTCGCACAATGGAATATATTTCTTTTTCATAAGTGGGATACTGTGAATCAGAAGTCAGAAAATTTCTACCGTGATATGCTGGGTGATGTCCTCAAGTGAGGTTAACTACCCCAATAGCATAGTCAGAGGCATCTGTCTCGATCTCAAATGGCTGTTGCAAGTCTGGTAAAGTGAGCACTGGGGTAGAACAGAGGCGATTTTTCAATTCTGTGAACGCCTTCTGTTGAGGTTCTAACCAAAATAATTTTGCTCTCGCTCCTCCCTTGGTGACTTGACACAAGGGCCAAGTGATATGAGAGAATCCCAACACGAACCTCCAGTAGAAATTATCAAGACCCAGAAAGCTGCAAAGCTCTGTTATAGTGGTTGGGGTTGGCCAATCCCGAATGACTTGGATCTTGGCTAGATCCACATGCACCCCCCTTTCATCAATAATGTATCCTAGATATTGAACCTGGGTCATGCCAAAAGTGCACTTCTCCAAATTGGCACACAACTTATGTTGCCACAATGTTTGGAGGACTTGTCGTATGTGATGAAGGTGCTCTTCCCACATCTGGTTGAAGATCAGAATCTCATCCAAGTACACGACTACAAATGAGTTGGTGAATGGCTGCAAGATGTCATCCATCATCCTCATGAAGGTTGCGAGAGCATTCGTCAACCCGAAAGGCATGACCAGCCATTCAAAAAGGCCTTCCTTGGCTTTGAAGGCAGTCTTCCACACATCGGAGGGTTCAATCGGCACCTGGTGATACCCCGACTTCAAGTCAATATTGCTGAAATATTTTACACCTTTGAGTTGGTCTAGAAGGTCATCAATCCGTGGGATCGGGTACCTATTCCGGACAGTGATCTTGTTCAGCAACCGATAGTCAATACAGAGTCTCCACGTCCCATCCTTCTTCTGTACCAACACGATCGAGGTCCCACAGGGTGATGAACTTGGTCGGAGGTGACCTTTTTGCAGCAACTCTTGAATCTGCCTCTTGATTTCATCGTTCTCCAGAACAGAGTGCCGATAGATAGGTCCATTGGGTAGCGACGCATGTGGGGTCAGATCAATCGGGTGCTTGACCTGACAGTGCATAGGAACCCCTGTGGGTGAGGTGAAGATGTCCACGTACTCCTCCACAACCTTATCCATTTTTTGTTGTCGTGCAGAGGAACCTTGTCTGGAGGTTGTGGCCACAGTCTTCTTCTTGCCCTGGGGGCGGATCATCAGGAAAACAAATTTCCTGGTTTGGGAAATGAGCTTACTACATTGTTTTGCAGTAACCAAAGAGATAGAGGCAGGAGGTGGTACCTCTGGTATCCTGTACAGCTTATTTCCCAAAGTAACAATAGTAGCGCAAGGCTGAGACTCATACACAGCATGACGCTTCCACAAGTATGGTTGTCCTAATAATACATTAGAAACATCAATAGGAGAAATGTCACATAATACCTCATCCGTGAAGGGCTTGATGCTATAGGGAAGGCGGCACTGCTGGCTGACACGGAGATCTCATCCTTGGTGAAGCCACCCGATGGTGTATGGATGTGGGTGAGCTGTGGTTGGCAAGCCCAACCACTTCACGGCGTCTACTGAAATGAGGTTCTTTTGGCTCCCATTGTCAACAATGAACTGTAACGGGGAGCCCTTTACCCACATCTGGGAGTGGAAGAGACGTTCCTCCTCTGTATCTTCCGGTTCCTCCTTTTGGATCTTCGTAGTGGAAACAGTGGCATTGGGCTCCACATCAATAATCTGTTTCCCTTTATCATTCCCCTTGTCAGGTTCTGATTCAGAGTCGGAGCATGCATCTGACTTAGAAGCCCGCAACTCGGCCACCAGCAACTGCTTGGCCCAACACTCACTTGTGTTGTGAGTGGAGCTCTTATGGAACTCACACCACTTTCCCATGTCCTTCTTTGGCTTTGCGGTGTTTTTCTTTGCTTGTGGCTTCAACAGGTTTTCTTCAGTCACCATGCCTTGGCTCTGTCCTTTGTTCTGTGGTTTGGGAGCACCTTTCCCTTGCTTTTGATTCACAGATCCAAAGTCTCACTTCTTCTGTTTGAATTTATGCTCAATCTTGGCAGCATACCGGTATGTTGTACCAAGCGAGGAGATGTCGAGGAACTCCATTTCCTCCTGAATGTATCTATGCAGACAACTGTGATACTTTAGCACCATATGTTTCTCTGAATCTTTAATACCCAAATTGGTGCACAGGGTATGGAACAAATTCGTCAGCTCATGCACATCTTGATCCCTATGTTGTCGCAGTGTGGTCCATTGTATGTACTTGTCCTCATAGCTCCCCATGGGATAGTATTGTTCCTTGATGGCATCTCGAAAATAATTCCAAGTGGGTACGGCCGAGAACAGAGAAGGTTTTGTCTCGTCCTTTTTCTCATAGTGGGTTTCCCACCAGTCCTTCACATAGGGGGCATCTTTGAGGAGTGAAAAAATAATCTTCTCCCTGTCGGAAAAGTCATGAACCGAGAACTATCCTTCTAATAGATTCAACCATCTATCTATGGCATATACATCTATTTGACCTTCAAATATGGGAATTTCAAAATTTACTTGTACCTTAAAAGGATTCGCACCTCCAGAGTGGCTGCTGGATGCAAATGCACCACCGGTGGGCAGCCGTTGAAGGATCTGGGAAAAGTTATCCATCATCGCGTTCCTTTGTTTTTTAAGGGCCTCCTCGAGCAATATTTTGATAGGCTCTCCTGCTCCCTCATCTTTCTTTTCGTCCCCCATGGGCATCCGTCAGGGTTTGCGAGGCTCATCTTGCAAAGGTTCCACCAGATCGAGCCCTAACTCCTTATACCCCGACCTCGTTGGGGACATGCAAAGAAGGATCGATAAAAAGCAGACCGCTCTGATACCACTGATCTGGATTTATGCAGGAACACAACAGAATAAACACATAACTATAAATATAGAGATGCAGCGGAAATAACACTTCATTTCATTAATATCAAAGAACTGAAATTTGCTTACAGACAGAATGGAAATAAAACTAGCTAGGGCGCTGGTAGCTATCTCTGAGAAGAGATGTGGCAGCTACAGGCCTCTAAAATGAGTTAAAATGAGGCTCGAGGGCCTATTTATTATTTATAAATAATGGGAAATCCTAAACATCCAAAACCCTAACCCTAGGAGATGAAGCGCCAAAACTATGGGCCCCGTTTGGGTAAATTGGTGTTTCAACTTCCCAGGGACATAACTTTGACATACGATCTTTGTTTGACGTGTACCATACCTCGTTAGAAAGATCTATCTGAGGACTACAAATTTTGAATGAGAAACATCTATCCATGGAGCCATGTTGCTCTCCGTTTTCCCAAAAAACATCGTTTAGGGCCTCAAAACGGCTCTGGAAGTTCAGGACGGGAAAAATTTCTAAAAATAGTAAGTTGTGCCGAAACTGAAAAACTGAAATAGAAAATGGTGGGGCCCCAAGTGGAATAGGTGAGTGACCACCAATATCCACCTGGATCACTACAATAGATTGTGGAGTGACCAATACAGAAAAAACTTCTGGTTGTTCAACCGAGATCAAGATTTTCTCCACTTAGGGAATATAGCAACTGAAATAGAAGGGGATGATAGAACCTATTTCATTGGTCCTGGGGATGATGTCTAGTTTGAACAATAACATCTGCCCCCTAAAGCATGATGGGATTCAGATAAACTTCTGGTTGAACAATGTCGGGTTCAGGAGGTATGGTATCACTAATTGGATGGATCGTGACCACGGGTAGCTGTGAAGACTCCGTTTCAACAACAATAGACGAACCGAGATGTGTAGAAACAACCTGAGCTAACTCTGGTTTATTAGAAAATTATGTTTCACCAGATGTACGAATTGTACTTGGTTCGGTAGATCGTGATCGCCTTCGCCTACCAAAAGTAACTTCTGGTGGTAAAGGTGGTTTTAACACAAGTCTACGCGAATGATGGGGGAAAGGATTTTGTTCTTCCATGATGACTGATTTATTTTAACCAAAAATAAATAAACAAAATAAAAGGGTAATTCTAGGCAAAAGGGTTTACCAAGAAACTGTGAACTGCAAAATACCTCCTGGCGAACCAAGAAGTACGGGCAGACAATCTCCCCGAATG
Source organism: Pinus albicaulis (assembly GCA_034641835.2). Classification (NCBI taxonomy): domain Eukaryota; kingdom Viridiplantae; phylum Streptophyta; class Pinopsida; order Pinales; family Pinaceae; genus Pinus; species Pinus albicaulis. The sequence continues at coordinate 496,612,252 of CM076577.1, forward strand.
CTATGTTAGGTGTATCAAAATTTACAAGGCAGTTGACTCAGTTCACTATGGATGGATAGCACCTAAAATTTATCCTACCAAATATCCCTGAAGGTACGTGGAGGCCCAAGTCCATACTAGCGTTGTCTGATGTGAAACCACACACTGAGAGCACCCCTTTATACTTATCGTATTGTAACACCGCCCGATATACCCGAAAGTACGTGGAAAAGCTACGATATACTTACATATGTGGAGTGAGGTATCACACTCTGTAATGTTCCCAATTAGCCATTGCTACTTGGAACATTATAATTGCTCCATTTTTTTAATAAGAAGTAGGAAACACAATAAAATTTATCCCAGTGTGAAAAGGGATTGAGGTAGTAGGATAAAATAAAACCTCTTGAGTGTGAAAAGGAGCAAAAGCAAGGAGCTAGCTATAGTTGACCAAGTCAACCAGCGTTGCCACAAGGGAGAGAAAGCCACTAGGGCAGTGCAGTTTTGAAGGAGGAAACTTCTCAAGGAAGCTACATCACCAATGAGTGGGGCCCGGGATGGAGAAGCTCAATTAGGATAAAAGGAAGGGATATCAGAAAGAGGAGGCATTCATTCATACTTCTTGTTTTAGTCTTATGACTGATTGCAAGCTTCAACTGTTTAGCCGAAGTTGCAGCATTGTTTAGTGCAAGGATTCTCATGCGGGAATTCTAGTTTCATCATTGTTGTAGCTGATTGGGAGATCTAAGGAGGAGGTCTTGAGCTCCATTCTCATCAACTATCTTGAGGAAAGCCATCCTCTAACCTTGACAGCGCAGTCACTTCTAGTGAGTGCGCTATTTCTGCAGTAGCTGCAGTAGTTGGGGTTGTATCTATCCAGTTGTGCTTATTTCAGAAGAGGAGGAGGTGATTTCCACTCCAGGCGTTCTATTGAGGGAGGCCTTGAGCCAATTCTTGTATTGTGTGTCCCTTTTTGAGCATATCAGATATTTCTTAATACATATTTGCTAAGTACAGCGTTATTATCTGCAGTGATGTATCTTGTGTTGCTATTTTGCCGGAAACCCTTGTCGGGGGGTCCTAATGTGTTTGTAAAAGAGGTCAATCCTCTCATCTCTGATATTATAATGAATGAAAGCTCCAGATATATTTTATTCCATCTATTGTTGTAGTTTCCATAATAAAAATTAATAAAAATTATGTTGTTGCTTCCTCCAGCATTTCTATTTTATGATGTACTGGGGTTGTGATGCTTTTTAGCATATTTGAGCTGGGGAGATCTGCTTAATGTAGCTATAGTTATTTTTTTCTGATGTCATTCTATATTTAAGCTACATACATCATATTTTAGAGGATCCCATCCCTGGACTGCGTTATTCTTGTATTGGTTTTCTTATACTGTGTCCTCATTGGAGATATTGCTGAAATTCCTGAAAAGGAATATTACACACTTGGAATGTATCGTAGACAAGTTAACGATAGCTAGTATGTTTTACGATGTCAGAACATGTCTCTATGTTATGTAAATTGAGATTAATTTTATGTTGATCTTGCTTACAATTTTCCTTTCAAAGGTTCACCATGATGATGTATTAGAGAATTCTGAAAATGCAACTAAAAATGATAAGCAATCTTTCACTTCAGTTTTTCAATGAAAATCCTAGCTACTAGAGGGAAAGAGCAAGCAATTTGTGAGCAAAAAAATCAGAAAACACAAACTAAATGTAGATTTCCTAATTGTTCCTTGCTGCAAAACACACAAAAATCCTACATGCAAATGCAAATTTTTCTTTTTCAGTTCCTTTAATGTTATGAATGCAGAAAAGAAAATAGGTGCACTAAATAAACAATTCAAATGCCTTTTACTTTCGAGAAATGAAGAATACAAACAAGAATTTCTCTTTTGAAGGAAAAATGAGGATTTCAACAACAATTTCTCCTATCAAAGGAAATGAAGATTTTACGACAATTTCCTATTTTGAAAGCAAATGATTCTTAATGCGACCATAAAAATACTTTGAAATCAACTTGTAAATGATAAATAAAAACTTTTTAAACAAACATTGAACAATTTTTCAGTTAAAGGAGGAAGAATTATTTAGAGTTACTGGTCAATATGAGGATCAACTTTTCAAAACACAGTAGAAAACAAACTGAAGCAAATTGCGAAGGAAAATTCAAAGGAATCTGGGTGGTTTCAGGAGTCAACGCAGTCTCCAAGGGGAGACAGTGCTCTACAACGCAGGCCTGAAAGGGAGACAGTGTTATGCAAAGCACTGTGTCATGTCTAAGGGTGCGTTGGGCGCAATGTATAAGGAAAAATACTACTGTTTAACTCACTGTCTTTGCAAATTTGGCTTTGAAAAAATGTAATCTTTATGAGTAACAACTACTGGGTGGATAAACAAAGAAAATCAGAGGCTTAAACACCTAGAACTAAGAGAAATTTCCCCAGCAGAGTCGCCAATTTGTTGGGCCAGAATTGTGAATTACGGATAAAACATGCTTCCCTAGACTGGTGCTAGTCTAGAACAACAAATTAAATACTATACGACTATTTATCCTAACTACGAATAGACACACAGAAAGGATTAGAATGTTACTTGTGATCCAAGCGCTTCTAAATGGCTCCTTCTGTTGCTTCCGTTGTAGCTTCAAATTCAAGCGGTTTGTGTGAAATGCTTCCTGCAAGAAAGAACACTAAAACAACATAATATGAAATAATACAGATGTCTATTCAAGTTAGTTTGCTAAATCAATAAAGCATAAACCATATACATCAACTAAGATCTTGCAATATGGAAAATCAAAGCAAATACAGATGTATATAGGGAAAAATAAGTTGTACTCTTTATTAATGATAGAAGGAGAGGTTACAACCAAGTGACTGATTTGACGTGACCCTTCCAGCAACGTCCCCAAGCCTCATCACAGTATAAATATCTCCAGTATTTGTTACACAAATCTAGCTCTCAATTGAAAATTCTCCAGCATTTCTCTACTCAAATTCTTCCCTCTCAAACACTCATATTTGTGCTCAATTTATAGATGAACTGAAGGTTGTTTTGCAATCAATGACTTTCCAATAATAGGCAAGACATGTTTCCAATCTTGTAGATGTCAAATGGACACTTGGATTCAAAGCTTGACACATGTGAACTCTTCTAGAAGGCACTGGCCAAGTGGAGATTCCGGAACAATGAGAATTTCACTCCCAATGTGACCAACACACCCATAGATGTCGGGAAGTGATTTGCAGAGCAGCCTTGCATGGGGCTTCCTACATATGCAATGCACTTAGTCCCCTTAGAGGCAGCGTTGGTGAGCTCCCATATGCTATATAATAAACTTCAAACCTTGGAAACCTTTTCTTGATGAAATTCATGCTTGATTTGTCTTATTCTTGCCTTAGGGCATGTAGCAACTTGAAATGATATGGAATGATAGACCCTTAGTCATTGGTCTTGGAGATGATGCCCAGTTGACCATTTTATTGGCAATGATGCCTAAATTGACCTATAACATATGTGTTGACCACTTGCAATTGACCTACGTTGACTTTTTAGAGCTGTCTTTGAGGGGTGTGTGTGACACTTGGAGAAAGGTTGATTTGGTTTTTGAAGAATTTGGTTTGGCCAACTCAAGTCTTTTATGGTTAGGGCATCCTGTTTCCTATTGTAACAAATATTTATCTCTCTATTTTTTGGACAAGAAGAGTTACAAATTCTGATATATTATTTGGCTTGTCTTTTGTTGATCTATTATTATGTTCTATCAGCATTTTAAATTTAATTTTTTTTTCATTTGTAAATATGAATTGGGCCTTAAAGAATATTGAAGTAAATTTCATTTTAAGCATAGAACATACCATTGTTATCTAAATTTAATAAAAATCATCCAGAAATTGAAAACTCACTCATCCTTTTAGTTTAACATGAAGAGCCTCGATGCTACAAATTTTATCTTGGGTCTGGGAATTAAAAAATAAAGCAAATAGGAAACTCTGGTTAATTCAGAGGAACTATGTAGAGATAATATCACAGAGTTTTAATATGAAAGAATGTAAATCGTTAATGGTACATATCCCTATAGGTATAAACTTATCTGCAGATCAGTTTCCCAAGGCATAGGAAGAAGAAGACATGTATTGTGTTCCATGTGCCAGATAAGTTGGAAGATTGATGTATGAAATGATCTGTACTAATTGAAACATTACACATGCAGTGGGAGTATTGAGTAGGTATATTTCAAAACCAAGGAAGGATCATTAGGCAACAATAAACAGTGTTTTCAAATATTTGTATCGCACCACCAGCTATGGATTGTGCTACGAAGGAAGACTAGGATTAGCCAGTGTTAGATATACATGGCTCTATTGATGTATATTGGGCTTGATATATGGATAGAAAAATATTTACAAGTGGGTATGTGTATAACTTATTTAGAGGAGAAATCAGTTGGATGGGCAAGAGACAATTTGTAGTGACTCTCACAACTACAAAAGCTAAATGCATGAAAGCCACTCTTCTAAGCAAGGAATCAATACGGTTACAAAGATTATGTTCAGGTATTGGGTTGGTACACCAAGTTGTAAGGATAGATATTGACAGTCATAGCACAATATTCCTAGAAAATAACCAAACTTATCATTTGAAGGAAAAGCATATTGATGTTTGTAAAACCCTAGTTAACGGGTTAAAAACTCTCGGTCATTTTGTTTTACTGAAGTAAATGATTTTTATTTAATTACTTTTGTGAAGAAAGGAATTCAAAATGAAACTTATTAAATTAAATTATTTGAATTTATTGCATGATATTTTTGTAAATGCCTCTATATATGGTGTTATCACTAGAAAATCGTTCAATCAAAGGTGACATTATTTAATGTCAGGCACAAGGATTTATAGGGCTGAGAGACATTAGGGAATCTGAAAGTATTTAAAAATCTCTAAGGTATGAGAAAAAATCAAATTGCGTACAAGAAGGACTAGTCAAATGTGTCTTTGTGCGCAAAAGTCTTCGATAAACATGCCTTTCCATGCCTTTTTCTCCAAAAAGCGTGCAATCCTGGGAGTAGCGAAAGTCACTTTCTGGGACCATGAGGAACAATCTAGGACATTGATTTCACACTTGAAGCCGCCCAAGGATAGCCACCCAAGCCTCTTTATGACATCAAGGGAGCACATAATGGAATCACCCTCCTCTCTTGGGTCACTATCCACAATGTACCAAGAGAGGGAAGGAGGATTTGAATTCTCCTATAAAAGGCCACCAAGAGATGAACAACAAGAGAGCACATTGTTATGATGGCCAAAATTTCCCCAAGAAATACCAGCAGTGTGTGATCTAGAGCAGAGATAGACGGGACTCAGTTGTTGGTCATCCAACATCTCAAGTCCAACATATTATAGAGAGGGAGACTTTGTGCAAAGGCAGCTCGGAAGTAAAGACATCCTTGCATCGGGACTTAGAACCCCTAGTTCTAAGGGCCCAATGGCAACTGGGTTAAATTTTCATCCTCATTCCTACCAACACTCAATAAGAGGGGACGTAATCACCACCGTTTGGATTATTGAAGTTGTTTGACTCTATTTAGAGCTTGTGTGTTATTTGTTTTACTTTTAGTTTAGTTTTTATGTTTGAATATGCATGATATTTCTCTATCTAGTATGTTTATGTTCTAGCATGCTCCACTAACTTGCATGAATCAATATATTTTCTGCTTGTGACCAATAACTTAAGAGGGAAAACCAAACCCCTTAGGTTGGTGTGATTTCATACATACATGCACCAAACACACTAACACAGTATTGGCGACTCCACTAAATTTTATTTCCAAGTTTATGTGGTTGTGCCTTTTTGCAGAGACCTTCATCTTGCTGTGGAGTTGGGCTGGAATTTCCCCCTTTCTCTCCTTCATTCCCTAGTTCATCCCAAGTGACAGACTGAAGCAGAAGAGCTCCAAAAAATTACATTGCAAGAATTTGCGCGCATCTCTCGCAGACAGGTATGCCTCAAGGCGCACATTCAGTGCTGACCTACGTGCAGAAATTGCGTATGTTTTAGCCTTTTGCGTGCAAAAAAAAGAATGATAATTCTCTCCAATATTTCCATCTTTTCCTACTTGTAAAAGTTCTTGGCAGCCCATAATACATCTGCCAGCACTGGTTGTGGTGTGCCGCAGCTTACTAAAGCGCACTCTTAACTGCTTTTGGTAGGCTTGGTGTTAGTTTTATTTCAAGTTGATTTTTGCAAAGTTAACACATAGTTTAAGTAGGAGGCAAATTAACTTGCATTCTGAAAAAAATTATTTTTTGCAAATTTAGGTACCAAAACACCTAGATAATTAGCCAAAGTAAGTGGCCCAAGTCCACGCATGCTTAGCTAGTTCATTTTTCTAGTGTAAAATTCATTAGTTTAGTTCAATTTTTTCACTAGGATTTCAGGACCAAGATTGAATTTTCAATAGAAGAGCAAGTAATCTTTGTTGCCTTTTCACCCTTTGATGATCCTAGGCAAGCATATGAGCACTCTCTATTCACAACTCACCATCTCCCTATAGTTGATCACATAGGTTAACTAGAAAAAATTGAAAGCAGCCCATATATGCGCATGTTTTTATTTTGATAAATGAACGATAGAACATAGTTTAATAGGGGATTTTGAAAAGGATCATCGCATATCCACATGTTCAAACTATGTGCGTGTTCACGTTTTCCTCACACACATCCACACACTAAGAAAATCAAGGACACCTAAAACTAACTTAACAAAACTCACTAAATTCTCCCCACAAGGGCCACAAAATAATTTATATTCTAAGGTAGAATCAAGGGGGTAGGCATCCAATAAGCTGCCTTGATCATTCTTCATCTTGAAAAATAGAATTTTTTTGTTTAGGGAGCTTTCAAATCCACCTATCAGCCCAAGGAAAAGAAAACCTGAGCGCATCAGAGACCAAATTCAGAAGGGGTTAGGCTTAGGCATAGTGCATGCGGTACCAGTTGGGGCTACCTGACCCGGCTGATACATCGTACTGTTAGCTGAACTACCAACAAGCCCAAGACTCGAATGCTCACGTGGGACGGTGCAGGAAAGCACTAGATCCTCTACCCTTACCTTGGTGTATTTTCTTCGGCTGACTGGGGGTGTCAGAAGCTCTTACAGGATTTTGTGCCAGCACTCGCAAGATATCTTCTGAAGGCCCAGTTACATTTGAGTGTGTGAGGACGAATAGGTCTTCTAGGATTTGACTATCATATGCAAACAACAACAAAAACACATTTTTTGATTGACTGATCACATAGGATAATCTAAAGGGAAATTTTATTTTATTTTCACTTTGTTTTATGTACGCGATCAGAATTTTGATTTGATTATAATCTTTATCCTCTCAAATATTTAGGCAAACCCCCGCCATCATTATCTCAGACCATCTCCACGAATGGAAGTGGCGTCGTAGTTTATGCAAAGCCAAACTCGACAATCGATTTTTGTTAGACCTGTTCCTAAAAAATATCACCACAGAGATTTCAAAAAATGTGGCACAACAAAAGCCCATATCCAAAGAGGACTCCATCGGTAAGGCCCAACAACTCAAGCTGATCTATACGCAGTCAGGGTATATTTACAATATCTTGTCGAACACCCTGTGCCTACAAAATTAGAAAGAATTTCCAGGCATGCCGCACTCTCCAGACAGTTTAATTAGGCTATTGACCCAAATTTACCCATGCAACAACATTCAAAACCCCAGTTACAGGTATGATTCTACCCAGAACATACCACTACCTAGCTACCCAATTCATCACATGCCTCTGCAAAATTTGACCAGTAGGGCATCATTGTATCACCCTCAACACGGAGGACCCTATCCTCTGCCTCAAGGGACCCAGTACGTAGATATACATACTAACGGAAGAGCTCCCCCCCAATAGCCATTTGCAGACCAAGGATCGCATTATGTGTATTCCCCAACACAAGACCCACCTATGAAGAATAATGCACAGGTGAACTTTGTGCAACCTTCCTAAAAACAACCATGCCAACCATATAACCAGGAGAATCCAAACTATCCTCCTAATGCAGTTAAGAAAAAAAAAAAATAAGACTAAAGGAAATCCTGGGTAGGGGGGAAACAACTAGCAATGCCCTCCACAATCTCAAGCTGGAGGCAACTCCAACCAAAATCAAAACCAGGAGCCAACCAACTCCCAGAGGCAGAAAAAAATTCCACCCCTCCAAAAAAACCACTCTTTTTCAATCTGTGTTGAGTACGGCCATTACACTCACCACTGTCCTGACCTCCATGAGCTGAAGAAGTTGCAGAGTAACCGTGGATAAGGAGGATCAGTTCAACAGGTGACAGTCATGCAAGAGCCCTTCCCCCATCAAGGGATATTTAGCACTCAGAAACAAACTCCTGACGACTACAGAAAAAATAGCCACGAAATCTACATGACTGGCAAGGAAATTTTGTTTCAAACATGGAATCGAAATTACGATACCCCACTAGACACCAACATGTCACGGGCTAGTACCAGTGCACCAACAAAATCTTTGACCATATCAAAGATGCCTATTAAACCTTTGCCAAAGATGGATAAGGGACTAACTAGGTGAGCAAGAAAATATTCCAAAGCAGCCCATAACTATATCATTTTGGATGATCTAGCTCAATCTCCCCCCACTATGTCACCTTTGGAGGTATTACAGTCATGCCCAAAGTAGCGAAAAGCCTTACTCTCTGCATTAGGTGCCATCGACCCTATCGATACACACTTAATGGCTTTTGATTTAGACAAAGCCACCCCTAGGCTTCCTTCAATGGTCGCCTTTCAAATACCAGTATCGGTCCAAAACATTACCATTCACCAATGTGTCATTGACGAGGGTACATCCACATGCATCATGTCAAAGAAAATTTTGCAGAAGTTACGGTGTCTCGAGCTAAAGCCATCAGACATCACGCTTAGAGCATACAATGGTCACCTTTCAACCCTCGTTGGTCTCTGCCAAAACGTCCTGGTCTGCTTAGCCGGAAATACGATCCTTATAGACGTTGAAGTCTTGGAAACCCACTTGGACTAAAATATACTCCTTGGTCAGAGTTATATGTACACCATGTCATTTGTAGCCTCCTCTGTCTTCCGAACTATAATGTTCCCCCATGAGGCCCGCATCATTACTCTCGACCAATTGATGCAAAGCGAAAAGCGGCCCATAACAAATACCGATGTCATTCTACCCTATGTAGATACATCTGTGGAGGTGCTTTTAGGGTACCAAGAATATGACCCCGGCCAGTTCAAATCGTCGTCCATCCTCGGATCATTCCTAGGAGATCCCCCCATTATACCTAAGTCACCACCTGATGTCACAGGAGCTCTGGTGTTCATGGTGTCAACATCAAGCACTAAAGATAGTCGGAACATAGATACAAGCAGTAATGACATCAATTCCTCGGCTACGGCAGCCTCTCTAGCCTACGCCACTTCCCAAACCCCTTTCCTCTACCCCCCAGCTAGTTTTGTATCCCAGCATTTTTTGGCAACAATATTGTTACCAAACATATCTTTTTAAATACTAGTTTCGTACCTCGCCCCCCCTACTGGGACAGCATCCACACACATCACCGCCATATGGTTAAATCCCCTCAGTCCCGAGGAAGCCCCACCCATACAGGAAACCGTCAAAAACATCCCTGCAAAGGAAATTCCCATTGCGAAACCGATGATTTCGGCTAAGAAAACCGAGAGAAGAAAGAAGGTGGAGACTCCTGCCATATAATGGCAATCACCTGGTTGCGCCATATGTGACGCATTAGGTCACCCTACCCATATCTTCCCAGAGTTGGACGAACTAAAACCGCTACTTGGCTCTAAGGCACACATCGCAACACCACGTTCCCGAAAAAAGGAACTTTCCACCAAAGGTAAAGGCAAAGCATTGCATACCAATCATGCATGTGCTATCTACAACAATTATGGGCACTATACCCATCATTTCCCAAAAATCCCACGATATAGGGACACCTTGCACACCATCAAGCGATCCTATCAAGAGGATCTCTCCACCTATTCATCTGGAGATGAACCTCGTACCATCTTGTACCTGTAGGAGGAACGACGGTCACCGAAAAGACTCTCATTCATGTTGGGCCAGAATTGTAATCTACGGATAAATTACGCTTCCCTAGACAAGTGCTAGTCTAGAAAAACAGGTGAAAGACTATAAAACTATTTCTCCTAACTCAGAAGAGATATCCAAAGAGGATTGGAGGCTTACTTGTTCAACTGCTTCCAAATGGCTCCTTTTGTAGCTTATGTTGCAGCTTCAAATTCAAGCGGTTTGTGAGCTGAATGCTTCCTGCAAGAAAGAACACTGAAACAGTAGAATATGCAATAATATAGATATCTATTCAAGCTAGTTAGCTAAATCAGTAAAGCATAAACTACATTCATCAACCAAGATCTTACAACATAGAAAATCAAAGCTAATACAGATGGAAACCTTTGGACCATAGAAAGCTTCAAACCATGGAAACCTTTTCTTAATGAAATTCTTTCTTGATTTGTCTTGTTTCTTGTCTTACGGCATGTAGCAACTGAAATGATAGGGAATGATAGACCCTTTATCATTGGTCCTAGAGATGATTCTCAGTCAAATAGATCAAGCAAATTTTATCCTCCTCAAGCTTGTTAAAACATAAAGAGGTACTGGTTGACAAATGACCAGGGAAAATTTGGGAAAAGTAAGAAAAGTTTCTTTTTGGTAGCAAGTCACTCTTGAACATGACACTTCTTTCACTCCATGTCTGTGATTGTTTGGGTTGGGTAATCATCTTGACGGTTCATTCACACCTATGGTTCATCATACCTTCACTTCGTTTTTGGGTCAATGCTGCAAACTCATCTTAGTGTCGCCGATATGTTCAAGAGAAGCCATCCAGTGATTAAAAACTCATCCATTTGCAATACTCGTAAACCTTCATTTTCATGACTGTCATCCCTGAAAATTGCTATATCAAGTCATACCCTTGTCTCCGAAATTAGTAACTCCTGTTTTGCAATAAGGTGACTTCATTTCAACAACAAATCAATATCCAGGAAGTTCACTTAGAAACATCAGATTCTAGTACCATAAGGCTTGTTACAGCATCGACAAGATCCTCGCTTCCAGACCTTTGACCGAAATATTTTGTTTGGTGTTCGACATAAAATCATCTATTCACGCCTTACAAAATGTACTGCGGTACCTTAAGGTCCATTTAAATTTATGGTGGTTCTCTGACATTTGTTAACAACTCACATCATTGGTTGGTAATCAAATGATTTCTTTCCATGTTTGACTACAAATCATATATTCGCATGGCTAGACTTGTACCCAAATGATCGAGTGAACGAGATAAAAAGACCCTGAATCTAGTTTCATCCATCTAGGCTTTGATTTTAGGATTTTTGTACACATCATCTGTACAGTGACCTTACATATAGATTTTCATCCAAACATGGGCCTATATCTATAGGCATTTCTACATATAGGAAACATTCCAATGAAGACAACTTTCTAAATTATGTACACGTTATTAGATTATTTTATGTGATGAATATGGGAATGCCTACCCTCAACAATTATGATAAAAAGAGGATATATCATGATGTAATGTATTGTAATATTGATGCAGGTGACCAATCCACTTCGTTTCCAAACTCATCACAGTGTAAATCATCTCAATAAAATATTCTTATTATTTGGATCTCATGCTTTAGGGGACAATTGTTATAGGTCAATTTGGGCACCATTCCCAATGACCTAGTTAACTAGGCATCATCTCCAGGACCAATGATAAAGGGTCTATCATTCCCTATCATTTCAGTTGCTACATGCCCTAAGACAAGAAACAAGACAAATCAACCAAGACTTTCATCAAGCAAAGGTTTCCATGGTTTGAAGCTTGTTATATAGCATATGAAAGCTCACCAACGCGGGCTCTAAGGGGAAAAAGTGCGTTGTATATGTAGGTAGCCCCATGCAAGGCTGCTCTACAAAGCACTTCCTGACATTCACAGGTGCATTGGTCACATTGGGAACGAAATTCTCATTGTTCTGGAATCGCCACTTGGCCAGTGCCTTCTAGAAGAGTTCAAATGTGTCAAGCTTCGGATCCAAGTGTCCATTTGACATCTACATGAATGGAAATATGTCTTGCCTATTTTTGTCTTGTTTCTTGTCTTAGGGCATGTAGCAACTAAAATGATAGCGAATCATAAACCCTTTATCATTGGTCCTGGAGATGATGCCCAGTTAACCAGGTCATTGGGAATGGTGCCAAAATTGACCTATAACAGTTCATATTTCCCCCTCCTATCATACATTGCACGCTATTCGATGAACGTGGTCACTTCATCGAAGAATGTGCAGCCTTGTAAATCATCCATAGATGGCATCAAATAGAACGGGTTTATTATGTTGGTTTGCGGGCAGCACAATTCACATGTCCTTTATGTCTCGACAACCGCCTTCTCGAAAATTGCCACTATATCCCCCGATTCCTCTTAGCGTTGGCTATTTTACGCTCAAAAATAGTCCACCTCTCCCAAGAAGATGGCACAGACACAGAATCCATGAATAGCTCAACAACCCAATAATATGTCATGAGCAAATCCATCCTCTTCCTGTCAGCTGAAAAGAGACCAATAAGGGAACCCTTAGTTACCCCCAACCGCTCTCTAAGAGAGGACCAACATGTGTGTTATGTAACATGCCAAATCATGTGGTCGCCACTTGCCCCAATTTAGTAGCATTACGATGTTGGGACCCCGCCAGAACACAAACTGAGCACGATGGGATCCCCATATCTAGGTTTGTTTTCCCAAAATGTCAAGGTAATCACTATGGACAGCAGTGTACCTATATCCCACAATTTCGTCCTCTCATTGATATGATTCATACAATAGAGAAGAAATGGGATGATCTCCTCAAATGATATAGAAATTACATCACCCCCAGGCCAGCAACCCCACACCCACATCGGTGTAATGGGAAAACTGGGATGGCACACCAACCAAGCATGACCCAGGCCCAACCTAGGATAACATGTGGACTGTGTGACCTGATTTACCATCGGTTCAATTAGTGCAAAGAACTGAATCACCTCACAAACTGTTTTTGCACAGTCTCTTCTCTCCCATAGAAAATTCTCTCTAACAAAGAGAATATCACGCGTACTTATTGCCGGATTTGTTCACACTTTCATCATACAATTAAATTTGAGCATCTCCCAAAGCTAAGAGAAATAATATCAGCATTAATTCTACACTCCCCAAAAGAGTTAGACACACCCAAGCCAACGACACGGAAATTGAAGAAGAATACAGCATCTTCTACAACAGATCCTTTCCAAGTGTCCACATCTGGGACAAAGAGTAGTGTTGATTCCCACAAAATCTACTCGATTGGCATAGTGGTACAATGCACCATGTGCACTGGCCAGAACCACGAACCAAAGGCATGCCCGCTAATTTAAACATTCAGGCACCTCTGCACCAGGCACAATTTCCACCAACAGGAAATTGACCATCTTAACGAGGGACCCAACCCTGCACTTTCTCCCATCACAAAGATTCTTCCCCCACCAAATGTTGACGACACGATACACCACATATGATTTATATCATCATATATCGGAAATAGGATTACAGCCACCCCAACCTCCCAGGATTCCCACCTTATTCATTTCGCAAAAGGTCAAGTTTCCTTATGCTTTTTCATTGATTTCCATGAGATCTCAAATTTACATGCTGCCATCGAACTCCTCGATGATACCTAGCCTCTAGAAAAACTCCTAGTACAACTAGAGCTTGTCGATGAAATTTGACGACAGTTGCTTCAACCTAATGAAGCCAAAAATAAATTGGTAAAATCATTGTTCGACTGCCACATCAACCCTCGCTCATTCACCAAGGGAGAGCTATTCCTCCGCTACAATGTCACAAAAGAAGCCCTAGGGCCAATAAAGTTTGAAACTTTGTGGAAAGTACCCTACATATTAAAACACTGCCTCCTCAAGGGGTGTTACACAGAATTTTGTCATGGTCCCTGCAATTCCTCATCCCGTACATTGGAGGACTATTCTCGTGACCTGTGAACAGTAAAATGACCTGAAACCACCTTCATGGCATCCCCTTGCATAAGGACAAACATTCCCCTGAAGAAAATTTCATCTGAAAAACCCTAAAAATAGATGTTTTAGCCTTGGCGCGACTAGCCAGTTCATCCCTCACACCAATGGAGGAAATCCACACTAGAGGGTGTGCCAACTAGCGCTCTATCCCTGTGTTTCACTCGCGCCAAGCTTATTAAGGGATGTTTTTAAAAACAAATGGCAGAATTTTGATTCTAACAAACTCCTAGATGAATCATCAAAAGGATTTGAGTGGTTTGGCTTCGGATCTCCATGTATAGGAAGTGGTTTTCCACCTATCATGGAAGCTTCCTTAGAGATAGGGCCTATCCCATGATTATAGGGATCCCAACTCCCCTTCCTCCATCTATAAAAGATTTCCCTCTCCATTAGCAAGCTAGTTGAACTGGTAGGAAGGAAATTATAGCCAAGAAACTATTGAGAGCCAAGCCGAAGAGAGAGAGCTTCGTCCAGATTCCCGACAGGCTTTGTTGAAATGTGCTCCACTGTCAACCCCGCTGAAGGAAGATCACAGCATTAGAGCTTTTGGTTGTAATCTCCCTTTTATCATTTATAATATAAGCGACTATGATTATGGTTCCATTCATGTGTTCATTTCATTATGTAATGCAATTAATTATGTCCTCTCTGACTGATATATGGTTACATGCTTTAGATTTTATGTTGTATGTCCTTGCTTCCTTGCATGTGTACAGGTGTTCAGACATGTCAAATGGAAGGATTGAGATCTGTCGAGCGAGGAACAGGAAGCGTCATCTTTTCTTCAATGATAACTGCATGGGATTTTAGGTAGGCACTCACCACGATCTTTGTCTTTTTGTAATTAGGAACCAACTTCATTGCATGACTTGATTGTTGCTAGACCTGATCTGGGCTAGTGGGATCGCCTCTGTCCGCAAAGGGGATTTACCTCTACAACAAACTGGCGACTCCACTAGGGAGTCAGTTGGAGTTATTTTTTTCTCTTTTGGTTGTTTTTGGCTTTTGATTGATTTATTTTCTCTTCTGGTTTGCCTCTTTTGGTGTCAAACCCCTGTTCAGCCCCCAAAAGACCTAATCCAGTCTCTGTTTTTTCCTTTCTCATATTTCTCCCATAGTAAACTCGATTGGTGTGGTTTATTTCTTGACAGTCACGCCAACTGGCACTTGTTGCTAGTTAGGCCCCCGTGCCAACGCTTTTTTGGTGCAGATTACAGCCAAACAGGCACGCCAACTCTGTTTGGTGTTAGGGTTTTCTTGCTTTTGGGCTCTCTGAGCTTGATTTTGGGTCCTGGTGTCATTTTTCTAATTTTTTGAGTGCATTGAAGTCTTTGTTGACTGTTTTTGGCCCATGTCCTCCGGTTGTTTTCCTTTTACCATCAGTTTTGCATTCTAGCCCTAGGGCTCCTAAGTGCTTCAGTGTGCTGAACCTCCTGTGGGAGTTTTGGGTCCTTGCTTTCCCGGTTGACTTCGTTTTCGCTTCTTTGCATTCGTTTTGCTGGATTCCATTGTATCATTGTGTCAGTTGAGTGATTGTTCTCTCTTTCATTCAAGTTTCACTTTGTCTCATTCCAAGCCTAGATTACATAGTTTGTGCGAGTCCTTTTCGAGATTCTTCTTTTATTTGAGGGATTTCGTCTTCAGTTTGGGTCTTGATTGTGTGCATTTGTATTGAGTGAACTTGTTTGTTTCAAATCTCTCACTATCATTTCTTGAATTGGTGTTTTCATTATTTTTTTCATTCATTTAGTGCATTTTCTCTAAAACATTGAAAAATATTTTCATTTTGATTAGTCTAGTGAAAATTGAAAGCTCTTTCACATTACTAGTGTTATATAACTCTAAGAGAGAAGTTTTCTAGTTTCATTAGCTTGCATTATAGACAGTAGTGGATGTTTTTGCGTTCATTTTGTTGTTATTTGAAAAGCTCTCAACCCTCCCGTAGATAGTTCTTCATTGAACAAAGTGATATTTTGTGGCATGTAGTGTGCATTTGGAGGATTTTTGAGATTCCACATTCGATAGGGCCTGAAATTGAAAGATAATTTGAAGATAAACTCTAAAATTTATTAAATTAACCTAAGGCAACATTGAAACATTAACGGAATATCTAGAGGTCTAAGCTAGTGACGTGTTCCGGCTTCGTTAAACCTAGTAGCTGTCGTTCACCATCTGGCTTTAGATAGCGCTATTACAGACTTGTGCTCCCTGTACAGTCGCGTATATAAAGGGAGACTCCATTAGGTTTCTATCCTTTATCCGTAGGAAGCCGAGTCTACCGCCTTTTACTCGTGATACACCAGACACAGCATTTGGGTAGATTACATGCACGTACGTCAAGTCCTTGGTTGATTTCTCTTTCATTTTTTAACCAAGGTGTATATGGCAGTTCACGGATATCTGGTACACCCATTTGCCTAGATTACCATAGCATTCATTTTGATCTTTACTGACTCATTAAAATTGAAAAGATCATCAATCGCTTGTCCTTTCACGCTTTTTTCCAAATTGAAAGTGATAGAGTCATATTTTACTCATTTCTAGACTCTTAAAACATGAAATAGTAAAATTTCTAGTTTCAATGTGGTAAAATTAATCACCTACGATCACACGCCTATTTAGAGATTGAT
Organism: Pinus albicaulis; assembly: GCA_034641835.2. NCBI lineage: Eukaryota > Viridiplantae > Streptophyta > Pinopsida > Pinales > Pinaceae > Pinus > Pinus albicaulis. The sequence continues at coordinate 496,629,046 of CM076577.1, forward strand.
TTTTTTCGGCTTCTTGTTGTTTGCCTTGGTTTTTTCCCATGCCTCTTTGTTTTGTGATATCTTCCTCTTTTTTCTATATTCATAGTGGCAGAACCCTCAGTTTTGTCTACTGGTATTCCTTACACAGACGATTCATCAGAGGTCTCTTAGTCCTTTGTTGAGTATCAGCAGCCCATTGTATCTTAGTTTCCCGACGGGGGACCAGTTATATCTAAACTTCCCTTTGGAGGACCAGTTGACTTCAATTGGCCCTTGTCCAACGCTTGGTTTGGATTTGGAGTAGGAGAACACTTCCCTCCTCTTACATCAGGATCGCCTTTCTTAGCTACTATTATACCTCCTAGTCCCCATCATCTTTTATAGGATCTCGCGACAGGGTCAGATATGGACTCACCCATTCCTTCTCCTGGTGAGGAAATTCCTACATCTGGTGAAGATTACCAGCTTTTTCTCGAAAACATCCCCGAATATTCTGTTATTTCTTCACCTATTCCTTCGTTCCCAGCTGGATATAGGTCTTTAAGTTAGTTCATGGCCAATGTTGCCTCTATGGGAATATCGACTCCGTCCATGAGACCGAATATTCCTTCGTTAGGGATGTCGCCATCGACACCTCTCACGGCATCTCCTTTCGTCACATCAGTACCTGTGAGACATAATTTCTGCATGAATGTGTCTACACATGTTGTCACTACTCAGTCAACTAGGACCTCATCAGTTCCTGAAGACATTTACATAGCTTCTACTATTCCTAAGAATATTTCTCCTGAGGAGTATCGGTTTTCTTTACAGTTGTCAAACTCCCAGGTTGGTCCATCCTTTCAAGACCTCAACCATCCTTACTTTTCCCATTATGGACCAGATGGTTCCCGGATTTACATATTTCCATATCAATATGACGAGCAGGGCAACCCCCTTCATTTTCCTACTCCTGAGGCTTATCAGTATATTAACGGTTTTCTATCTACCCAAGTTGGGAAACCTTCTAATAAATAAGGGAAAAACCTTCAAGGAAAGCCTTTGTTTTAGCAAGGATTTTCTTCTGGCCCACAAGGATAACCCTTCTAGGGACAAACTTCAGCCTAGCCAGGTTATCTATATGACCCGCAAGGACAACCCTTACAGGGACAACCTTCGGGCCAGCAGGGATTGTTGTATAGTCTGCAAGGCCAGTCTTACAACCCTCAAGGTCAACCTCTGCAGCCTCACCCTGTGGTCCAGCTGGGGCAACCTCAAGGACCCAAAGGGAAACCGGGGTATCAACTTGGACCATTGTATGGTTCTGGGGAGTAAACCCATCTTTCTCAATAGTTGGTGCAACCTCAGCAACCTCATCTTCCAATTGGTCAAAATGTTGCACAACCAGAGCCATCTTATGGTCCTGTCATGGGTCATCCTGGTTATTAGGCAAAATCTGGCCCTCTCCTGCCATCAAGCCAACCTACTCTGCCAGGGAAACCTGGTGTCCTTCATTAACCGGGTCAACCTATTCAACTAGGACAACCTGTTCAGCCAGGCCAACCTGTTCAACCAGGGAACCTTCACAGCCATGTCAACCTGTTCAACCAGGACAACCTGTTAACCCTGCTCAGCAACTGATCTATTCTATGCCACAATCGAACCCACCTGTACGCCCAACTTATCAGGCTCAGCACGGTCCCACTTACAAGTATCACATTCGACCCCAAGGTATTTATTACCTTTAAGGTCAGTCTCGACCGATTTATAATCCGCCCCAAGGTTCTGGTTATTACCTTCAATATCCAGGCTACACTTATACTCCGCAGTCAAAAACATACACTGCTCAAACGGGGCCCACATATAATCAAATTCAGTACCCTATTTATCAACCCTCGTATCCTGGTTTTCAGCTGCCATATCAACCTCACAATTTGGCTTATACCCCATATGGTCATAATCCTCTAGGACAGAACTAGTGGGGGAAGAGTTATGCTCAACCAGGATGGAGTACAGGTATAGGTCCTTATCAGGGACCTGGCATGCCTTTTAATCCTCAGTTACCTTTCTTGCCACATTGGAATTACCGGATGTATCCAAATTGACCAATGATCTGATTCTTCATAATCCATATTGGCCTCCGATTCCGACGAAGGTACCTAGTGACAGTCCCAAATTTGAAGGAAAATCTGGAGAAGACCCCCAAGCACATGTCATGAACTACCATTTGTGGTGTTCTTCGAATTCTTGGATAGATGACTTCATCCGTCTACGTCTTTTCCAGCACACTCTTACCGGCGCTGCTGCTAAATGGTACATAGAACTACCCCGTGGTATTTTTCAAGACTTCAATACTCTAGCTATGGCATTCCTAATGCATTTCCAGTTATCGGTTCGTTATGAAGCTGGGACGCATCTCCTGACATCTCTAAAACAGGACAAAGCCACTCATATTTCAGATCATATTCATGATTGGAGACATCGTCGTCATCTGATCAATTTGGACATTCCTGATTAGCTTCTAACTCATTGGTTCACTACCTCCTTTGTCAACAAGATTGCACAAGACATTGCTATGGGGGCATGTGTAACTGAGGAACAATCCATCGCTCATGCCCAGTACCTCAATTTAGTGTACTCTCAGTCTGGCATGTTATATGATATCTTGACTGATGCCCCGCGACCTGGGACCTCTAAACCACCAACTACCCCATCGGTTGACGGTGTTATTAGTTTTGTCTCTCAAACTTCTCAACAGTCTTATAATGGGAAGCAGAAATCGAATTCTTCCAACAATTATGCTCCTCCCGCTACTCCAGATTCTGGTAAGACTGCGGAGGTCAATGCCGTTCAAGCCAATCCTGTGGACAAGGCTTCCAAATGGAAGAAGAAGGGCAAAGGCAAGGCCAAATCCAATTCCCTAAAACTAGAATCCTGCAAACCATGTCCTGATGATGGTTCACAACGAAAACCAAAGTACCCTTGCCTGATCTGTGACAAAGGCCACTACACCAAAGATTGTCCCCGACGATCCGAGGTTAGTCAACTTATTGAAGGCTCTAAGGGAACTCTGACAGTTCTTAAGGAACCTTTTCCATATCAGCAGACCCAGATGGTCAAGCAGCCTTCACAATCTACACCGTTTGGGTCTCAGGTTTTCATGATGAATGGTGCTGCACCTGTTTCTATTTCCACTCAATCGAAGGATTATGCCAAATCATACCAGGTAGCTATGAAGGAAGTCGTTGATGGCCCGCCTCCCCCACCTGCCTCTGGTCCTTTAGAAATTGAGCAACCCAGTGTTGAACCCATTGTATGGCCACCTTCCAAAGGTGTTCTTCAGAAGTCTTCCTATAATCCAAACGCTCGTGCTGCTCAGAATTACAGATTTTTGAGGATTTGGCACAGGCACCCTCCACAATTTCTGCGTTGGAAGTGCTTCAAAGTTTCCCATCTCAACGGAAATCTCTGTTATCTGCAATCGGCGAAATTGATCATGCCGATTCTAGCCTTCTGACCTTCGCTCTAGAGAATTTCGTCCCTCAGCTTCCACACCAGATTTCCCTTGTTATACAAGTCGGCATCAATGGCCTCAACATTCACAGAGCCGTTGTGGATGAAGGTGCCTCTACCTGCATTATGTCATTTACTTGTTGGAAAGCCATTGGCTCTGCAGCCCTCACTTCATCCCCCAATGCCCTCGAGGAATTCGATGGAAGGGAATCAAAACCCTTGGGTGTTCTTGCGAGTCTACCAATCACATTACAAGGTAAGACAGTCAACGTCGAAGTGGAAGTGGTTGATGCAAAACTCAAGTAAAATCTTCTACTTGGTCGCAGCTAGACCCACGCCATGCTATGCCTTCCATCCACCCTCTTTTGGCTTTTGAAATTTCTGCATGAGGGCAAGATTATTATTGTTGATCAGTTGTCTTTATTTACCTCATCCTTCGAGAACAACATGCCATACGTGGATCAAATTCCTAATTCCCCCAACATTGTAGGGCCTGGTTCTCATGGGTATTTTTCGAATTCCACCACCGAACACCGTTCAAGTCAACATGATCTCTAGGTCGAATGACTGGTGGATCATCCCTTCTCCTCAATAGGTGGCCTCTTTTGGAGAATCGATGCCTCTGACCCCAGTTGAAATTAATTATTGTGAGATCATTGATGCATCATATCCTCCTCCTACTGAAAATGCTCCTTTGAGCATGGCTCTTGGTGTTTATTCTCAATCCCCTTGGCTCGGCGATGCAGATTCCCCTGATCCTTTCAGAGAAGTTTTTCCGTCTGACGAAGGTATCGTGGAGACTATGTATCTCGAATATCTACCATGGAGTGATGGACATCATCGTTCCTTGTTCATGCCCAGCTTGGGGGCAATGTCTAATTGTCTCGAGAGTTTTGCATCTCAGGTTCCCTCTCCGCCTCCCCAAATGCCAATATTGACTCATGAAGTACTTTCAGAAGGAAATCTAAGTAATATCACCCAAACAATGCCTATCGACATCTTCGTTAAACTGGGGGTCGTCGAGAACATTCAAGTGGGAGTCACTTGTTCTCCTGAAGAGATTCAAGTGTACACTAGTGTTACAAAGCAATTTGTCACCGTCCCTAAAATCCCACGTCCTGCACATTGGAGGGCTCATTCTGTGACCTATGAGCAGTAACATGACCTAAAACCACTTTCATGGAATCCCCCTGGACAAGGAAATTCATTCCCCTGAAGACAATTCCTTGTGAAAAACCCTAAAAATAGCCTTTTTGGCCTTGGCACGACTAGTCAGTGTTATACCCGCGCCAATGGTGGAAATACTCCAAAGAGGGCGCGCCAGCTGGTGCACTGTCTCAGTGTTGTACCCGCGCCAGGCTTATTAAGGAGTGTTTTTTAAAAATAAATGGCGAAAGATTGACTCCAACCAATTCCTGAACTAGTCTCTAAATTGAGTTGGGAGGTTTGGCTCCAGATCTCCATGTAGAGGAAGTGGTTTTCCACCTCTCATGGAAGCTTCCTTGAGGATAGGGCCAATCCCATGATTGTAGGGATCCCAACTCCCCTTCCACCATCCATATAAGCTTGCCATTTTCCTTTGCAAGCTAGTCTCCAAGAGCCTTCATAGCCTAAAGAATGTTGCAAGAGCCTTAATAGTCCTCATAGAGCCAAATCAATAGCAAGGAGATTATTGTTAAGACAACCGAAGAGAGAGGCTTGTCCCATTCCCGACAAGCTTTACCGAGATGTATTCCGCTGTCGACCCGTCGAAGGAAGATTCAGCGTCAAAGCCAGGTTGTATCTTTCTTTGTATTAATTAATGATAAGCGACTTTGGTTATGGTTCCACTCGTATTTTTCATCGTGATCATGAGTTGTGTCTTCTCTGACTGATACATAATTGCATATATTGGGTTTACGCTTGTGTGTTCATTATGTTTCTTGTGTGTGTAGGTGTTCGATCGCGTCAAGTGGGAGAATTGTGATCTGCTGGAGCAAGGAAACGAGAGCCCTATCTTCTCTACGAACAACAGCGTTGGACTTAAGGTAGGACTTCTTTGCAATTTGGTCTATTGCAATTAGGAATTTGTGCCCTAGCGTGATACAATTGTTTCTAGACCCGATCTGGGCTAGTAGGGATCACCTCTATCCGCAGAGGGGATTTACCTCTACAAAATGTTGGCGACTCCACTGGGGAGATAAAAGTTTGTTGTTTGCTTTATAAACTACAGACGGAGCCTGAAGTTAGCCAGATAGCCTTCGAAACGCTCTTGCTTTGCATTAGCGAAAGTAGATGAATGCTTCTTCAGTCAATCTTCGGTCTAGTTTATGAACTGAACATTTGGAGTATTGTCTTGTATTTTCAGTCGATTCTTGACATTTCTTGCTTGATCAGCTCTTTTGGTTGGATCTTTTCGTGTGTTTGGCTTTTGTTAAGCTTCACCATCACTGGTCTATTTCTTGGATTGTTTTTTTTTAATTTTTACATAGTAAACTCTACTGGCGCGCTTATTAGCCTGACAGTCGCGCCAATTGGCGCATGTTTCCAGTTCACTACCCACGCCAATCCTGTTCTGGCGCTAGATTTAGCCTGACAGTCACACCAATTTTGTAAGGTGCTAGGGTTTGCTCTGCTTTGGGCTTTCTGAGCTTGATCTATGATTTTGGTTTCATTTTTACGACAGCCTGAGTGTTCTGGAGCCTTGTTTGACTGACTGTGGCCTTCATCCTTTGGTTTTTTTCCCTCTTCTATCAATTTCGCATTCTAGCCCTAGGGCATCTAGGTGCTATAGTGTGTCAAGCCTCCCATAGGGATTTTTGGTTTTTGTCTGTTCAGTCAAATTTGTGATTGCTTCTATGCATTCGTTTGGTGGTTGTCTATCATTTTGTTGTGTTGTTTGAGTGATTGGTTTCTTCCTCATTCAAATTCTGCCTTCTCTCGTTTTGGGCCTATATTACATGGTTCATTTGAGTCTTTGGGATTCTCTTGGTTTTGAGGGATTGTTTTGTCAATTTTAGCTCTGATTGTGTGCTTGCATTGAGTGAAATTTTATTGTTTTTACTCCTTTGCTATCGCTTCTCTAATTGCTTGTTTCATTAGTTTTCATTTTGTTTAGTGCACTTTTCTCTTAAACATTGAAAATAAAAAGAATCTCTTTTTCTCTTGACTAGTTAATGAAAATTGAATCTTTTATGTGTTATTAGTGATTAGTAACTCTGAAAGAAAATCTTTTAGTTTCCATTAGCTTCATTAGAGACGTCATTGGTTGTTGTCTGTTCATTTTTTTATTGTGTGAAAAGCTCTTAACTCTCTCGTAATTAGCTTTCATCGAATGAAATGATATACTGTGGCATGTAGTGTGCATTTAGGAGATTTTAAAACATTACACTTGCTAGGGCCTGAAAACTGAAACATAATTGAAGATTAACATTAAAATTTATTCAATTTACACTAAGACAACATTGAAACATTAACGAAATATTTAGAGGTCTAGGCTAGAGACAGGTTTCGGCGTCGTTAAACCTAGTAGTTGTCATTCGCCTCTTGGCTTTAGATAGCACTAGTGCGGACTTGTGCTCCCCATACCGTCACGTATATAAAGGGAGACCCCACTAGGTTTCTATCCTTTATCCATAGGAAGTCGAGTCTGCCACCCTATACCCGTGATACACCGGACATAGCATTCGAGGAGATTGCTTGCACGTACGTTAAGTCCTTGGTTGATTTCTCCTTCATTTTGAAACCAAGGTGTATATTGCAGTTCACGATTATTTGGTACACCCTTTGCCTAGCATTCCTGAGCATTCATTTTGATCTTATCTGACTCCTTAAATTTTAAAATATCACCAAGCGCTTGTCCTTTCACACTTGCTTCAAAACTGAAAGAGATAGAGTCACCTTTCATCCATTTCTCGACTCTTTAAACATGAAACGGTGAAGTTTCTAAGTTTCAATGTGGTAAAATAAATCACCTGCGATCACACGCCCTATTAGAATTTTCTTGTTGGCCATTTGATTGTGTGCCTTGATTTTTTTCAACCCATGTGTTGTGCTTGATCTTTTCCTTTTGTCATTACTGTCACAGTGGCGGAACCCTTAGTTTCGTCTACTGGTAATCCATATACGGACGATTCATCAGAGGTCTCGCAATCCTCTGCTAAACCACAGAAGCCCATTGTTTCCAAGTTTCCCGACGGGGGACCGATTCTATCTGAGCTTCCCTTTGGAGGACCAGTTGAGTTTAGTTGGCCCTTATCTGACATTTGGTCTAGATTTGGAGTAAGGGAACATTTCCCTCCTCTTACATCGGGTTCGTCGTTTATAGCTGTTGTTATTCCTCCTAGTCCTCACCGTCTTCTAGTAGATCTAGTGGCAGGTTCAGATATGGGCTCATCCAGCCATTCTCCTGGTGAGGAAATCCCCATGTCTAGTGAAGATTACCAGTTGTTCCCAGAAGACAACCCCGAGTTATCTGTCATGTCTTCGCCTAGCCCCTCACTTCCAACGAGATATATATCTTTGAGTCAGATCATGACCGTCATTGCCTCTACGGGGATATCAACTCCCTCTACGAGGCCGGTTATTCCTTCATTGGGGATGTCTTCAAGGACACCCATCACGTCATCCCCTCAAGTCACTTCAGTTCCTGTCAGGCCCACCGTCTGTGTGGCTGCATCTACACCTGCTGTTACCACTCAGTCTGTAAGGACCACATCGCTTCCCAAAGACATCTATATAGCATTTTCTATGTCGAAGAACATTTCTCCTGAGGAGTATCGATTGTCCTTACAATAATCAAACCCCGAGGTCAGACAATCCTCTCAAGATCCCAACCGCACTTATTTTTCGCATTATGCACAGGATGGTACCCCTGTTTACATTTTTCCATATCAATACGATGAGTAGGGAAACCCTTTACGTTTACCTACTCCAAAGGTTTATCTCCATGGTCAAGGTTTACCAACTAACTAGGCTGGGCAACCCTACAACCCGCAAGGGCAACCCTTCCAGGGCCAACCTTTGGGCCAACCTGGCTATCCTTATGACCCGCAAGGACAGCCCTTACAAGGCTATCCTTCAGGCCACCAAGGGTTGTTATAAAGTCCACAAGGAAAGTCCTACAACCCTTCAATTCAACCTATCCAGCCTCACCATGTGGTCCAACCAGGGCAACCTCAAGGACCCGCAGGTCAATCGGGGTACCAACCGGGGCCGTCGTACGGTCCTGGGGGGAAATTCCAACCTTCACAACCTATGCAACATCAGTATCCTATTGGTATGAATGTTTCACATCAGCCAGGATCATCTTACGGTCCCGTTGTAGGTCAAACTGGTTACCAGCCACAACCTGGCCCCATTCCACCACCACGCCAACTGGCCCATCCGGCTCAGTTACACAGCAATTTTTCACCATCCCTGCAATCCCCCATCCCACACATTTGAGGGCTCATTTCGTGACCTGTGAGCAGTAACATGACTTGAAACCACTTTCATGGCATCCCCCTAAACAAGGAAATGCATTCCCCTGAAGACAATTCCTTGTGAAAAACCCTAAAAATAGCCTTTTTGGCCTTGGCGCGACTATTCAATGTTATACCCGCGCCAATGGGGGAAATACTCCAAAGAGGGCACGCCAGCTGGCGCACTGTCTCAGTGTTGTACCCATGCCAGGCTTATTAAGGAGTGCTTTTTTTTAAATAAATGGCGGAAGATTGACTCCAACCAATTCCTGAACTGGTCTCTAAATTGAGTTGGGAGGTTTGGCTCCGGATCTCCATATAAAGGAAGTGGTTTTCCATCTCTCATGGAAGCTTCCTTGAGGATATGGCCAATCTCATGATTGTAGGGATCCCAACTCCCCTTCCACCATCTATATAAGCTTGCCATTTTCCTTTACAAGCTAGTCTCCAAGAGCCTTCATAGCCTAAAGAATGCTGCAAGAGCCTTGATATTCTCATAGAGCCAAATCAATAGCAAGGATATTATTGTCAATACAACCGAAGAGAGAGGCTTTTCCCATTCCCGACAAGCTTTACCGAGACGTATTCCACTGTCGACCCGCCGAAGGAAGATTCAGCGTCAGAGCCAAATTGTATCTTTCTTTGTATTAATTAATGATAAGAAAATTTGGTTATGGTTCCACTCGTATTGTTCATCGTGATCATGATTTGTGTCTTCTCTGACTGATACATAATTGCATATATTGGTTTTACGCTTGTGTGTTCGTTATGTTTCTTGTGTGTGCAGGTGTTCGATCACGAAAAGTGGGAGCATTGTGATCTGCTGGAGCAAGGAAATGGGAGCACTATATTCTCTACGAACAACAGTGTTGGACTTAAGGTAGGCCTTCTTCGCAATTTGGTCTATTGAAATTAGGAATTTTCACCTTAGCGTGATACAATTGTTGCTAGACCCGATCTGGGCTAGTAGGGATCGCCTCTATCCGCAGAGGGGATTTACCACTACAACAACTAGCCTTTTCTGTGAATTTTGAGATGTTTTCGCATGGTCTTATGAAAATATGCCTGGGATCGATCCCAGTATCATCGTGCACGAAATTCCCACCTATCCAAGTGCGAAGCTTGTGCGCCAACGTCTGCGCCCAGTGCATCCTCGAAAAGTCGCTGCTATAAAAGAAAAAGTTGAGAAACTTCTTAAAGCGGGCTTCATATATCCAATCCCTCTGACAGAGTGGGTTTCCAATATTGTCCCTGTGGATAAAAAGCAGGGCACAATTCAGGTCTGTGTAGACTATAGAGATATCAATCAGGCTTGACCTAAGGACAACTATCCCACCCCCTCTATTGATCAGATCATCGATGATTGTTTGTGGAGTGACATCTATTCCCTTATGGATGGCTTCTCGGGTTATAATCAAATTAATATTTTACCCTCCGATCAACATAAGACCACCTTCATCTATCCGTGGGGCACATTCACCTACAATAAGCTCCTGTTTGGCTTAAAAAACGCTGGAGCCACCTTCCAGTGTGCCATTTCCTATGCCTTTCATGACATACATAACATTTTTCAGCAGTATCTGGATGACCTGTCGACTCATTCAACTCGGCGCAAAGACCATCCCGAACATCTCCGCCAGACTTTTCTCCGCTGCAGATGTTACAACATCAGGCTTAACCCTCACAAGTGCGTCTTCTGCATTGACTATGGTCGTCTTTTGGGATTCATTGTCTCTAAAGACAGAATTTTCCTTGACCCTCTCAAGGTCGAGGCTATTGTTAATCTCCCCTCCCCATCCTCATTGAATCAACCTCAAAGTCTTCAGGGGAAAGAAAATTTCTTACATTAGTTTATCCCAAACCATGTAGAAGTGGCCAAAGGGTTTACGTGACTTCTAAAACAGGACATTCCCTTCCATTGGGATGAGATTTCTCAGCAATCCTTCGATAAACTTAAGATGTTTCTTTTCAACGCTCCATTAATACGTCCTCCCAAATATCATCGCGACTTTACCCTCTATTTGGCCGCCGCATTCAACACAATTGCCATGGTTCTGGTACAGGATGACGATGACGAAAACGAACACGTATTTTATTATCTATCTTGGAATCTCCTCAACACTAAAATGCGTTATGCCCATGTTGAGAAATTGGCGCTTGACGCAGTCCAGGCTATTCAGTAGTTTCTCCATTACATCCTGTTGCGCACGGTAACCGTTATTTCCGACTGAAACCCCATGACTTACATTTTGTCTTGACAATTGTTGGGGGGCAAGTACTCCAAATGGATTGTGATCCTTCAAGAGTTCAATTTGGAGTTCACTACTACCAAATCGAAGAAGTCACTGGTTTTTGCTGATCTCATCTGCTCTCTCCCTACCGACTATGTTCCGTCTCAATCTGAGGATCATATCATGGATGAAACTCTCTTTCTAATCAGCACTCTCGATCCATGGTACGGTGATATCACCGTGTACCTTCATACATCTACCTTCCGGTCTGAGTTGATGAAGGATGCTCGACGTCGTGTTCGGTGTCAATCGCATTTTCAGAGATACCTTATATCGTGTCGGAGTCGATTTTGTGCTCCGCCAATGTTTGACCTTGGAAGAGGCTGAGAAAGTTTTGAACGACTGTCACAGTGGCACCTGTGGCGGTCACATGTCCGGTTATGCTACCGCCCAGAAGATTCTGCACACGGGTTACTTCTGGTCATCTATATTTAAAGACTGTATTTTTGCAGTAAGAAAGTGTCATGCGTGCCAGATCTTCCAATGCAAGATGCATGCACCACCCCTTCCTTTACATCCTGTCATTACCGTAGGCCCATTTACCAAATGGGGCATTGATTTTATGACATGTAACCCTCACTCGGCCGGGGGGCATGCTTATATCATCATTTCCATAGACTACTTCACCACCTGGGCCGAAGCGATGCCTACATTAGTCGTCGACGGTAAGAATGCCGCTCAATTCATTTTCAACCATGGGATCACGCATTTTTTCATTCCTCAAGCCATCGTCACTGATCATGGCACTCATTTTCGGGACTACATGATGGCAAAGCTGACATTGAAGTTGGGCTTACGTCATGAAAACTCAACGCCATACTACCTTGAGGTAAATGGCGAGGTTGAAGCCATGAACAAGGTCCTTGTCACGATGCTTCAACGAGAAATTGGTATACACAAATCCAACTTCCATCTCCAATTGTTCTCAGCTCTCTTAGCCTACCGAACGTTAGTGAAGAGCGCGACCAGATTCACAAGTTTCCAATTGGTATATGGTCTAGAAGCTACTCTTCTGGTTGAATGTGAGATCCCTTCACTGAATTTGGCTGTGGAATTACTGCCCGACACTTCCCCAGAGGAATAACGTCTTCTATATCTAGAAATACTGGACGAAACTCGCCGCTTGGCTGCTTTGATTATCGAGGCACAGAAAAAGTGGGTTAAAGCTCATTTCGATCAAACGGTTTATCCATGCTCTTTTATCGAAGGGGACATCGTCCTCTTGTATGAACAAGCACATGATAAGCTTGGGGCAGGAAAATCACAGCCTATGTGGCATGGGCCCTATATCGTTAAATGCGTATTGAAAAATGGGGCCTATGAGCTAATCAATTATGAAGGTATTTCTTTGGCACAACCCAGGAATGGGATGTACCTAAATAAATATTACGCTTGAATCATTCTTGTCTGGTGTGTGTACATAGGTGATTTCTTCATTTTTGTGCATGTGTGGTGTGGTGTGATTTGTAAGCGTCTTTCTGTTGATTGGGTCTTCCTGATTGTGCAGATGTCTATTAATTCTTATGTCAGTTTCGCGGATGGTGCCTCCCATAGTACCAGGAATTTTTCTTCGGTAGCCTGGGTAATGTACAATCCTATTGGTGAGTTAGTTAATTTACAAGTTGTTTGTCTAGGGCCTGCTACAAATAATGTCACAGAATATAGTGTCGTTTTGGAATTATTGAACAAGGTCATTAACCTTGGTATTCATGCATTACTTGTATATCTGGACTGACAGCTTGCAGTGTTACAGCTCAGTGGTCATTATTTATGAAAATTCAGCAAGATGATGGAGCTTAGTGAAATGAAATCGCCTTCACTGAGTGGGCCCGCAGGCAAATTCTGGCGCAAAGTCTATTTTTAGACATATGGAGCATGGTCCAGGGGTTGCAGTATGTTATTCTTGGAGTATTGGTCATGTTGGTAAAAATAGATGGACCTCTATTTTTGGACCTATAGGTCGAAGTCTATTTTTAGACCGCCTATCCTAAAAATAGGGAAGTCAAATATTATTTACCCTTAATAATATTTGGACTCTAAACTTCAGTTTACTCTCTTGGAGCACTTCAGTTCGAGCCTTGGAAGTGGCTCATGCATCTGACAGAGGAATTATGCTATTCCCAAGGGTTTGGTGAGCACATGCATGGTTGACTTCAGTTAGGACTTCAGTGGCAGAAGTTTGGTGGAGTTAATGAGACAACTAGTGGAGTTGTGTTCAGTTTAATTTAGTTGAACTGGTTGAGATTAGTTTAACTAGCTAATCAACTAGTTATGAGTGGAGTGAATTAAATATTATTTAATTCATTAATTAGTAACTCATTATTCAACTCAAGAACACATTAGTTCACTACATTGCATGATCAGTTCAGTGGAGACTAGTGAAAGAGGTAGATGAAAGGGTGGAGTTAGCTATCAGTGGCGACATCAGTTGTGCATGAGATTTGCACCACACTTGGAGGAATTGCCCATGATTATTGAGCTGTCAAGCCAAGGATATTCGAACCTTGGATCTCTATATAGACAGGCCATGATTGCGCAATAGAGGCAAGGCAATTGGCAAGGCAATTGGCGGTGAGTTTTGAACCAGTAACCTGTTCAAAACCAAGCTAGTTTGTGTGTAACTTCATGAGAAAGTACTGAGTACGTGTGAGGAGTATTGTACTGAGTTTGTTACATGATTTCTCCATTATAATATACACAATAGCTGTGGGGTTTTCAGCTATAAGCTTTCCCCATACATACTGTGTTAATGTGTATGATGATTTGATGTGCTATCACTTGTTTTATTTCCGCATGTGTGATGATCTGAGTGGAAGAGATTATGTGTTGCATATAAATTCAAATTGTATGTGATCAGGATAGTCTCGGTGAATAATTAATCATTATTCAGCAAATTTCTACATGGTATCAGAGCTATTGAAGCAGATATTGATCATCACAGTGATTACAAACTTATTTCGGTAGACAGAGTCTGCATGCGGGCCAGGTAGCCTCCGGATTCATCTTTCTTCAGAAAGTGAAAGGTCTGGTAAACGCCCCTTGCAGTCGATCTCTGTGCTAGAAATAATTTTTTCTCACGATCTAGAGCGGTTGAGCTTGAGGTGGAATTCAAAATTTTGCAGCAGTTTTGTTTTCTTGGTGCCAGTGTTGAAAATGTCTTTCAACGGTTTGCGACTCGAATATGCTCTTGAAGGCAGTTCGAATTATGTTGCATGGAAGGATCGCATGGAAGCAGTATTAGAAGATAATGGTTTGAAGGAGTTCGTAGATACGGATGTCCAAAATCCCACTGATCCTGCTGAAGTCGAAGCATGGCAAAAGAAGATGGCGAAGTGTCGAAGGATCCTGTTGGAGGGCGTCAAGGATCATATTGTATCCAGCCTGAATGGAAAGGCTTCTCCATATTTAATGTGGAAAGATTTGACGGATCTATTCTAGAGTAAGAGCGACCAAAGGAAGATGGCGCTCAAAGATAAGCTTAGGAACATCAAGATGGAGAAAGGTGACAGTATTGCCAAATACCTCACAAAGTTCACTCAATGCAGAGATGAGCTGGGAAGTGTGGGGGTGACTGTCGAAGACGAGGACATGGTCGACCTGGCTCTCCTTGGTCTTCCGAAGGCTTGGCACTCATATCAAGATAGTGTCAATGGTTGGGAGAAGCTGTCGGGATGGGAGCGCCTTTGGGCGGATCTCATGCAGGAGGAGATAAGGAGGACTACTTGGGATGGATCTTCATCAAAGGGAGCTGATGAAGAAAATTGCGCTTTGGTTGCCAAAGAAAAGAAGGGGAAGGGTAAGAAAACTTCTCATTCCAGTGCAAAGGGCAAGAAGCAGGATATGGTTAAAGTGAAGTGTTTTCACTGCCATGATCACGGACATTATGCTACCAATTTTCCAAAGAAGAAGAAGAATAATCAAGCGGGAAGATTTGCAGATGGAGAAGCTTTGGCTTCACAGTTCGAGCTTGACTTTTCACTGATCGCATGCTTGGTTTCAAGTGTGTTGGGATCGGTGTGGTTCTTGGACAGCGGTGCATCATTTCACATGACGGGAGATCGGGAGTTGTTCTCAGATCTGGAGGACAAAGATTTGGGTGTGCACATCGAGATGGGCGATGACGGTAGATACAGTGCAACTGGTATCGGTACCATATCCTTTCAGAGGGAGTCTGGTAAACCCTTTTGTATTGAGGAGTGTCATGCATGTACCGATTGAAGAAGAACTTGATCTCTCGTGGGCGATGTTGGAAGACAGGGTATGATGTGGTTCTCACGAAGGAAAGCCTTCCGCGCCAAGAAGACTACCGGAGACCCGGAAGATAGGGGTTCGAACCAAGAACCTTTATCAGTTGCAGGTAGATGGTTGCGCAGCTATGGCATGCAAGGCGGGAGAAGTGGTGAGCCGGGATGATGAGGGCGAACTGTGGCACAGGAGATTGGGCCACCTTCATCATGGAGCTTTGAAGATTCTGCAGCAGATTTCTACTGGGCTTCCTAAGGGCACCCTTGCGCAGTCAGATCAGTGCAAGGGGTGTACTTTAGGGAAGTATGTGAAAGCCACCTTTCACGAGAAGGATAGTCGCGCCACGACGATCCTTGAGAGAATTCACACAGACGTGTGTGGTCCTTTCTCAGTTGCTTCGACAGCAAAGCACAAATATTATGTGATCTTTGTTGATGATTTCTCTCGAAAGTGTTGGATCTTCTTCATGCAGAAGAAGAGCAATACATTCGCGAAGTTCTGTGAGTTTAAAGCATTGGTCGAGAAGGATTCGAGGAAGAAGGTGATTTCTCTAAGGAGTGATAACAATGGTGAATTCATCTCGACTGAATTCAAGGAGTTATGCAGCACAGAATAGATTCGGAGAGATATCATCGCACCCCATAACCCACAGCAGAATGGGGTGGCTGAGCAAAAGAATAGAATGATCGTGGGTGTTGCACGGGAGATGTTGCATGATCAGGGCCTACCCCTTCACTTGTGGGCTGAGGCATGAAATACAGCAATGTATGTGCAGAACCGTTGTCCTCACAAGTTTCTTGGCATGAGTACACCGGAGGAGGCTTATTCTGGCAAGAGGCCTGATATTTCCCATTTGCGGATTTTTGGTTCTCCTGTCTACATGCATGTGACGAAGGATACGAGAAGGAAGCTGGATCCAACTGCTGAGGTTGGAATATTTGTGGGGTACACTGATACACCTCACAACTATCGGGTGTATTTGTCAGACAGTCGAAAGACTGTTGTGTGAAGGGATATAAAATTTCAGGAGGAGAAAGCCATGCAGTGTTTGCTTGAGAGGGAGCTACACTTGCATGCAGATGAGGAGCTGTTAGTTCCTAAGGAGGAGCTTCCGGATGTGGATCAGCCACAAGAGGAGGTTCAGAAGGTGGAAGAAACCACCCAGGCAGCGCCAACCATCAGAGGGCGCATGCGCACTACAGAAGCTGAGCGACTGGCTCGGGATGCAGAGAAGGTTATAGGACCACCTACAGCACAGCGCAGACAGAGACAGTCACCGGATCGGTACACTGGATACATGGCTCTTGTGAGTCAATGTGTTGTGACGGAGCCATCCTCTTTTGAGGAAGCTGTGGAGGAACCCGCATGGGTTGATGCCATGATCGAAGAATATGATTTGATCGTCAGAAACAGTGCATGGGAGATTGTCCCAAGACCGGAGGGGAAATCAGTGGTGGGTTCGCGATGGATCTACAAAGTGAAGCAGGCGGCTGACGGGAGTGTGGAGAAGTACAAGGCGAGATTTGTCGCCCGTGGCTTCTTACAGATCGAGGGGATCGATTATGAGGAGACCTTTGCACCCGTCGCAAGGTACTCTTCCATACGGACGATCCTTGCTCTCTCAGCGCAGATGGGGTGGCACATCCATCAGATGGATGTGAAGACTGCATTCCTCAACGGATTCATTGAGGAGGAGGTGTACATAGAGCAGCCTGAAGGTTTCGAGATCTTCAGCAGTGAGTCGCATGTGTGCCGACTCAAGAGAGCACGGTACGGGCTGAAGCAAGCACCTCGTGCTTGGTACACTCGGATAGACAGCTACTTCACCGGGCTTGGATTCTCCAAGAGTGAGGCGGATCCAAACCTGTACCAGATTGTGGTGGAGGGGAAGCTGTTGATCATCGCACTGTATGTAGATGATCTGATTTTGACTGGCGATGAGCAGTTGATACTTTCATGCAAGGAGGATCTTGCACGAGAGTTTGAGATGAAGGACTTGGGCATCCTTCATTATTTCCCGGGATTGGAGATTTGGCAGCGCAACGGAGGACTGTTTGTTTCTCAGGGCAAGTATGCTCGGGAGATTCTGGAGAGGTTCAACATGCAAGGCTGCAAGCCTGTTGACACTCCTCTTCCCGGTGGTTGGAGGAAGGAGGATGCTACTTCAGCGGAGGTAGTGGATGCCACTGTCTATCGACAGTTGGTGGGGTCGCTTATGTATCTGGTCAATACACGACCCGATATATGCTATGCTGTTAACCAGCTTTCGCAAGCTATGGTTAAGCCTACCAAGCTCTTTTGGAAGGCAGGCAAGCATGTATTGCACTATATTAGAGGCACATCGGGATATGGTTCATGGTACAGACAGGAGGATCAGTTGAGGCGGCATGGCTTCACGGATTGGTATCATCATATCAGAGATTGTGTTCAGTGGAGAATCATGATGCTTTCATATGTTCCCACGGAGGATCAGGATGCCGACATCCTGACGAAGGCGCTCACCAGGAGAAAGTTCGAATTCCACAGAGGCAGGATAGGGGTTGCAGATAATCCATATCTTGCTGAGAGGGATTGTTGAAAATGCAGCAAGATGATGGAGCTTAGTGAAATGAAGTCGCCTTCACTAAGTGGGCCCGCAGGCAAATTCTGGCGCAAAGTCTATTTTTAGACATATGGAGCATGGTCTAGGGGTTGCAGTATGTTATTCTTGGAGTATTGGTCATGTTGGTAAAAATAAATGGACCTCTATTTTTTGACCTATAGGTCGATAGGTCAAAGTCTATTTTTAGATTGCCTATCCTAAAAATAGGGAAGTCAATTACTATTTACCCTTAATAATATTTGGACTCTAAACAGCAGTTTACTCTCTTGGAGCACTTCAGTTCGAGCCTTGGAAGTGGCTCATGCATCTGACAAAGGAATTACGCTATTCCCAAGGGTTTGGTGAGCACATGCATGGTTGACTTCAGTTAGGACTTCAGTGGCAGAAGTTTGGTGGAGTTAATGAGACAGCTAGTGGAGTTGTGTTCGGTTTAATTTAGTTGAACTGGTTGAGATTAGTTTAACTAGCTAATCAAATAGTTATGAGTGGAGTGAATTAAATATTATTTAATTCATTAATTAGTAACTCATTATTCAACTCAAGAACACATCAGTTCACTACAGTGCATGATCAGTTCAGTGGAGACCAGTGAAAGAGGTAGATGAAAGGGTGGAGTTAGCTATCAGTGGCGACATCAGTTGTGCATGAGATTTGTACCACACTTGGAGGAATTGCCCATGATGATTGCGCTGTCAAGCCAAGGAGATTTGAACATTGGATCTCTATATAGACAGGCCATGATTGCACAATAGAGGCAAGGCAATTGGCAAGGCAATTGGCGATGAGTTTTGAACCAGTAACCTGTTCAAAACCAAGCTAGTTTGTGTGTAACTTCATGAGAAAGTACTAAGTACTTGTGAGGAGTATTGTACTGAGTTTGTTATATGATTTCTCCATTATAATATACACAATAGCTGTGGGGTTTTCATCTATAAGCTTTCCCCATACATACTGTGTTAATGTGTATGATGATTTGATGTGCTATCGCTTGTTTTATTTCTGCATGTGTGATGATCTGAGTGGAAGAGATTATGTGTTGCATATAAATTCGAATTGTATGTGATCAGGATAGTCTCGGTGGATAATTAATCATTATTCAGCAAATTTCTACAATTATTTAGATAGAAACCCATCCATTTTAAAACCATATCTATGTATTCATTTACTGGAAATAAATTTTGATTACATCACATATCAGCATATACCCAGATGAATGAATACATTAACAGATGCAGTAGCTAACATGGTACTAGATAGACATTTACGCAACTTGTAAAAACATCATCATATGTGAAAAATATCCATGTAGAAATAGATATATGTGTGTGTGTGTGTGTGTGTGTGTGTGTGTGTGTGTGTGTGTGTGTGTGTGTTGAATGTTTGCAGTGTGTGCATCATATAAAATCCCAAAATATGCATGTTTGTTTAATTACATCCGGAGACAACATGTCTCTCAAAAATATGCAAATGAAAATCCTATGTGACTAATCAGCATGGTGCTCATGGTAGCATGTTACTACCCACACCAATCGCCTCAGTAAGTGATGGAGGCGACTAGGCACCCCTACGGTGTGCCTCTGATAAGCCATAGGGACATCAGCTAGGCGAGCATAATCAGGAATCCCACGGGCGATTCCCTATAAGTTCTGAACCAACTCGTTCCCCTCGCCCCCCTCACCTTGAGGGTCATAGGCGAGAGGGGTCTTCCGCGCGATCAGTCACATCCCATCGAGCCTCTCTGGGCCAACATTTACGTACATATAGGATTATTTGTTAGAACATGCATGTATAAAAAACAAACAAAAAATCATAAATTCATAAAATCAAAAAGAGCCTTACCCAGCTCCTCATCCTAGTCCTCTCCTTCTGGGAGTGGAAGGTCTGGGTCTCCTATGAAATCAGTACCAACTGTCGTCGGAGCCATCTAAAGAACTCGGGCCACCATGACATTTTTTTGGCCCCTTCCTACTCTGGGCATTAATGCTGCCCATCGAGCCATCCATGGCTCTCTCAAAGGTGGATCTACGACTATCGCCCCCTGGCCCTGGAAGATAGGTAGCCATTTTAGGATGAACGATACCAAGATTGATCCATACCCAAACTTCTTTAGTTTTTCCTTTTTACATTTATTCAAATGTCATTTAATATTCATAGTTACGGCTATGGCCCAATCAAATACTGTTGGTTTCATACATTCTAATGCCAAGTGGAGCTGTGTTTTGGTAGCCTCATGCAGCGCCTGTGACCCCGCAGCCCGCATAATGGTATGTAGCACCACTCTGAGTGCTATATCGGGAATAGTGTGAATGTCAAATTTTCCACTACCTGATCCTATTTGTGCCCCTAGGCACACTCTTTCCATAACCATCAACATATTTTCGCCAGAGGGCCTGCTACCCGTCATAATCAGAATTGGACCTCTGCGAAACAATCCAGTGATGAAGTAGACATCGGACACTTTGAGTTCAAGCACTTGATCTTGAAGCCTAAACTTCTCTTCATTCTCATCCCAGATACTTATCAAGTATTGTAACAATTCAGGTTGTGCCCTGAGACATGGTGTTAAGAAGAATTTATTTAATCCACAATTTTGAAGAGCATCCATGCATTACTCATTCCCCATTTCCATTTTCGTCCTCTTCATTGTGCTCCCTTTCTTTCCATTCAATCACCATTGTGGATTTATACCTGCACCAAATTGGTCATAAGCACATCATAAGATCGCTTGGGCATTCAAAAATTCAATTGATTGGTTCAATTTTTGTGAAAATTGAGTGGAAAATGAGGTTGTGTGGTTGGCGCAACTGTTTTGATGACAGTTGCGCCAGCTGGCGCGACCCCTTTGCAAAAAGATCTCAATTGGCGCGGGTCCGTGTCTCATACCCGTGCCAATCTCAAAAGCCCTAAATTTGAAAATCCTCCCCTCAGGGATGCCAAATCACGATGGAACCTATGAAATATGGATTAAAACATAGCTAATGGAAGTGGCTCTTAGCTGGTGTTGTGGAGGTAAATCCCCTCTGCGGACAGAGGAAATCCCTACTAGCCCAGATTGGGTCTAGCAACAATCGTATCACGCTAAGGCACAGGTTCCTAATTACAATAAACCAACTTGCGAAGAAGGCCTACCTCAAGTCCAACGATGTTGTTCGTAGAGAAGATGACATTCCTGTTCCCTTGCTCCAGCAGATCACAATCCTTTCGCTTGCCATGATCGAACACTTGCACACGCAAGAAACACAATAAACACAAGCGTAAAACCCGATATATGAAATTATGTATCAGTCAAAGAAGACACAACTCATGATCATAATGAACAATACGAGTGGAACCATAACCAATAGTCGCTTATCATTAATTCATCAAAGGAAAATACAACCAAGCTCTGACGTTGAACCTTCCTTCGGCGGGTCGTCAGCGGAATACGTCTCAGTAAAGCTTGTCGGGAATGGGGACAAGCCTCTCTCTTCGATCGTCAATCTCCTCGCTATGGATTTGGCACTATGAGGACTATCAAATCTCTTGTAGCATTCTTTAGGCTATGAAGGCTCTTGGAGATTCTTCGAGACTAGCTTGCAAAGGGAAATGGCAAGCTTATATAGATGGTGGAAGAGGAGTTGGGATCCCTACAATCATGGGATTGGCCCTATCCTCAAGGAAGCTTCCATGAGAGGTGGAAAACTACTTCCTCTACATGGAAATACGTAGCCAAATGTCCCAACTCAATTTAGAGACCAGTTCAGGAGTTGGTTGGAGTCAATCTTCCGCCATTTATTTTTTAAAAACACCCTTTATTAAGCCTGGCGCGAGTGCGACTCTGACACAGAGCACCAATTGGCGCGCCCCCTTTCAAGTATTTCCCCCATTGGCGCAGGTATAACACTGGCTAGTTGCGCCAAGGATGGAAAGGCTATTTTTAGGGTTTTTCACAAGGAGTTGTCTTCAGGGGAATGAAAGTTCATGTCTAGGGGAATGCCATGAAAGTGTTTTCAGGTTATGTCACTGCTCACAGGTCACGGAATGAGCCCTCCAATGTGCGATATGGGGAATTGCAGGGACGGTGACAAATTGCTATGTAACACCTGGAAAAGAAGGGATCTAGAATGATGCACTGGATCGTCCATAATCATCACCACAAGATCGCAAGGAAATAACTCACTATTGCTCCGCACAAGAGGTAAAAAGCAGAAAGTAAATATGTTTTTACTATTTGGACATATTTATAACTTTTTGAAATCAAAATTAGGTTTTGGAGCTTATTTTTCTGATATTTTATCATATTTTCATCGAAAAATGGGTTTTACACTTGCTTTTTATGTAGCGACAGGTTTTTACGCGATTAAGACGACGACACAAGTTTAATTTTATACTTTTTTGGACTCGGTGAAAACATGAAAAAGTCACTACTGGAGTCATCTTTCAGCTCTTTTCTGACTCTCTAAAACTGAAAAGATTGTTGAGTCGCTTGTCGTTTTGATCTCGTTAAATTGGCCATGAAACGACATCTACCCATTATACGTTTACCCCTTTTTTCGGGCTAGGATAGATTGTTTACGAAAAAGGAATACCCTAGCCTATCGCAACTAGGAGGTTCTCTCAGACATAGTTTTCTACCTTTTCGGATCTGTGAGACTATCTATGAAAAGTGACTACTAGAGTTTTATTTTCCACTATCTTTTCAAACTCTCTAAACATGAAAATACGTCGAGTTCTTCCTTTGTTAGAATCGTTAAAACCTGATGACATCGGACTCTGTCGTAATGACGTTACTCAAGTTCCTCCTTCATAGGGCTCGTTAAATGTACTAGGTTGGATTTTTCCGAAGGAAAAACTTATATCGCAAGAATATATTATCCCCTTTAAGCTTGTTTCAAAAAATAATTAGGGTACTCGCCAGAAATGGTGGGGGAAAATGGAACCAGTATCACCGTCGTGTCGACAGTATGTCGCTCTTGAACATGGCACTTGTCTGCATTCGTGTCGGGTTGGGGACATCTCATCTCATTATCTGCTTGCCTCCATGGTTTTGGGTAATATATTTTGACCACTCATCTACTCTTTACCATTTCATCATGACCTCAGATCCTTTGATGTCAAATACTGCCAATTCCAGTGCCGTGTCGCTGATATGTTCAAGAGAAGTTGGCCTCTACAGTTTTCAACCCCCCTCTGATTCTCTACTGATCTTGATTCGCAAACATCATGTTCCTCTGTCTCGCGTCGATGATCTGGGAAACACTATGGCCCACCTTCAATCAAGGTCACTTCTTGTCGACTTCAGTTCATTATCCAAGAGGTTGATCTAGAGACTTCCTTCAAGTACCTTGGAGCCTGCATGCCTCAATGGCAGGTTCTTCGCATTCGACGCAAGGTTTTCATTATTGGCCTTCGATAGGATGATTCTACGGGTGTTCGACGCCAGCTCACTGTTCACATTCTGTGGATTGTACCTCGTGTACCTTTAGGGCCATCGTCATTATTGGTGGTTCCTCTCGCGTTTGTTAACAGCTTTCATTATTTGCTTGTAATCAAACGATGTTCTTGCATGTTGGACTTCAGCTCACTTATTCACATGCTCGAACTTGTACTCTGTTCAGGTCGAGATGGAGCGCAAGACCCTGGATTTTGTCTGATGAAATCCAGGCTGTGGATTCTTTGTCGATTATCATGATTAGTTACATGACTCATTTGATTGGATGGGTGCGACCATAGCTGAGTCTACTTGTTGATCCTTCTTGGATGGTTGTGTCCATACCTTGGATCTCGGTTGTTGTACACTCTATTATGGATGGTTGCGCCCATACCACATATCATGTATCAGAGATATCAGTTGTACTTGTATGCAGGTTTTCCGACGGCAGTGATTTCAGTTGGGCGCGTTCTCATAAAGCATTTCACCCCTCCCTCTCTCTCGGACCTCATGCTTTAGGGGGCATCTGTTACACAGCATTTTTTCACCGTCCCTGTAATTACTTGTCACGTACATCGGATGACTATTCCCGTGACCTGTGAATAGTAAAATGACCTGAAACCACCTTCATGGCATCCCCTTGCATAAGGACAAACATTCCCCAAAAGAACATTTCCTCTGAAAAACCCTAAGAACATATGTTTTAGCCTTGGCACGACTAGCCAGTTCATCTCTCGCGCCAATGGGAGAAATCCACACTAGAGGGCGCGCCAACTGGCGCTCTGTCCCTATGTTTCACTTGCGCCAAGCTTATTAAGGGATTTTTTTTTAAAATAAATGGCGGAAGTTTGATTCTAACAAACTCCAGAATAAATCATCAAAAGGAGTTGAGTGGTTTGGCTCCAGATCTCCATGTATAGGAAGTGGTTTTCCACCTATCATGGAACCTTCCTAAGAGATAGGGCCTATCCCATGATTATAGGGATCCCAAATTCCCTTCCTCCATCTATAAAAGCTTGCCCCCTCCATTAGCAAGCTAGTCAACCGATCAAGATTTTATGTTCTTATAGCCTAGGCAACTATTTCACCTCAAGTCAAGAGAGAGAGTCATCTGCATTCCCAATAGGCTTTGTTGAGACACACTCTGCTACAAGCCCTGCTGAAGGAAGATCATAGCGTCAGAGCATTTGGTTGTAATCTCCCTTTTGTCATTTATAATATAAGCGACTCTGATTTTGGTTCCATTCATGTGTTCATTTCTTTATGTAATGCAATGAATTATATCTTCTTTGACTGATATATAGTTGCATGCTTTAGATTTTACGTTGTATGTCATTGTTTCCTTGCATGTGTACAGGTTTTCGAACTTGTCGAACGGAAGGATTGTGATATGTCAAGTGAGAGACGAGAAACATCATCTTTTCTCCAACGACAACTGCATGGGATTTGAGGTAGGAACTCACCGCGATCTTTGTCTTTTTGTAATTAGGAACCAACGTCATTGCGTGACTTGATTTTTGCTAGACCTGATCTAGGCTAGTGGGATCACCTCTGTCCGTAGAGGGGATTTACCTTTCCAACAAGGGGGAATACATCTTGACGAAACCAAACAGGACATGCCTCAGCAACAACGTCAACGTCAACAAGGGGGAATATTTATTTATTTATTTATTTATTTATGTATTGGTTTTATTTTTATATATATATATTTTAAAGTCACTTCTTTATTACTGTATGAATTTATTTAGCTATGAAATTAAATTATTTAATAATTTATTTATTTTATGTATATTCCTTTTTATTATTTTATTTGTTTATTACTTATTCTATTTAATTTGGTTTATTTTATAAAAATTAAAATTTATTTTTCTTTTAGATTTTTAATTATTATCATCATTTTTTTTTAAGTTTTATTTTTATTGTATATTTATTTATTTATGTATTTAATTTATTTTTATTTTTTCATTTTTCAAAGTATTAAAAATAAATAAATAAATATATTTTATTCTATTTTATTTTATTTTTATTTTTATTTTTTTTAAAAGAAATCATTAATATTGAATTATATTTAAAATAAAACCTCTATAATAAAATTTTATTGGGAATCATACATAATAAAATAAAGTTTTATTTGATGGAATTTTAAATTTAGTCAAACTAGCCGTTATGTTACTAACAGCTAGTTGGAGCTTTCCTATCTATTTAATCTGGTTTTTTGATTCAGATTTCTCATCTTGTCTTGATGATGAGCCACACTGGCTGGTTCGAAACGCCTCGGCAAAAATTCCTACATGTGATTTTCACTGAAAGAATTTCTTACACATTTTATGGATCACAGAAGAAAAATTCCCAAAATCTATATTTGTTTATATTTCCTGGTCATATTTAACCCAAAACAAGGAAATAAATTAAATAAATCCCTATTTATTTTATTATTTCCTAGGGAATACTATTTAATCCTTATTTAAATAATATTCCTAGTTAAATTTGACTAAATCATTTATAAATAATTAATTAAATAATTATTTATCTAATTATACTTCCACCATTTCCTTAAAATAATAAATAAATCATTTATTTATTTATTATTTATAAATAAAGGAATTGACCCAAGTCAAAAATCCTTTCCCCTCCAATAAATATAATAAAATACTCCTAAAAGGTGGTTCTAGTATTTGGTTAATAATATTTTATTTATGCACCAAGTTCTAGACTGCCTTAATATTTTGTTATAAATAGAAGGGTTTTCCCATTCAATTGTCACCTTTCATTGCATTAGATCACTCTAGATCTATACGTGGTCACATTCTTCATTTTTTCCTTGTGAGCTCCCTTTGAGTTCTATGTTTGTCTGGGTTTTCTACACCAACAAGAGAGAGAAATTTTAGATCTGAAATGTTGAGGACTTTCAAGAACCCATCCCATTGAGGAGAACTGGAAAAAACCTTTATTGTTTTCCTCTCACATGCCCCTTTTTAATATAATATAAAAAACTCTTTCAAATACAGTGTTCTTGTCTTGTCTATTGGATGCATGGATCCACGTTTTATTTTACTGCTTAATTTCTTTTATGCTTAGATCTAGATTTGTGCAGCATTATTTGGATCACCTAATTGCAGATTTAAAGATATTGCCAGCCATAATTGATGTTAGGGCTATTTTTTATGCATAGCTAAAGTGGTATTTTATGACGAAAGATTCATACTAACACAAAAACTACATTCATCAAACAAGATCTTACAATATAGAAAATCAAAGCTAATATAGATGCATGTAGGGAAAAAAAAGTAGTACTCTTTATTTATGATAGAAGGAAAGGTTACAACCTAGTGACTAATTTGAAGTGACGTTCTAACAACGTTCCCAAGCCTCATCACAATATAAATCTCTCTAGCAGCAGCTTCACAAATCTAGCTCTCAATTGAAAATTCTCTAGCATTTATCTACTCAAATTCTTCCTTCTCAAGCACTTAGATCTATGCTCAATTTATAGACAAACTGTAGGTTGTTTTTCAATCAATAAATTTCCAAAAATAGGAAAGACATGTTTCCAGTCATGTAGATGTCAAATGGACACTTGGATCTGAAGCTTGACACATGTGAACTCTTCTATAAGGCACTGGCAGAGTGGAGATTCTGAAACAATGAGAATTTCTCTCCCAATGTGACCAACACACCTGTGAATGTCAGGAAGTGCTTTGCAGAGTAGTATCGCACGAGGCTACCTGCATATGCAACACACTTAGGCCCTTAGAGCCTGCGTTGGTGAGCTCTCATATGCTATATAATAAGCTTCACACCATGGAAACCTTTTCTTGATGAAATTCTTGCTTGATTTGTTTTTTTTCTTGTCTTAGGGCATGTAGTAACTAAAATGATAGGGAATGATAGACCCTTGATCATTGGCTCTGGAGATGATGTCTAGTTAACCAGGTCATTGGGAATGGTGCCCAAATTGACCTATAACAATTGCCCCCTAAAGCATGACATCCAAATAACAAGAACATTTGATTGAGATGCTTTACACTATGATGAGTCTGGAAACGAAGCGAAGTGGTCACTTGCATCAATCTTACAATACATTACATCATGATATATCCTCTTTTGATCATAATTGTTGAGGGTAGGCATTCCCATGTTCAGCACATAAAACAATTTAATAACATGTACATAATTCATAAAGTCATCTACATTGGAATGTTTCCCAGATGCAGACATGCCTACAAATATAGGCCCATGTTTAGATGAAAATCTTTATGTAAAATCACCGTACATATGATGTGTACAAAAATCCTAAAATCACAACCTGGATGGATGAAACTAGATCTGGGGACTTCTTATCTCATTCACTCGATCATTCGGGTACAAGTCTAGCCATGTGAATATATGATTTGTAGTCGAACATGGAAATACATTGTTTGATTATTAGCCAATGATGTGCACTATTAACAAACGCAAGAGAACCACCATTAATTTCAATGGCCCTCAAGGTACTGCAGTACATTTCATAAGGCGTGAATAGATGATTTGATGTCGAACGCCAAACAAAATCTTTGGGTCAAAGGTATGGAAGCAAGGATCTTGTCGATGTTGTAACAAGCCTCATGGTACTGGAATCTGATGTTTCTAAGTGAAATTCCTGGATATTGATTTGTTGTCGACAGGAAGTCACCTTATTGCAAAACTGGAGTTACTAATTTCAGAGACAAGGGTATGACTTGATATAGAAATTTTCAGGGATGACGGTCATGAAAATGAAGGTTTACGAGTATTGCAAATGGATGAGTTTTTAATCACAGGATGACTTTCAACATATCGGCGAAATTCAAGATGATTCGACAAAGATTGACCCAAAACCGAAGTGAAGGTATGATGAACCATAGGTGTGAATGAACCGTGAAGATGATTACCCAACCCAAACAGTCACAGACATGGAGTGAAAGAAGTTTCATGTTCAAGAGAAACTTGCTACCAAAAATAACTTTGCTTACTTTTCCCAAATTTTCCCGACTCATTTGTCGACCAGTACCTCTTAACTTTTTAGAAAGCTTGAGGAGGATAGCGTTTGCTTGATATATAATTCAACCCTTTGGGTGAATAATGTATTGCTATTTAATAATTTAACGAGTCTAGCGATGAATGAAACTCAATTCTTGCCATGATCGACAAGCCTGTCGCTATTTTATGTTTTAACGAGCTTAACGACAGTGATAGCCCGGTATTTTTTCATATTTAGAGAGGCTGAAAAAGAGGACGAAAGAGAACTCCAAAAAGTACTTTTTCATAAATTTGTCACTGAGATCCAAAAAAGTGTAAAATAATATTTGAGAGAACCTCTTTGGTCATGTTTAACCAAGGTATTCCTTTTTCGTAAATAATCCATCTTAGCCCGGAAAAGGGTTAAACTTATACTGAGTAGATATTGATTCATTTAATTTAACGAGCTCGAAAATACAAGTGCTCGGCAATATTTTCACATTATCGGAGTCTGAAAAGAGCTGAAAGAAGACTTGAGGGGTTCCTTTTTTGCTATTATCGAAGCTCGAAAAAGAGATAAAATTACGCTTCAAATCCTTTTTAGTTTTTAACAAAGGTTGAAAAATAAGGAGAAAAAGTATGCTTTGTGGTCAAGTTATTCTTTGAATAAATATGCACGACTAATCTGTTCATCAGTTGTATTTCCTGTTCAGAACAACATCAAATGGATTAAAAAATACCATTTTCATGATAAAAACATAATAAAACTATAGTCATAGCAATAAATTTAACTTGCAAACAATTAAATGACTATAAAAAGTAGTTTCACTATTCATTTTTACCATTCCATAGTTACCATTTTCATTTTGGAGCTCTGAACCTGGTTTTTCCCCCGAACTTCAGCGGTCGATTGCGTGCAATTAGTAAGAATGTTTTGAATGCCCCCTGCAAGAGCACATGTCGAATGCCCCTTGCAATAGTAGGTGCCCCCCAAGCTTCATTTCATTCATCTAAGTAGATTACTGGTTGCTAATAGCTGGATGGAATGAAGGTTTATTCACGAGATCAAATGGAAGACTCGTCGTAATTAGGAGAGGATTTGTTTCATTTTTAACGAGCTTGACACAGGAAAAGAACTATGCTCATGACATGTTTCATTTTTTAACGAGGTTGACACAGTAAAATAACTTTCCTCAAAGGCACTTGTTTCATTTTTTAACGAGGTTGACACAAGAAAAAAGAACTATCCTCATTAAAGTAAATGAATTGATATCTACTCAGTATAATTTTAACCCTTTTCCGGAATGAGATAGATTATTTACGAAAAAGGAATACCTTGGTTAAACATGACCAAAGAGGTTCTCTCAGATATTATTTTACACTTTTTCGGATCTGAGTGACAAATTTATGAAAAATTACTTTTGGAGTTCTCTTTCATCCTCTTTTTCAGACTCTCTAAATATGAAAAAATACCGGGCTATCACTGTCGTTAAGCTCGTTAAAACATAAAATGGTGATGGGCTTGTCGATCATTGCAAGAATAGAGTTTCATTCATCTCTAGACTCGTTAAATTATTAAATAGTGATACTTTATTTGCCCGAAGGGTTGAATTATAGATCAAGCAAATGTTATCCTCCTCAAGCTTGTTAAAAAATAAAGAGGTACTAATCGGCAAATGACCGGGGAAAATTTTGGAAAAGTAAGCAAAGCTTCTTTTTGGTAGCAATTCGCTCTTGAACATGACACTTATTTCACTCCATGTCTGTGACTATTTGGGTTGGGTAATCATATTGACGGTTCATTCACACCTATGGTTCATCAGACCTTCACTTCAGTTTTGGGTCAATCCTGCCAACTCATCTTAGTGTCGCCGAAATGTTCAAGAGAAGTCATCCAGTGATTAAAAACGCATCCATCTGCAATACTCGTAAACCTTCATTTTCATGACCGTCATCCCTGAAAATTGCTATATCAAGTCATACCCTTGTCTCCGAAATTAGTAACTCCTATTTTGTAATAAGGTGACTTCCTATCAAAAACAAATCAATATCCAGGAAGTTCACTTAGAAACATCAGATTCCAGTACCATGAGGCTTGTTACAGCATCGACAAGATCCTTGCTTCCGGACTTTTGACTGAATGATTTTGTTTGGCGTTCAACATCAAATCATCTATTCACGCCTTAAAAATGTACTACAGTACCTTGAGGGCCATTGACATTTATGGTGGTTCTCTCGTGTTTGTTAACATCTCACATCATTGGCTGGTAATCAAACGATGTCTTTCCATGTTAGACTACAAATCATATATTTGCATGGCTAGACTTGTACCTGAATGATCAAGTGAACGAGATAAGAAGACCCCAGATCTAGTTTCATCCATCTGGGTTGCGATTTCAGGATTTTTGTACACATCATCTGTATGGTGACCTTACATACATATTTTCATCCAAACATGGGTCTATATATGTAGGCATGTCTGCATCTAGGAAACATTCCAATGAAGACGACTTTCTGAATTATGTACACATTATTAGATTGTTTTATGTGTTGAATATGGGAATGCCTACCCTTAGCATTTATGATCAAAAGAGGATATATCATGATGTAATGTATTTTAATATTGATGTAGGTGACCACTCCGCTTCATTTCCAGACTCATCACAGTATAAAGCATCTCAATCAAATGCTCTTATTATTTGGATCTCATGCTTTAGGGGGAAATTTTTATAGGTCAATTTGGGCACCATTCCCAATGACCTGGTTAACTAGGAATCATCTCCAGGACCAATGATAAAGGGTCTATCATTCCCTATAATTTTAGTTGCTACATGCCCTAAGACAAGAAACAAGATAAATCAAGCAAGTCTTTCATCAAGCAAAGGTTTCCATGGTTTGAAGTTTATTATATAGCATACGAGAGCTCACCAACGCAGGCTCTAAGGGGCCAAAGTGTGTTGCATATGCAGGTAGCCCCATGCAAGGCTGCTCTGCAAAGCACTTCCCGACATTCACAGGTGCGTTGGTCACATTGGGAGAGAAATTCTCATTGTTCCGAAATCTCCACTTGGCCATTGCCTTCTAGAAGAGTTCACATGTGTCAAGCTTCGGATCCAAGTGTCCATTTGACATCTACATGAATGGAAACATGTCTTGCCTATTTTTCTCTTGTTTCTTGTTTTAGGGCATGTGGCAACTGAATGATAGGGAATCATAGACCCTTTATCATTGGTCCTGGAGATGATGCCCAGTTAACCAGGTCATTGGGAATGGTGCCCAAATTGACCTATAACAGTTCATATTTCCCCCTCCTATCATACGTTGCACCCTATTCGATGAACATGGTCACTTCATCGAAGAATGTGCAGCCTTGTAAATCATCCATAGATGGCATCAAATAGCACGAGTTTATTATGTTGGTTTGCAAGCGCAATTCACATGTCCATTATGTGTCGACAACCACCTTCTGGAAAATTGCCACTATATCCCCCGATTCGGCTTGCCGCTGGCTAGTTTACACTCAGCGATAGTCCACCTGTCCCAAGAAGATGGCACAGACTCAGAATCCATGAATAGCTCGACAACTCAAGAATATGTGACGAATAGATCCTTCCTCTTCCTGTCAGCTGAAAAGCGACCAATAAGGGAACCCTTAGTTATCCCTAACCACTCTCTAAGAGAAGACCAACATGTGTGTTATGTAACATGCCCAATCATGTGGTCGCCACTTTCCCTAATTTAGCAGCGTTATGATGTTGGTACCCTACCAGAACACAAACTGAGCACGATGGGACCCCCATATCTAGGTTTTTTTTCCCAGTATGTCAAGGCAATCACTGTGGACAGCAGTGGATTCCCACAAGTTTATCCTCTCATTGATATGATTCATACAATAGAGAAGAAATGGGATGATATCCTCAAATGATATAGAAATTACATCACCTCCAGGCCAGCAACCCCACACCCACATCGGCGTAATGGGAAAACTGGGATGGCACACCAACCAAGCATGACCTATGCCCAACCTAGGATAACATGTGGACTGTGTGACCTGATTGACCATCGGTTCAATCAGTGCAAATAATTGAATCACCTCGCAAAATTTTTTTGCACAGTCTCTTCTCTCCCACAGAAACTTCTCTCTAACCAAGAGAATATCATGCGTACTTATTGCCAGATTTGTTCACACTTTCATCATACAATTAAATGTGGGCATATCCCAAAGCTAAGAGTGAAAAGAGTAGCATTAATTCTACACTCCCTAAAATAATAGACACACCCAAGCCAATGACGTGGAAATTGAAGAAGAAGACATCATCTTCTACAACAGATCCTTTCTAAGCGTCCACATCTGGGACGAAGAGTAGTGTTGATTCCCACACAATCTACTCGATTGGCACAGTGGTACCATGCACCATCTACACTGGCCAGAACCACAAACCAAAGGAATGCCCGCTAATGCAAACATTCAAGCACCTCTACACCAGGCACAATTTCCACCAATGGGAAATTAACCATCCTAACGGGGACCCAACCTTGCGCTTTCTCCTATCACGAAGATTCTTCCCCCACCAAATGTTGACGACATGATACACCACATACAATTTGAATCATCGTATATCGGAAATAGGATTACAACCGCCCCAACCTCCCAGGATTCCCACCTTATTCATTTCGCAAAAGGTCAGGTTTCCTTATGCTTTTGCATTTATTTCCACGAGATCTCAAATTTACATGCTGCCATCAAACTCCTCGATGATACCCAGCCTCTAGAAAAACTCCTAGTACAACTAGAGCTCGTCGATGAAATTCAACGACAGTCGCTTCAACCTAATGAGGCCCAAAATAAATGGGTAAAATCATTGTTCGACCGCCACATCAACCCTCGCTCATTCACCAAGGGAGAGCTAGTCCTCTGCTACAATGTCGCAAAAGAATCCCTAGGGCCAATAAAGTTTGAAACTTTGTGGAAAGTGCCCTACATCGTAAAACATTGCCTGCTCAAGGGGGAATACATCTTGACGAAACTAGACGGGACATGCCTCAGCAACCACGTCAACGGCCTTTACCTCAAGAAATTCTATCCATAAGGTCCACAATGACCCTACCCTAGAGTCAATGTGCACAAACCCAGCCACTTTAAAAATTTTACCAAAAGACTTATTACAAAGCGCGCTCGAGTGTCACAATGGATTGCCAACCCAAACCTTATTTTTGATTTTCCGATGGAGCATCACGATGGTTTGAAATTTTAAAAACAACCACCTGGGTCATCTATCACCCTGACCGATCACCACTCTGCACCAATGGACTGTGCATCGGTTCAACAACAAATAATCAGGCAGAATATGACGTTGTTATCGGACATATGTGCGATGCCCTCCATCAGGGCATACGCCATATGCATATCTACCTTGATTCCCTGTTAGTAGTATCGCAGTTAAACCAAACATTTGAGATATGAGATTCACATCTATTTAGAAAATATTTGTGTGAAAAAAGATTAATCAAACAATTTGACTACATTATATTCACACATGTACCAAGGAGTCAAAACCAAACAGTTGATCGAATAGCTAGCAATATTCTAAACTGAAATGCATCTCGAATAAACCATCACACATAAAAAAAAAAAAAACAAAAATATCCATCAGCATAACATAATTCATAAGCAGAAACAGGGGGCACACCATGTAGAGCTGCAAAAAATATCTCTCATATTTATATCAAAATGTAGGTGTCTGAGAACAAAAAATAGTATCCTTGACCCATCTGTTAGCCCAAAAAGATACGCATATAAGTCGTCAAAAATAGGGGAAGCATCCTCATAATAGATTCTTTCCCTATGTACAATAAATACTCTAGGGTGGTGCCCCCCCAAGCGGAGCACCTGGACCCACTACGAACCTTGGTACCACTACTGGAGCCGTCGTCAACACTGAGACTGCCACCCGACATAAAATTGGTCGATAGTCCCTCTCTCGGGCCATCAGGGTCTCCAGCCATACCTCCTCAAGGTCATCTAAAGATCCTCGAGATGGCATCCCCTAGGTCAAGTGGTCCACTCGATCCTAGGCATCCTCTAGAACTGACACACGCCATGTCATCTCAGCAGCACAAGCCTCTGCTGCATTCGCACGAGCCTCCGCTACATCGGCACAAGCTCGCCTAGCCGCAGTCTCGGCAGCAGTCGAGCTATTGCACTCCCCTGAAGGGATAGCCTCACCACCGAGTCCCCCACCCTAAGGTTGGGCAGGAACTCCTCCCAGCCCCCCATGAGCTCCACGAGGTCTCCTAAGAGGATCATGGCCAACCAACTGAGCTACAAGGCGGCCAACCTCACCAACATCTACAAGAGTAACCAAAACTATGTCAATGTCATCATAGAAACACATATAAACATAAATACTCAAAGAAATGCAGCTAATATATAGACATACCTGCTGGCCCCCAAGCATAGCTAGGAGGGAGACCCATCTTTAGATCCCCCCAAAATTCCATCCCTACATATGGTAAGGGCAGGAACATCTAATGGTTGGCCTCAAAACAAGCCTCAGTAGTGGCATTCCAGTAACGCCCCACCATACCACCACCCCCTTGAGGCATCATGGGAGCCCACCTCCTCATATGAGGCTCCCGTGGCCCCCCAATAAGCACCGCCACCACTGGTCTTAGTAGAACCACCTGCTCGTACATGATGGTGCACAAAATAATGGCATAAGAAAACAGCTTCAATCCATTTCAGATCTTGGAAAGTTGTGCCAACATCCTGTCATAGCAGAAACAGGCAAATCGAAAAAATTTCCGGCCCTCAGCCGACACAAGACTCCAACCTGCAGGCTCAATGCTCGATGCAGAGCAGATGACCCTGCTAGTCACATAATAGTCTGCAAATCACATCGCTTGGCCAAATCTATCATCGATGCACTGGCTATGCACCCCTCCGTAAGGGGCGCCCTGCCACAATGCCGCATCCGGAACTGCTCAAAATATACCCTCTCAAAAGGGAGTGGAAACCGCAGCGCCTCACCCTGAGGTAGTAGCCCAGTCACAAATTAAATATCCATCTCAGGATGGATATCAAGGTCACACCCACGTAGCACAAACACCTTGTGCCACATGTTCCAATGCTCGATCAGGAAACGCAAGAGTCGGTCATGTGACCGAAGAAGGTCATTCTCCACAAATTCTAGGATACTTGTTTGCACCAATTTTTGGCACACCTGACCATCGATGGCTAAAGTAGTACGGAGCTCGGGTCAATCCTGCTCCCTCCACAACATCTTGTCATCCAAACAGGAGCACATCAGCAGCATAAAATCATCAAAAAATAGGCAAAATGTCCAAAAATTTACACAAAAACTGCCTCAACCTTTTGCACGCCTGTATTTCTCAAAATCTCGCAGAAGGTGTGCCCAAGGCTGAGAAAAGCACGCATAAGGCACACAAAACCCTAATTTTGTGCACAGAATACACGCCCTTACCTTGATCGCCTACGCAATCTAGGGTAAAACTGGCTCAGAATCTATACAAACCAGTATTGGATGGACCTCGACACCCTCTGACTGAAAAAATTAAAATGCAGGACATCATGGAGTTTACCTAGGCATAATATCGCTAATCCCTAGTACTCAGGCTGACCGCAATGGCAAGAACTACCCCGCAGAAGTCTCTGACCTCTCAATACTCAAAAGACACAAATGAATTGAATTAGGGCC
The DNA here is from genome assembly GCA_034641835.2 of Pinus albicaulis. Taxonomy (NCBI): domain Eukaryota; kingdom Viridiplantae; phylum Streptophyta; class Pinopsida; order Pinales; family Pinaceae; genus Pinus; species Pinus albicaulis. The sequence goes on from CM076577.1 coordinate 496,665,201, forward strand.
ATATTCACCTATATATCACCCTTTTCAAGAACTTTGGAGGACCATAACGAGAGCTCAGAAGGCCTGACCACCGGACCAAAAGAAGCACTGTGATTAGCACTCCATAACACCCAAAGGCAATTCCACACATTCACACCCCCAAAAAAATAATTTTCAGTGCTGGCAGGTATGCCCTCTCTCGTCTTCTTTTTTAAAAGCATATGTAGGTAGAACGCAAACCATCCACAACTCCATCCACTAAAATTTCTAAAGAAGTTATCATTCTACCCCTGCCATGATAGAGTCCCACAAAAAAACTCTACATATCCTGACATCATTTCGCCATCAGAAATCATCCATAGGTTCCACAAATCCGACCATGTTTATCATCACCTTGCCTTTCACATGATAAGCATTCTCGTTGGTTGGTAGGGCCTCCCCTCCATGGCACTCGTCACTCAAAGTAGACCATATATCACAAAAAATAGTGATGCCATGGCCATACCACTATAGTCCAGGAAGCAACTCATGCTCATTCACTCACCATGCATAAGGTCAAGTTTTACCATATGAAATAAAACCCCTTTCCTGGGTAACCAGGTTGTGCAAGCAGACCAAAAACACGCTATCGCACCTCGCATTTGGCCCACCATACCTCCATCAACATAATCCCATCTGTGATACTTTTTCATCTGATTCATCAACCTCACACATGAGACCAGCCAATGGGGCCCCCACCCTCATTAAAACACCTTCCTCACATCATCAATGAGTGAACACTTTCATGTTTTGGTGCACCCGTCTCTATTTTTTGTGCAAACCAAACCCCATTATTTTATTCATTTGGTAAGTGTACAAAGACCAAAAATGGTGCACTATGTCCCCCACCCACTCATCCATTTTTTCTCCCATGGCAGCAATCCCTGACCACCCTTGGTCGGAGTATACCACCCTCACACAAAATCCACAATGACATTCATAACTAGTTCATACCCACCCTAGAAGTCCTATCGACTCCAAGGATTTCCCCATCAGAAATAGTTATGACTACTGCCAAGTCACTTTTCATACTCCGACCTTGTGCCATTGAATCCCCATCATCATTTTCCAGTCACCCATCGCCATCATGCCTATGTTAAACCCATCACATCCAGGATCCTGATCCTCCGTATCAGCGACCCCCTCATTCGGTTGAGGCTTCCTTTTTTTTTACTTCAACACCCCTTTTCCAAAAAGGAAGTGGTACCTTGGATCGCCCCCTCCATAAAAGGGGCATCCTCTAGTGGCACTGTGGGAGGCATCATTGCCCACAGATGTCATCTCCTGGCATTCGAATAAAGCACAAGCTTTCATGTCAAGATGTTGTCGTACCTTACAACCATTGCACTTTGATCAAATTCATCTAAGACCCTTGCCTTTATAAGCGCCTCTGTCAGCAATGCTTACACGGAAGGTCCCAACTAGTGCCTATGCGTACATTGTGAATTTACATGTCGTACCAAGTTTATGCATATGGGTACCACATTCCACCTATTTTCAAAGAAAAAATTCCCCTGAGGGCATCAGCAATCGTCGTCATCAACCAACATATCACTATTATATCAGTGACACAAACAGAACATGTATCTGTCCAATAGATTTGTTTAACTAGCCAAAGCATTACGAGCATGGGACATGCCCACCTCGTAGAAAATTTTTATACATTGTATTATACCATTGCTTACAGGGGTCCCACAGGACATGGTCATTCTTCAACCTAGTGTAGGGTGTCTCCAATTTCGAGCTACACGCAGATCTCTCTCTCTCTCTACACATAGAATGCAGAAAAGAAACTATAATGTATTTCGGCTATACAGTTCTTCCTAGACCTAACACATTAGGGGGCAACTGTTATCACTGGAAAATCATACAAGAAAAGGTGACATTATTTAATGTCGGGCAGAAGGATTTACAGGGCTGAGAGGCATTAAGGAATCTAAAAGTATCTAAAAATCTCTAAGGTCTGAGGAAAAATCAAATTGCGTACAAGAAGGACTAGTCAAATGTGCCTTTGCACGCAAAATTCTTCAATAAACACGCCTTTGCGTGCCTTTTTCTCCAAAAAGTGCACAATACTGGGAGTAGCGAAACTCACTTTCCAGGACCACAAGGCACACTCCAAGACATTTATTTCACACTTGAAGCCGCCTAATGACGCCCACCCAAGCCTCCTTAGGACATCAAGGGAGTACACACTGGAATAAATGTGGCACACAATGGAATCACCCTCCTCTCTTGGGTCACTATCCACAATGTACCAAGAGAGGGAAGGAGGATTTGAATTCTCCTATAAAAGGCCACCGAAAGATGAACAACAAGAGAGCACAGTGTTATGTTGGCCATAATTTCCCCAAGAAATACCGCAGTGCGTGATCCGGAGCAGAGATAGAGGGGACTCAATTGTTGGTCATCCAACAACTCCAATCCACCATAATAGAGAGAGGGATACTTTGTGCCAAGGCAGCTCAGAAGTAAATACATCCTTGCATAGGGACTTAGTACCCCTAGTTCTAAGGGCCCCTTGGAAAGTGGGTTAAAGTTTCATCGTCATTCCTACCAGCACTCAATAAGAGGGGACATAAGCACCACCGTTTGGATTATTGAAGTTGTTTGACTCTATTTAGAGCTTGTGTGTTATTTGTTTTACTTTTAGTTTAGTTTTTATGTTTGAATATGCATGCTATTTCTCTATCTAGTATTTTTATGTTCTATCATGTTCCACTAACTTGCTTGACTCCATATATTTTTTTCCTATGACCAATAACTTAAGAGGGAAAACCACACCCCTTAAGTTGGTGTGATTTCGTACATATGTGCACCAAACACACTAACACATATAGGAATATTAGTTTTTTATAAGTAAAATGGATGGAATAAATGGTTCCACACACAAATCGATTAAGTCAATTAGGGCTAGCTGTTAGCAGTCGTTCCCTTCCAACAGGAAGAAAAACTAGGAGGACTGACCAAGAGGGGGTTGCATGAACCTGAAGCTGGAAGAGGGGAAAAAATACGGTGAACAGTTTTTCCGAAAAGGAAATGAAGAACCATAGATTTCTAGTTGGTAATACAGTGGAACTGCCATGCCTAGAGTGTAGCTGATGAGGATCGGGTGGTCTGGAATGAAATTGTCTGGCCATTTTGTATGTGGAATTGGATCGAGGGGGGGTGCCAGTTTGAGGTTGGACTCGTAGGTTGGGAGGTCCATCTACATTTTCTGTAAGTTTTTAAGAAACCCCATATGTCCAATTTGAAGGTAAAATATCAAAGTACTATATAACTTAATTACAAGAGAAATTATTGTTAGATCTTTTGATTCTAACTTGATTAGATATTGTTTCATCTACAATTCTATTCTACCTATTGAAGATTGTATGCTAGTAGGGTAGGAGACTAGTTAGAAATTATAGTTAACTGAAAACAGTAAGAGATGAATATATATACATCTATACATAGTACATAAATATATGTTTAAAATTAGTAATGATGCTAATAAGTTGTGTAAAGGGTTGTGAACCCAATACAAGAAAAGTGCAGATACTGGATTAACCAGTTTAGTTGCACAGAAAGAGGATCACTATATAACCTGGAATTTCACAAGAAGTATAAATTCTTGCATTGATGGTGTAATATTTATAACCCCTTTCTGGGGTGGAAATGGTAAATATTAGGTATCTTATTTCTTGCTCTGTACATGTGACCGACTAGGGTTAGAAAAACAAAATACAAGAACTTTATGACGATATTGCAAAGAGTTGTGACAAAACTAGGATGAATTGTTAGAAAGAAATTTACAAGAATCTATTATGCAATCTAGAGAAAATAACTCGAGAGATATTCATTTATTTTTAGGGTTAAACTTTGGTTTTTTCACTTGTAAAATAAGAGTTGAAACGCCTTGAGGTTTGGGTTTGTTTATTCCATAATCGGGCAGGGGCCTTGCCGCGGAGAAACAGTCCCAAACCCTCCCCTATTGAAAACAATCATAGTTTAAAAACATTTAGCAATTACCTGAAAATTATACCATGTATTTATTTATCACAAGAACAATTTATTTGTGGTAGCAACCAATTTACAACATCATGAATATACGGACTAGTTCAAAATTACGGTTACCAAAGTAAAATCGTTCTTCAATTAAAGAAAAAAAAATTATTGGAGCTTAAATGTACATATCCAGAATGTCCTTACAATTCTAAGAACATTAGCGGTGGCACTGTGCACTCACTACACTATTAAAATGTGCCATAGTCAAGAACCTCAACAAGAGGCTGAACCGCCTCGTCGGTTCTTAAATTCTCTCAATGAAAATCTACAGTAAAAGTTATAAACCCTGTTACATTCCAAAACCAGTAAATACCGCATTTTGGTGAAGTAGAACGGGTGTTCACACTTTTAGGCAGTCAGTGTATAGGAGAAATTACCGTTTCCACAGAAGGGTTGAGGTCATACAACTTCGACCTACATCACCAAGGAATAACCCGAATGAAACCGGTGTTTTGACAGGTAAAAGAATTGAGGAAAAATAGGTGTAGGTTAAGAAGATCAATGTATAACGCACATGTTTGCTGACATTAAAATGTAGAATGTGAAATGGCTTGATAAGCAAGGAGAAATATTTAAACTAGCGTCGAACTCTATAAACAAAACAAAACAAAGGTAGTTCGAAACCCTTGGGTGAAATGTAAGAATTATGGCGAAGAAAAAGAACAAAGCACAAAAGGGAAGTTGTACATTGGAGAATCAATATACCTGTGTGCCTTATCTAGTTGTAGAAGAAGGAACCAAACTAGCATTGAACCAGAGTATTCCCACATGCTACAGGACCAAGCTCGCTTCCAGCTTAATGGCACAAATGAGGGTTACAAAGTCTCAAGGGTAAGGTTATTCAATGCTAATGCCTACCCACATTTCCAGACCGTCTAATCGCGGCCCAATCTTACTGACCGTGGATCTTTCACCGACCCCAAGGTATGTGCCCATCATCAATCTTGATGCATCGAGATCATTTCTGTCTCAAGATTCGAATGGCGCTTGGAACAATCAATCCAGGTCAGCAGCCATGCAAGAACTAGGGGTGGAACCCTAGTCATTTATTTAAGATTATAAATGTAGCATGACTATACAGTCAACCAGTGGCTCGGTAGAGGTATTTGAACTTAAATTAATTTGAAATATTTATATGCCAAATATTTTTTCATAATCCATAATACATTGCACATCATTAACTTTATTATTGCAATAACCAAAGCACAGTGGTAGGGTAAGTACAGGACTCATTACTTTCCCTTATATGTATCAATAAGGTAAGTACCCGATTAGGGTCAGTGCCATTAAAACAATAATTACTATAGTAATTCCATCTTTGTGCAATATGAATTTGTGAATTATTATTATTATTTTTTACTATTTTATTATATAGTTGATACATGGGTATGTTATAGGTTGTATCAGATCCAGGTTCCTACAATGTTGGCATGATGTGAAGATGTTTTTTGTGGTGTGACAGGAAGAGATAGACAAAAAAAAAAGGCAAAAACATGATGAGAGGAGTACTAGAATTCACTCATCCTACCAGTCTTGTGATGGAAGGAGGTTTTGCTCCTTTAGACGGAACTAACCCATATTTGTGGGTATAGCTATAAAATGAACAATGGAATATGACTGAAGCCTTAATGGAGACTGTAGATCATCTCAGGGTTGAAATGGTGCTCTCCGAACATAATACGAACGATTAGTAGGTGAACAGGAATGCATTTTGAAAAGTTAAATGGATAGACAAAATCACTAGAACTCCAAGCCCTACTCGGAAAATGGGAATCAAGAAGAATCTCATAGGAGGAAAGGAGACAATTTACCAGAGTTAAGTCGAACTCAAGAATCTATTGAAAATCAGAAGGAGTTTGGGGACACTTGTAGCAGTGAGATATGCCAGAAGTCAAAAAGTAGGAAATCTGAATTACAGGCAGAACTTAAAAAAATTAAACCCCCAAATTACGATGGAGAGGCGGAAGAAATGGAAAAATCTTGGTTGATGGATATCACAAAATATTTTCAAATCTATGAGTATGACAAAAATTTTAAAGCTCGGTTATTTATTTAGCAGCTATGGGGAAAGGCCATATTGTGGTGGGTGGAAGCCAAAGCAGTACATGGCATTGATGAACAGTCAGACACTTGGGAATTTTTTCAGAAACATTTCAAAAATAAATTTATGACTGAATGATTCTACAACGACAAGGCAAAGGATTCTAACGATCTAAGATTGGGTTAATTATCTATTAATGAATATGTGGCAAAATTTACCTCTCTGCTAAGATACCTACCCTATTTACATCAAGAGAAGGCAAATGTTCAAAGGTTTGTTGGAAGTTTACCATGTCACATGAGAGAACGAATTGAATTCAAATACCCAAAAACCATGGGCGATGTTTTGAGAAAAGCATGCCTCTGCTATCAGCAGGTGCAGAAAAGTGATAATGGTAAGAGTTGGTCAAGTAATAAGGGACAAAGGAGTGTACCAATGAGTAGAGGTAACAAGATTTTTTTTTCTACGAATACTATCAAAGTACAACAAGGAAAATTCATGGATAAAAATCAGCAAAGGAGTTACTCCGAGAGCGAGACAAAATAAGTCGAACCGGTTAAGAGGGTTTAGAAAAATTTAACCCAGAAACCACCTCTGTAGTTTTGGGGCTACGGAGAGCCACATTATATTAATAATTTTCCCCATCGTGGAAGACTAGAACCTATATCCAATATTCACGAAGCATCAACTGTGGATGAAGTGGCCCGGAGTTTGCCAATAATTAATGCAGCACTCGAATATCGCCAAGCAGATTATCAGCCCAGCATGATTTAAATGGAAGGTAAGATATTTAATCATGTTGCTCCTATATTGATAGATACTAGTGCCGATTTAAGTTACGTAAGTCTGAGAATAGTAGAATTGTGTCAATTACAAACTAATAAGTTTAAACAACCCTGGTTAGTTCAACTAGTGATCAGGAGTGCATAAATTTTTCCCAAAATTCAAAGTTACAGGATTGGGTTGAAACCAAGATGGTTGCGTAGATCTCATCTTCTTGATTTAGGCACTGTGAACGGTTCGAAAAAAAGATGTCGTATGAGGGAGATATTGCATTCTGATCGAAAAGCCAAATAGGTAAAATTGCAACAGTTTGACCAAGTTTGACTGGGATGCACAATTAGAAAAAAGGGTATATTTCGAGGAATATTCCTTCCTCAGAATCAATTTCAGGTTGAAAAGTGTCTTATTTCTATTGGTTGGATATATTTTGAAGAACTAATCATAGGTTGACACATGGCCATCCCTGAGGCCTCCACGTGTCCTCGATAGTACATTGTAAAATTTTAGTTGGGTCTACAAGAATCAACCCCGCGACCTCCCACCAGGCATGTACAGGCTCTACCGTCTGTGCTACAAGTTTTTTCTTAACCATATGGGTTGCGGCTTTGTATTAAGGTTGAGTACACATTTTATTGGGGGTTGGAAACGTCGGCGGTCCCAACCCGCCAGCGGTTCCACAAGTATGTCACATGGCATATATGAAAACATTAACATAACCTCCAACCCACAATCACCACCAGCTAACTATTTTGCATCATGTGTTGTCACATGGCCACTAAAAACGTTAAGTCTCCATGGTCAGCGCTAACCTCCAGCGTTAAACGCGCCAGCTCAACCGCAGTTCAGGTTTCTAACTGGAATTCCATCATGGGTTCCGCCCAACGGTTTTGTAACCGCGCGGGTTTGGGGCTGGCATGTGGCCACCCCAACCACAACATTTAATTTACAGTATGATTCGGTGGGAATTTTGGCAAACACACCATTTTGGGCTGAATTACCTAATTTAATTGCATATAAGTGAAGTTCTCCACTTTTAGTGGAGCTTTTCTAGGTGAAACTGGGAAAAATAGTAGGAGACTCAATTTTTTCCCATTTTGAGGGAATGAAGAGTCATTTTTAACTAATTATAGCATTATGGAGCCATTGGTGTAGAGAAAATATCCATTAGAGCACTATAACTACATGTAATAGAAAAATTTTGAGCATAGTGAAAGATGGAAATGCCATTGGTAGCTAGACCAGTAGATGTAGCCCAGGAGGGGTGAACTACTTCATCATGCCTATTGTGTAAATTTCATGTTGTGAATTATTTCTTTGTTTTACACTATTCTTAAGTGTTATTTATGCTTGTTTTATGCTTCTAATTCACTAAAAACCATCTACAATTCATCAACAAAATACTCAATCCTTATGCAAACTAATGAACCACTTATGCACATGTTTATAAACTGAAAAGACACTTAGCACATAAAAACTAATACAGTCATTTCAGATCAGATTGGTATTGGAGCTAGAGTTTATTCTCTAGTTTTTTTAGTGCAAAGAATTTTTTAACTATTTGCAAGTTTTAGACGCTTACAAGGCTCAAGCTCGAGAGAGAAGGAAAATTGGTCGAAGCAGAAGGGTCTCAAAAAGAGCCAAAGAAAAGGAGATCAAGATTGCCACAATCTCCACCACCTAGTTCACATCCTAAAGAATAAGAAGCTCCATTAAGCATGCCTCAAGAGGAAGGATAAATCCATGAATAAGTTGATCCCAAGGAGGAAGAAATATTTTTCACGAAAGCATTCCTTGACATGACTGAGATGGTTAGAATCCTTTATCAAGAAAGGAAGGAGAGACTGGAAGGAGAAGGATCTAAACTTCACAAGGAAGGACAAGGATCTTCAGGAGGTCAAAATGATGAAGATAATTCAAAGAAGGGAAATGAATGAAATGGAGGCAATGGAGAGCCATCATCCTCACCCTCATCATCATCATCCTCTACTTCTTCTTCAGTACATCAGCCACATAAGTCTAAGAGCAGTGGTGAAATTCCTTTTTTAAAACTTGATGTTAAGTTTGAATTGCCAATTTTTAATGGTGAAGTCAATGCAAAAAATCTTGATAATTGGATTAGGCAATTGGAGGTCTATTTGAGAATCCAGAACCTTCAAGATGATGATACAAAAATCTAGTTAGCTTCATTGAGAATGGAAGGTGCAAAACTTGTTTGGTGGGAAGCCAAGAAAAAGGAGGAAATAAATAAGCATGGTAATATTATTCTATCATGGTTAGATTTCATTACTGCTTGTTGGGCCAGAATTGTGAAATATGGATAAATCATGCTTCCCTAGATAGGTGCTAGTCTAGAACAACAGGTGAAAGACTATACGACTATTTTTCCTAACTTGGAATAGATACACAGAGAGGATTGGAGGCTTACTTGTTCAATCACTTCCAAATGGCTCCTTTTTTCGCTTCTGTTACAGCTTCAAATTCAAGTGGTTTGTGGGCTAAATGCTTCCTATAAGAAAGAACACTAAAACATGAGAAGATGCAATAATATAGATATCTATTCAAGCTAGTTTGCTAAATCAGTAAAGCATAAACCATATACATCAACCAAGATCTTTCAATATGGAAAATCAAAGCCAATATAGATGTATATAGGGAAAAATAAGAAGTACTCTTTATTGATGATAGAAGGAGAGGTTATGTTGGAAAGATTGTCATTGATGGCAAAGAAGGCAAATAACAGTAGCAGGTAATATGCACAGCGAAGGCAGAGGCAGGGGTCCAGCAACAAAAGCAGCTAAGGCAGAGGCAGAGGCAGTGCATATAGAGGCAGAGCTGTTATATCAAAGACAGAGAAAGGAGACAGAGCATCAGAAGAGGCAGAACTGTTATCACAGCAGAGGCAGAGGCAGAGCTATTATCACAGCAGAGGCAGAGCCAATTTTCAATTCCGGGAATCGTATAACCCAAGCGGCAAGTGTGTATATATATATATATATATATATATATATATATATATATATACAAACCTTATTCTGAGAATCATTACCCAGCCGAGCATTTCATATAATATAAAACCTTATTCTGGGAATCATAACCCAAGCGGCAATGTATGCATATATATAAATTTCCGAGAATTTCCCAAGCCGGCGGATATATATATATTACCCTTAATTCTGAGAATCGCCCAAGCCGGAGGATATATATATATAATTTCAAGAATCGTGACCCAAAGGTCCAAACCATATATATTTGTATGTTGCGCAATATATAAAGGCAGGGTACAATGCATCGTGGGCCCGACGAGCAATTCTAGTCTTAAATCATTGGCAAAGTATACATATATATATATATATATATATATATATATATATATATATATATATATCTGTAATGGAGCGCTTTAATGGACAAAGAGCCAAAGGTATGAAAGCCTTATATGGTGGGACCCTTTCCCAATCACATCGGAGAAAAACTGTGAAGTGGAATATGTAAACAACAGAAAGTTGCGATTGCGATGTAAGTCCGGACCCAATGGATCAATGAACCATAATTGATATATGTTTGAATTCCGGAAGCTTATATATATATATATATATGCAGCGCGTTACATATATTATGCCTAATACACAAAGGTTCAAAGCATATATATTAATATGAAGCGCTTTATAAGCGAAAGAACCAAAGTATCAAAAGGTGGGACCCTTTCCCAATCGCATCGGAGAAAAACTGGCAACGGATCACTTGCAACTAAAAGTTGTGATTGCGATTAATCGCAATCAGAGTTAATACAGGGCGTCGACACATGCAAATATAATTTGCAATTGCGATTAATCGCATCGCATCAGGTCAATCGCATCGCTTCAGGTCAATCGCATTGGAGTTAAACAAAGCAGCGGAACATGCAAATAGAAGTTTGTGATTGCAATTAATCGCATCGCATCAGATCAATCGGAATCGGAAATCGCTGGAGAATTAGTATATCGCATCGCAAAACGTGTGTGAAATAGGTTTTATTATTTACGCCGAGAGTTGATTAAAGGGCAGTCTGTATAATTATGCTGAAGAATGAAAGTGGGTTATATATATATATATATATATAAGGCACTGTTATATATGTAATGTTGTTGCGATTGTATTGAAATGTGTCGCATCGTCTATGGACCCACGGGCCTCGGTTTAAGGTGGAGGGCGATTATTAATACAAAACGATTGTGATGTATGTATGTTCCGCTTGTGGAACTCACCAAATCAACAAGACACTTGTCGTGTGTAAAGGGTTGGAATATGCCCAGATTTAAAGCCAGCAGTTACACTTATATATAAAATGCACTGATATAAAAAGCACAGTTACACATATGCAGCAGTTACACCTCAGCAGAGGACAGAAGAGAAAACAGAGTTGAAAAGAGATAAAACACAGTCACAGAAAAGACAGACACAGTCAAAGAAAAGACAAACGCGCAACGAGCCAAAAGACTAAATGAGTTGAGCTGGAGTTCTCATTATAATTTGAATATAAATGTTTTAATTGATTTTTATTTTTTGTGATGCATTGGCAAGTCTCCGGAAGAGAAAAAATATCCCACTGTAATGATAAATTGGTACCTAAAGTTATGTTTCTGAATGAGAGGATAAAAGAGATGAGAAGGCAGAAGGCAAAGAGACATGGCTGTCCATTTCAAATTCCCAGTAGAATACAAACAGCCATGAAGCTATTTTGTATAAAATAGGGTAATATCCAAGGGGAGAAGGTTGACGAAAACAGAGTGAGAGAAGAAGAGAGTGTGCAGCAGAATTGAAGAGAGTTGAAGAAAATAAGAAATATGCAAGAGGTTAGAGAGGGTGAATATAGAGAATGTAGAGTATGGAATTGAGGCATAGAAGATAAGAAGAAGGAGGAGTAGAACGAGATGCTGTGAAAAGTCATAGAATGCATAAATGAAGCAGTGAGGCAGAGTAGAAGGAGGAGAAGAGCAAAGAAGAAGGAGGAGCTGATAGTGAATTCGAGAAGATGCTGAAATGATATAAGGACAGATATGAGGACTGTTGAAAAGCATAAGAGAAGGTACAGAACAGAGCCGATACTCAAGGTAAATCAGCAAGTGTTTTTCTTTTGAAAGGGTAAGGAAGTTGGAGCTTCCCTATCAAGTTGTAGCTTGATAGATTTCAATTGTAGTTGACTGAGGTTGGAGCCTCCTGTAGGTTGGTGCCTGCAGAAAATAGATGGGAGTTGGTGCTTCCACATCAAGTTGTAGCTTGATAAAATGTTAGTTGTAGCTGATTGAGGTTGGAGCCTCCTGTAGGTTGGTGCCTGCAGAAAATTGATGGGAGTCGGAGCTTCCTTGCAAGTTGTAGCTTGCAGAATTGAGGTAGGAGCCTCCTGTAGGTTGGTGCGTACAGAAAATCAGTGGTGAGAGGGAGTTGGAGCTTGCCTTTGCATCACAACAATAATAAGATGTGGTTTTCTCCCTTTATGGGTTTCCACTTAAATCCGGTGTCTCTGTGCTTGATTTCTATGTGTTGATTTGGTTTATCTAATATGCTTAATACATGTTACTTACATATTAAGACTGTTGTTACATAAACAAATCTGCTTGATACTTGCTGCTCACAAATTAAGATTGCTCACATATTAAGTTGATCATGAAATGAAGGTGTAAATAAGTTTTAAGGGAAAAGTTTTAAAAGTCCATGTATGTGTTAAACTAATTCACCCCCTCTCCCCCTCTCAGTTTAACTAAGGGTTAAACAATTGGTATCAGAGCCAGTTCCTTTGGTGCAAGCCTAATAGCTTGAAGGAGATCTGGTTAAGTCATGGACTATCAAAATGTACCTGTGTTAAGTACGACAAACTTTCATGAATGGAGAGATAAGGTTAAAATAGGATTATTGGCTTATGAACCTGAAGTATGGAAGCTTGTATGTGATGGTTACTGCAAAGACTCCCCCACGGTGAAATAACAACAGAGGAATAACAAGGACCTTGAGGTGATAATGGATTTAACCTCTGAAAAAGAAATCTGGGATAGACTGCACTTCATGCATGGAGTAAACACTAAGGACTGCACTGACAAGAAGGATAAGAGAATTAATAAGAAGAAAAATTCATGTCAACAAGAAAATATTCATTCAAATGAAGTACCTACTAGTGTGAATGGAGAGAAGAACCATGAATAAATTATGGTTGAAGAAAAGGCCAAACTAGACACAGCCTTGACTGAAATAGAAAGACTAAAGAATGAAAACAAAGACCTTAAGACATTGGTGCAAATATGTGATGAGAGAGAATATGAAGATAAAAAAGAAATTATTGGCCTGAAGACACAACTTGAAGAAGCAAAGAAAGTAGAAGAGACTCTGCTGCAAAAAATGAGAGAGAAAAGTCAGGAATGTGAAAGATTGGAAGAAGAAGTAGTGGGCCTGAGAAATAATTTAGAAAAAGCCCAAAGAGAACTATTAATGAATACACCATTAATGAAAAGTACTAAACAATTAGACAAGATGCTAAATGCTCAAAGATCACCTCTCATAAAGGCAGGCTTAGGATATGTAGGAGAAACCAGTAAGTCCAAGGCAGAAGATAACAAGAAAATCATCTTTGTAAAAGCTGTAAAGGACAGTGAAGTAGCTCAGACGATTCCCACAGAAGAAGAAGCCAGTAAGAACAAGATTTGTAAAGAAACAGACAGAATCTAGCATCAACATGAAAGAACAGAGAATGAGAAGATGAAACAATCAACTACTAAAGGCTCATATGCTCCTAAGGATGAATTGAACAAATTCAGAATATGTCAAAGGAGTTCCTCCCTCCTATGAAAAATAGCACATGCTTCTCTTGTCATAAACCAGGACATAATGCAGCATATTGTAAGACAAAGCCAATCCAGTCCAACCAGCAAAGGATGCAGCAAAAGAGAGGAACCCCTCAAGCAAGCAAATGGAAAAGACAATCTTTCACCAAGTACACAAATCATTTCCATGGCTATTGTTATGCATGCAATAATTTTGGACATAAAATTGTTGACTGTAAAATGTATTTAAGAAGAGGAACAAAATATTATACATCAGCTCAAATGCACCTTGGTCAAATAAGATGTTATGTATGCCTTAAGCGTGGTCACAAAGCAAAAGACTGTAAACTGCCATATATATTAAATAACTCCAGACAGATGATGAAATCCAATCCAATCAAACAAAACTATGAATCAGAAAGGAGTGAAGAAATTATGATGAACGCCAATAGAGTATGGAAGGAAAAGAGAAAGGGGGAGCCTATTATCTCCATAACATAATGAATACATCCTAGTCTCAGGGGGAGCTGCTCTAGGAAACAAAGAAAATATCCAACCAGTGATAAATATGAAGCAACATCCCAGGGGGAGAGCAGTTCATATGTAATCCCCACGAAAAGTAGTCTAAGAAGAGCTCCATGAAATGAAAACAGCTATGAGATCAGGAAGTGAAAAGAAATTCCTCTAACAGAGAACTATAGAGGAAGAAGATTATTTAGCTGACAAATTGATGAAAGAAGAGAAGGTAGCAAGCAACCATGGTGGTAGAGAGGAAACATTAGTCATGATCATTTCAGTTATGAAGACATCAGCACATTAAGTGATGATCACAGTGTGCAACATTCTGCTAGTATGAACAATGATTCACCTCAAAAAGGAATGAGTAAGAAAAATTCCTGTCATCATTAATATCATTACATCACTCGTCTATGAAAAGTCCCCTTGGAGGAGTACAGTCAAGTAAGTGATAAATTTCTGAGTGATCTGCCAATGAAGAGTCCTAGGAAAGAAATTGAAGATGTCTTCCCTAAGATCACTATGTTAGAACAGTTGAATTGTATGTAAATCAGCAATGATTCTGGAGCAGTCCTAGAAAAGAAAACGCTGTGACTTCCTCTGAACAAAATGACAGAAAAAAAAAAAAAAAGAGATTAATGAGGCCAAGATCAGATTCAGTATATCGATGATTGTTGTTGAAAACAGTGGAGGGCTCAATAATAGAATTTATGAAGGATGTCTTAATTATGGGTAAATTTGCAAGCTAAAGTGAAAGCTCTACATATTTTATCAAGGTAATATAAATTGGTACTAAGTACATGTAGCATGTCTATCAACAGAATATCAAGAGTTATCATGGAGCAGCAATGTGGTACAGGTCCTCAGGATCAAAGGTTATGGCAAGAGTACATCCAGCGTGAAAAGGTCAGTAGCAGTACTAAAGGATCAGTATTTTGTTCACACTTGAAGCATTATATTGAAATTTGAAGCAGTATCCTTCTCTATATATAAATGCATGCCTTCCGCAAGTCAGCACTTATATATCTTAAAGGCCTCTTTCTTAAGATCAGTTATAACACCATGTGAAGTCTGTTTACAAAGGTATAAATTAAACATCATGAAAATGCTTTATGGAAGATCATAATGACACAATATTTAAAGTATCTGAAGTTTAAAGGAATAGTTGTGATTACCATTGAAGCTCAAAAGTCTTTTATTAGCTCATCCAAGCATACTTCAACACAAAGTATTTGCTAGTAATTCACCTTTAAATGAGAGATTGATCATAGACATACATACCTCCTTATGTCATAAATGAATTGCATGGTTGATAAGTGAGATTGACAAATACATTGAATGCATCCTACCTCAAGGTTTTGTTTTGAAAGTACATTATGCAAGCAGTAAAGGCATTTGATCTGCTAGATCAAATTCTGGTTAATTCATTGATCACAGCTGTAACAAGAACCTTCAGCTATTAAGGATAATATCAATATCCTAGCTCATATCATCACCAACAGGCAGGAAAGGTGTACCACAGCTATAAAAAACATATTGACATCATCACAATTGAACAAGTGTGGCACTGCAGATGTGTATAACAGAAGAAGACATACTCCAACAACAACTTCCTCAACAGATGTGGATTTCTGATGAAGATAATACTAGAAACTGAAGTATATTTGAAGCATGCTCAGTATTTTAGGATTAATCCAATGATGCATCTCTGATTAGATAAAGATGATACAATGTGTTCTATGAAGTGTCATTATCTTCACTTTCAGCTTTATACAGGTGAAAGGAGTCAGTGCTTTGGATTGTATCAATTTACAGTGTTTATTCAAGTCCAATAATCCTCAAAGTGTTCTCTCAACAAGTCTTGTACACCAGTCTGGAGCAGCAGGGTACACAGCCAGAAGAAGGTGGTCTAAACACAAATCAGAGAGAGGAAATGCAAAGATAGAATCAACACTGAGAATGTTCAACCCTTTTCCATTGATGTCAAAGGGGAAGAGCAAGCAACGGGAGGAAGAGCGAACAACGAGGAAGAGCAAGCAATAGGAGGAAGAGCGAGGAATACGGAAAGTGTATTGCCACGGAAGAAAGTGTATTTCCATCAATGCCAAAAGGGAGAGCATTGGAAATATTGTCATTGATGGAAAAGAAAGGCAAAACGACGTAAGTAATATGCCTGACGAGCAAAGCGAGGGTCGACGTGTTGGAAGATTAAAGGCGAGAGGTAAAGGCGATTGCATATAGAGCGATTCGTTATATCAAAAGACGAGAAGACGAGCATCAAAAAGAGCGGAAGTTTATCACGAGAAGAGGCGAGCGGAAATAATTTTAAATTTAGAATCGTATAACAGTGTCTAGTCAGTATATATATACAAACCTTATTCTGAGAATCTTTACCCAGCCGGGCATTTCATATAATATAAAGCCTTATTCCGGGAATCATAACCCAAGCGGCAATGTATGCATATATATAAAATTCTGAGAATTGCCCAAGCCAGCGGATATATATATATATATATATATATATATATATATATATTACCCCTTAATTCAAGAATCGCCTAAATGGGAGGATATATATAATTTAGAATCGTGACTTAAAGGTCAAACCATAGATATTTGTATGTTGCGCAATATATAAAGAGCGGTACAATGCCATAAGTAGACCGAGCAATACTAGTCTTAAATCATTGGCAAAGTATACATATATATATACATATATATATCTGCAATGGAGCACTTCGATGGAAAAAGAGCCAAATGTATCAAAGCCTTATATGGTGGGACCCTTTCCCAATTGCATCGGAGAAAAAATACAGCGAGCGAATATGTAAACAACGAAAGTTGCGATTGTGATGTGAGTCCGGACACGATGGATCAATGAGCCATAATTGATATGTTTGAGATTACGGAAGCTTATATATATATATATATATATATATATATATATATATATATATATATATCGTGTATTTACACTGTTATTACCTAATACACAAAGGTTCAAAGCATATATATTAATATGAAGCGCTTTATAAGCGAAAGAACCAAAGTATCAAAAGGTGGGACCCTTTCCCAATCGCATCGGAGAAAAACTGGCGGCGGATCACTTGCAACTAAAAGTTGTGATTGCGATTAATCACAATCGTAGTTAATACAGGGCGTCGGCACATGAAAATATAATTTGTGATTGCGATTAAACGCATCGCATCAGGTCAATCATATCGCTTCAAGTCAATCGCATCGGAGTTAAAAAAAACAGCGGAACATTCAAATAGAAGTTTGTGATTGCGATTAATTGCATCGCATCAGATCAATCGGAATCGGAAATCACTGGAGGATTAGTATATCGCATCAGAAAACATGTGTGAAACAGGTTTTATTATTTATGTCGAGATTTGATTAAAGGGCAGTCTGTATAATTATGTTGAAGAATGAAAGTGGGTTATATATATATATATAAAAGGCGTTGTTATATATGTAATGTTGTTGCGATTGTTAATAAAGCGATTGTTGCGATTGTATTGAAATGTGTCGCATGGTCTATGGACCCACGGGCCTCGGCTTAAGGTGAAGGGCGATTATTAATACAAAACGATTGCGATGTATGTCTGTTCCACTTGCGGAACTCACCACATCAACAAGACACTTGCCGTGTGTAAAGGGTTGGAATATGCCCAGATTTAAAGCCAACAGTTACACTTATATATAAAATGCACTGATATAAAAATCACAGTTACATGTATGCAGCAGTTACACCTCAGCAGAGGACAGAAGAGAAAACAAAGTTGAAAAGAGATAAAACACAGTCACAGAAAAGACAGACACAGTCAAAGAAAAGACAAATGCGCAGCAAGCCAAAAGACTAAATGAGTTGAGCTGGAGTTCTCATTGTAATTTGAATATAAATGTTTTAATTGATTTTTATTGTTTGTGATGCATTGGCAAGTCTCCGGAAGAGAACAAATATCCCGCTGTAATGATAAATTGGTACCTACAGTTATGTTTTCTGAATCAGCGGATAAAAGATATGAGAAGGCAGAAGGCAAAGAGAAATGGCTGTCCATTTCGAATTCCCAGTAGAATACAAATATCCATGAAGCTATTTTGTATAAAATAGGGTAATATCCAAGGGGAGAAGGTTGACGAAAACAGAGTGAGAGAAGAAGAGAGTGTGCAGCAGAATTGAAGAGAGTTGAAGAAAATAATAAAGCTGCAAGAGGTTAGAGAGGGTGAATATAGAGAATGCAGAGTATGGAATTGAGGCAGAGAAGATAAGAAGAAGGAGGAGCAAAACGAGATGCTGTGAAAATTCAGAGAATGCAAAAATGAAGTAGTGAGGCAGAGTAGAAGGAGGAGCAGAGCAAAGAAGAAGGAGGAGCTGATAGTGAATTTGAGAAGATGCTGAAATGATATAAGGACAGATAAAGGAACAATTGGTCTAAAGCTGTTCTATCTCAGATAAAGGAACAACTGAATAAAGAAAACGGAGGAAGGAAGAAAAATTTCAGTTATGGTTCAATCCTTATCTCCTTCACTTTGGAACGGATTACACTGATGCAGCCACAGCATGTAACATTGGATATATCTAGTCCTAGAGATCCTCGAATGGAGAGATGGGTATAACTCATGGGTCGGCATGCAGGCTAATCGACTGTTGTGTTCTCTACTGCATTCTTTGCCTAGTTCCGACTACATATCATCACCATCGATGAGTATGCATATGCAAGCGTTGACTTCCGAGGAGATCTAGATCTAGTATTACCAGAAGGCACTCAGTGGGGTGCAATAGGTAAGAATGATTTGATCATGTTTTTTTATTTTTCTAAGGTTTATACAATGTTTTTGTGTTTTTATTTCTTTCCAAGACTAAACTAATTTTTTTATGTAATGCAAATATTGGCCGTGTTCAACCAATAGAGGAACCAGAGCGCGAAGTAGATGCGCTAGAAAAGATGGCTATTGGGAGAGCAGTCCTTTAGGACCTTGATATGGTTGAGACTCTAGCTGAGCTTCAGCAGCACATAGAGGGGTTGACCTTCGGGATTCTAGATTTCCGGATCAAAGAGATTCCCATGCGACTGCAGTGACACACTATTGGGGTTCCTAACCATTGGATGCGGTTGCTCCGTAGGATTGCTAGATCTATAGCATGTTACCATGAGTACCACTAGTTTACTTGTGACTTTTTGCATACATTTTGAGGTCAGATGACCAATGTGCCTTGGGCACAAATTTTGTAAAAACCTATAACTATCTATCTATATGATTTCAGAGTTTTTCCTATGTTTAATGCGCAATCCTATTCAATGATGTGAATGTTTTCTTTACCTATGTCGCAAATTTCTGTCTAAAACTTGATTAGCTAATGAATTAGTTAAAGTGTTCAAATTTCTGGAAATGTGTTGATATTGAATGAAATCAAAATGTCTTTCCAAAATTCGAACTCTTAGGAACAATCTAAGAAGTGTTGGATTTCTAACAGTATAAACACTAGTAAGTTGTAATACCACAAGTTGTGAGTCTAACCTTATGATTATGTGGTTAATACCAAATGAAATGGCATCAGAGAGAAGTTTGATCAACGCACTATACTCAGTGATATTTTTAGTCGATCTACCAATAAAAAACCCTTGAAAACTCACTAACTCGTCGTTCGGAGCGAAAATGGCCCATGCTGCAGAGGATAGATTCTGCATACTATGACTAGCACCATCAGCATATCCAACAAATGGTTCCGAAGATTCAGACATCTGCCATAAAATGTAAAGCGGATTACTAACGTCAAGAAAACTCTAAAAAAAATTGATATATTGAATGCAAATCAACAGCATATAAAAAATATAATACAAAAAATTACTACGCTCATGATTAAGCATCTTCTGCACGGAGTATCTTATGTGCGGTAACATATCCAGATAAGTGTCCACCACAAGCCCCAGCATGACAATCATTTAACACTTTTTCGGCCTCCTCATGAGTGAGGCACCTCCTTAAAATGGTATTGACACCACGACGATAAAGTGTATCACTAATGATCAGATAATCTTTGGCTTGGTATCGAATACGTCGTTGATCAGAGCGAGAGGTATTAGGTCAAAAATTTTGGGTTTGGAAATAAATGATGAAATCCTCATACCAAGGATTAGATGATCCAATCAGAAACATAGAATTTTCTGGAATAGATGGTTCTGATGTAGTAGCAGTACTATCAGAGGGAAGGTCACAAAGAAGCTCAGCCAAAACTAAAGACTTCTTTGACTTGGATTTGATGAATTCCAAATAAAATTCCTACAAAATGACAATCCATTTTGAATATTTTCCCCCCAGCAATTGACATGATAAGATGTAAGTCATGGGGTTGCAATCTAAAACTATTGTTATTTTTCAGAGCAGGATATAATGGAGAAATATTTGGACAACTTGAACAGCCGCCACGGCAAGCTTTTCAACGTACGAGTACCTAACTTTCGTATCATTGAGATTATGGCTCAAATAATAGATCGGATGTTCAATTCCTTCTTCTACTTGGACCAAAACCATAGCGATGGTTGTTTCAGCCGCGGCGATATATAGGAAATAATCATTTTGATAATTAGGATGATACATTAATAATGGTTGGACAAGATGGTCCTTGACAGCATCAAAAGAAGCTTGCGCAACTTGGTCCCAATGGAAGGGAACCCCCTTTTTCAATAATCGAGTAAATCCTTTAGCCATTTCGGCGTAGTTTGGAATGAACCTTCTCAGAAAGTTAGCCTTTCCTTGAAGTTTATGTATCTGAAGTAAGTTTGATGGTGTAGGAAAATCAAGAATGGCCTATACCTCAGTGGGTCTATTCGAATTCCTTCTTTTGAGACTATGAATCCAAACAATCGACCAGAACCAACACAAAACACACATTTGTGTGGATTGAGGCGTATCTTGTAGTGTCAGCAGCGTAAGAAAATGGCTCTCAAATGCATCGGGTGATCAGTCTGATTTCGTGAATGCGTTGGTAAATCATCTAGATATGGTTGAACAATGTGCTTGATGTCATTGAAAGCATAATCCATTGATCTCTGAAAAGTTTCCCCAGCGTTGTTTAAACCAAACGGAAGTTTCCTATATGCGAATGTTCCCAAGGGACAAATGAATGTTGTCTTATTTTGGTCATCTGGTCGAATATTGATTTGATTGTAGCCAGAAAATCCATCCATGAACGAAAATATTTCGCATCTAGCACAATCATCAATAATCTAGTCGATAAAGGGAGTAGGATAGTTTTCTTTTGGAAAAGCATGATTAACATCCTGATAATCAAAGAAAACTCTAATGGTTCCTTGTTTTTTCATAATAGGAATGATATTGGAATCCCACTCCATTAGCGGAACAAGGTAAATGAAACCAGCATGCAAAAAAATTTCAACTTCTGCTTTGATGGCAACGGCTTTCTTTGGATGAACAGGACGAAGTCATTGGTGCACCAGTTTGACATCATGATACATATTAATAGTGTGTTCAACTATATTAGTATCTATGCCTGGAATTTCCTCGTAATACCAAGCGAATACGTCACGAAATTCACGAAAAAGTGAGAGATATGAATCAAGTTCTAATGGAGAACAAGATACACCGACATGAATATTTTCTACAACGCCAGGTTTGGTCAAAATATCGATAGAAGTTGTTTCTTCGATATTTGATAAATTTCGCTCAGAGTCAATTGCATTAATCGGTAAAGAATTCGAAAATAAATTTTTGATGGATGGGTGATATAGTTCACTGAGATTGTTTTCTTCATAATCAGGAAGATGGGAACAATGATGATAATCTTCCCATGGTTCTCCTTCTGACATCATAGCTTCCAAAATATTTTCATCTGTCAAAAATTTTGAGGAAAATGGATTAGATGGAGTAAAAAAATCTAAGGAACGATTAACCCAAACACTTGGCGATGATGATTTAGGATTTTCCGCCCAAGCCAAATAGATTGATTGCTATTCCAACTCAATAGCACTGGGCGGTAAAACTTCATCCAACGTAGAAATATCATAATCACTTGTACTCTCCCTTAAGCCAGATAGAGTGAAAAAGATCATGTAGCAGGTATCTATGCTTGCAATTTCTACCGACGTCGTAGGCAGCGGTAATGTAAAGGTTCCCATAAGAGTGGAATCCTTTAATAGTCCTACACCAATGTTCTAAATTTCTAGTTGGGGTAAGTGAACAAACGGAATGCTTCCAGTTACCTGTGAAGCGGAGGCAAAAAAGGATAATTGATTAATGACTGTGATTGTACCTTTATGTGTAAAGGAAATCATTCTAAATTATGTAGAAACAATGGCAGTCATTGAATATACCCATGGTCTTCCGAGTAAAATATTATAGTCAAGGGGTCCGTCAACAACCTCGACATCAATACTTACTATTTTTCCCCCTAATTCAATATGCAGGTTATTGATAATAGCACAAGGTTTATATGTTCTTCCATCAAAATCCTTCAACGTCGTTGATGATTGTGATAATTGCGGTGAGCCAAGTGACTTCCAACAATTTAGAGACATAATGCATGTAGATACTCCCTCATCGATAATAGTGTGATGACCAAGGTGATTGAGAACATTTACTTGTATGGAGAATGCCAATTCTGCTAGTAATTGTGGCACATAACCTGTATGATTAAAGACGACAAGATTAGAATCAGTGGGATCAATTCCACCAATGGCCAACAATAAAGCCCGCTTCTGGGAGGGACAGTTTTTAAATACCTCAAGAGAAGACATAGCTGAAGGGGATTGAGCCAAATATTCAACTATATTTGTTAGTACGAATATTAATTCCAAGCGTGCAAAAAAAACCACTTTAGTTGTGCATAACAACAGCCCTAACAGCAAATATGGTTGTCAATATCTTCAAATCTGTAGTTAGGTGATCAAGATAAATGCTGCAAAAAGCTAGATATATGCATTAGAAGACATTAAACAGTAGGAAAAAAAATATTTACTCCATGCATCCAATAGACAAGACAAGAATATGTTGAATGAATTTTGTATTAGGGGCACCTGGGAGGAAAACACGGGAGGGTGTTCCTAGTTCTCCTCAATGGGATGGGTTCTTGTGAGTCCTCAGCACTTCAGATCTAAAATTCCTCTCTCTTGATGGTGTAGAAAACCCAGACAAAAATGGTAGCAAAATATGACTATTATGGTGGATCAATAATCAGACCAAAAGTATAGATCTAGAGTGATCTTTAGGCAACAAAAAGTGACAAATGAATGGAAAAACCCTTCTATTTATAACAAATATTGAGTTAGTCTAGATATTGGTGCATTATTAAAACATTATTAACCAAATCAAGATCCAAATTTTATGGAATATTTTATTATATTTGTTGGAGGGAAAAGGAATTTGACTTGGGCTAAATCCCTTTATTTGTAAATAATAAATAAATAAATGATTTATTTATAATTTTAAGGATGTGGTTGCGTAATAATCAAATAAATAATTATTTATTTAATTATTTATAGGTGATTTAGTCATATTTAACAAAGAATATTATTTAAATAAGGTTTAAATAACTATTCTTTAGGAAATAATACGATAAATAATGATTTATCTAATTAATTTCCTTGTTTTGGCTTAAATATAACCAGGAATATTAATCAAACTGTTGTTTAATTAATTATTCCTTGAGGAAAATCAAACAAATGTAGATTTATTTAATATTTCCTCATGGGGTCTCCTGTTTAGTCCATAAACAACTTAATAAAAGTGGTTTACTAAGTTATTTTTATAGTGAAAGCAATTTTACTTAGGGTAAAATTGGTCTTACATGGTGTACTTGGATCCATCTAATGATAATAGGTTAGATGACCAAAAAATGGTGTAATAGATTGCCCCCCATTGTGCAAGCGTTAGGAGCTAATCGTATGACCAAAGTACGTTGTAAGAACTCAATCACTAGACACCGAAGGGGAAGTCAAAGAGAGAGAAGTATAAGGTAGACCAAAGTGCTGAAAGGACTACACCATGAGGAGGCGAGACTTACAAGTGCGACAAGTCTCTTTTATAAGGGAGTACCTGCTACAAGAGGCGAGGGAGGCATACCTATGCCCGTTGAGGCAATAGTACAAAAAATAAGGCATCCAGAAAACCATGGGATTGGCCACTATAATATATGTTGGCATAAACATGAGCTAGGTAAATAACATGGTAATGAATCCCACATACATATTGTGCATGGGATAACAGCCAGGACTTGTACAATAATATCTGAGTACATGAGATAAAAATACAACCCAGATGCCCCTGTAAACAGGAAAGGGCTCTAAAAATCTGACTGATATATGAAATCAAGAAGGCATTTCAAGTGGTTGAGGCCGGCATCATCAAATCTATGGAGCTGCATCGAAGGCGGAAGTGAAGAAATCATCCGGGTATGTGGGGGGCTACCTGTAGGGCCACCCCCTCATGAGGGCTGGGACATCTCACACACACCCGGGGATCACTGGTATCAGCTAATGCATCACTGAACCATCAAGTATACGGATCGCAATCATGCTGAAAGGAGCTGGATCTGAGAAACAATCAAGTCAAAAGGAAATAAGGAGTCCCTTTGCCTGATCCGGGGCACCGAACAAGAGTGGAAGTCGGAACCAAGGTACATTTCCCTCTAGACCTATCTTCTGAAATGAATGAGCTGATGTCGATAGAAGGAGGTCCGCCATATGTGAGGCAATAAGGGATCCTCAACTAAGGCACGAGAGAAAATAGTAGAGTGACTGACAGACTGACACCAATGGTGGGGGGTACTGAGTAGCGAACAGATGACTTCCCTTGTTAGAGAATAAAGGGCATGGATGACCTGGCAGTGACTGACACAACATCATGAAGGATAGGGGACTGTGAGACTGAAGGCCATAATGTGCGACACGAGAGAGGGACCAAGCAATCAAGGATGGAGGAATATAGCGGGATGAAAAGGGACTCGGGATAGACTCCATGAATGCAATGATGACTCAACTCGGATGCTCTAAAGAAGGGTGACTCGATGGTGCTGCCACACAGAAAAGGTCCAATGGGGATCATAAAAAACATGAGTACAAGATGGTGACTCACGAATAAAATCGACACGAGCATGGACAAGTATGGAGACAAAGTGGTGCCCCCAGTACGATTGTTTCAAGTGAAGAAATTCGATTTATAGGAGGGGTGAAGTGAAGCTTCTTGGAAAAAATGTGTCTTGGTGGAGTATCAAATCACAAAAAGCATGCGTTGGCTACCTTAAGAAAATAAAATGTGCCTTCCCAGAAGGGAATGCTAAGGGTAATATTTCTTCAGATAGAGTGCATTGCGAGAATTAGGAAGGGGATGGCCTTCGAAGTCTTCTAATAGATATGCTCCCCGACCTAGATCCTTACTGATGATGTAAGGTCCTAGCCATAATGAGTCAAACTTCCCATGGCCAAGTACATCATGGGCTTGGTCATACACTAGAACAAGATCGCCTTCGTGAAAAGTACAAGGGTTGACTTTTCGGTCATATTGAGCTTTGGTGTGTTTCTTAGTCGCCTCAAGGGTTTGCAATGCAACACGACGGTCTTCGGAAGCACGCTCAAGCATGATAAGTCGTTGTTATAAAGGTTGGGTTTCAGGGAGAAGTTCGACGACTAGATGAAGTGAAGGTATTTCACACTCGATCGATAAGACTGCCTCCTCTCCAAAAACGAGTTGGAAAGGAGTAAACTCGGTGGCGGTTTTAACAGAATTTTGATAGGCCCATAAATCAAGGAAGAGCATAAGGTGCCAGTTGGTTTTGTGCTTATCCACCATCCATTGAAGCATAGTTTTAAGAATTTTGTTGACTGCTTCAACTTGGCCATTACCTTGAGGGTAATAAGAGAAGGAATATTGGTGCTCAAAGCCCAACAGTGAGGATAGCTCATGCCATATCTCATCTTCAAAATCTCAGCCATGGTCAGAGACCAATTGTTTCAGAACTCTGAATCGAGCAATTACGTGGTTGAAGAAAAAGAGGGTTGTGGTAGCTGCCGTGTTGTTAAACGTTGGCATGGCCTCAGCCCATTTGGTGAAATAGTCAACTGCCACAATGATATACTTATGGTTACCAGCCGATGATGGATGACACTCCATAAAGTCTATGGCCCACTTACAGAAGGGACCAGCTGAGATGAAAGGATGGAGGGGAGCCAGAGGGGCTCGTGCCTTAGGGAAAAAATGTTGGCAATTAGGACAGTGTTTGACTGCCTCAATGAAATCACCAAAGAGAGAAGGCCAAAAGTACCTAGCACGCATGATTTTTTGCACAGTGGCCAAACTAGAGAAGTGGCCACCACAAGCACCGCTATGACAGGCATTGAGGACTTGTTCTGCTTCAGCGTGTGTGAGACAACGACGAAGTACAGAATCTACACCGCGACAATAAAGGTTGTCATCGTAAGAAGGTAGTGGGGGGACTGGTGTCGGATACGTCGTCAAGCATCATGGTCAAGATGGAGGGTGAACTTTTGAGTTCGCAAATAAGTGAGGATGTCCCCATACCAGGGGTCATCGGTGGTAATGGAAAATAAGTGTTCATCAGGGAAATTATCATTAACTGGAGGATCCTACGTACCTGTAGATAGTTTGGAAATGAGTTCAGCGAGGGCTAAACCATTCTTACTTTTTGGTGTGACAAATTCAAGATCGAATAACTAGATAATCACGATCCAACGGGCGTACTTCCCACTGATGATTCGACGACTCAATAGGAAGGCCATGGGGTTGGAATTAGTCACGACCTTGGTGGAATGCATGATGATGTAATGACAAAGTTTCTGGACCGAGAACACAACAGCCAGTGCTAATTTCTCTCCGTGTGAGTAGGATACAGGAGGTCCTACCAGGCTCTTACTGACATAATAGATAACATGCTAAATTCCATTGTCATCTTCCTGAATAAGGACTCCAGTGACCGAGTGGGTGGAAGCGGAGATATACAGGATGAAATCCCTACCAAAGTTAAGGGGACAAATCAAGGGAGCGGATGTGAGAGCATGCTTCATGGCATCAAAATACTTTTGAGCATAGGAATCCCATACAAAAGGGATATTAGAGTAGAGAAGTCTAAGGAACCCATGTGCGGTGGTGGCATAGTCAGGTACGAACTGGCGAAGGAAATTAGCTTTGCCTTGGAGTCTTTGTAACTGGCGTAAAGTGCGGGGAATAGGAAGCTCAAGGATGGCTTGAAATTTTAAAGGGTCAAGAGTGATACCATCTTTAGACACAATGAAGCCTAGAAGACGGTCGGAAGGCACACAAAAGACACACTTCAGTGGGTTAAGGCGGATATTATACTTGCGACATCGGAGAAATACAGTACATAGATTGTGGAGGTGTTGCGCCCGATGTTTAGAACGTGCAATAAGGTAGTCTAAATAAGCAAGGATAATATGAGCCAGGTCATGAAAATAGTAAGACATAGCCCGCTGAAAAGTGGCTCCTACGTTTTTAAGGCCGAATGGCATGACTCGATAGGAAAAGGTTCCCCACAGACCAATGAATGTTGTTTTGAGATGATCAGCACGACGGATAAAATTTTGGTTGTACACAGAGAAACCATCCATAAATGATAGAACCTTGTGCCCTGCACACTCATTAATGATTTGGTCAATGAATAGTGTGGGGAAGTTGTGTTGGCAATATAATGCAAAGAGTTGTCCTTGATGGCAACCCACTTAATAAAGATGATGGCAACCTACTTGATGAAAGTTGTACTTGATGGAAACTGACTTGATATACTAATTAATGATGTAAATCTGATGTGTCTACAGAGCAGCTCAGATGTAATGATGAAAGGAATTCCAGGATGTGCTAGACCAATGATGAAAAGTGTGTCTCAAGGCATACGCGGGTTTGTCTAGAAGAAGTAGCATATGCACGCGGGAAAGTACGTGCCAAGTCGCGTATGCTCATTTGCGCTATAAAAGTGTAAAACCAGGGGTTACTACCATGGTATTGACCCATTGTATTGAGCGCTGGGTTGTCTATTTGATCCCGTCCAGGAATACCATCGGAAGTTGTGTGGTTTTGGCTCATGGTATTGATAAAGGGTAAACCTATATAAGGAGAAGAAAATCATTGTGCAAAGGGTGTGCATATGTCTGGGCCTTAATGAATACTTCACTCTGAAGTATATCTGCATGGTTGAACTCTGCTCTTAATTGATAGATCTGAATCTATGATGCATCTATGAACATGATGAAGTTTCAAGATCTCTAGATCTAGAAATGGTTAATCTCTTGGATGATCTGAAAAGAAGTGATGAAGACCTGGCGCAAAATCTATTGAAGTAATTGAAGAAATCTGGGTAAGTTCATAGATGTGGTCTGCTCTGCAAAGATTATCTTTTATAGATCTATACGCAGGTTCATTTCATAAAAAGCACGTGTATACGCGGATCTGTTTAAACAAAGGCGCGTATGGGCAGTTAGAGTTGTTCTGAAAAATGCACAGATGTATACGCGGGTTCATTTCGTGAAAAGCGCGTGTATACGCGGATATGTTTAAACAAAGGTGCGTATGGTATCTGAACTTATATTTTCTCAAGGTTGAATGTGATTCTGGATATGTATTCTGTAGTCTGGGTTATCTCTGATATTCTGGTTACAGTGGTTTCACTGTTCTGTTTGAAGCATTGGGCAAAGTATGTTTATAGATAAGTGAAGGGTTTTGTTAGAGCTGTTTGATCCAGTATGAAAATTGATGAAACGTGGTATGCAGTGGATCTGAGGGTTGAATCCTTCAGTATGTATGTAGAAGCTTTCTGTTAGTAGAAGTTGGTGCTTATATCAGGGGGTAGTAGCTCCCTTCCAGAAGAGGCTGGTAAACGAGAAGCAGGGGGTTGTAGCTCCCTTCCAGAAGAGGCTGGTAAATGAGAGAAGGTTGTAACCTTCTACAGGTGGGTGCCTTCGTGCTGGTATGAGTCTGCACCAGTACATGTTGTAAGAAGTTTTCTTAATAATAAAGATTGAAGACTGAGACGACGGCAGCGGTGGTTTTCTCCCGAATTGGGTTTCCACCTAAAAATCTTGGTGTTCATGTGTGTTGCTTATCTGTGATGATTATTCTGTTCTTTCTACATCTTTTTACTATTTTCTAAAACATCTGATGAATGAGTAATGCAATGATCTAAGTTAAGAACTAAATGCATAATTAGATCACTGGATATACGCGAGTTCTGTAAAGAAAATCCGC
This sequence comes from Pinus albicaulis, assembly GCA_034641835.2. NCBI lineage: Eukaryota > Viridiplantae > Streptophyta > Pinopsida > Pinales > Pinaceae > Pinus > Pinus albicaulis. The sequence continues at coordinate 496,694,631 of CM076577.1, forward strand.
GTATATACGCTAGTTGGATGAAGGAAAGTAGCGTATGGGTTTTTAAGAAATAAATAACAAATTTTTATTGTCTGCACTAAATACTGATTCACCCCCCCTCTCAATATTTTTCCCAACAATTGGTTTCAGAGCAGGTCCTTCTAAAAAAGCTTAGCCGCTAGAAGGAAGATCAAGCAAGATGAGCAATCAAGATGGAACAGCATCTATCAAACCTCCGCTCTTTAACGGAAGCAATTTAATCTTCTGGAAAATAAGGATGAGATCCTATCTTCAGTCTATGGGAGCAGATATATGGGCCATTGTTCAACAAGGATATCAATATCCAGCCGCAGTACCAACAGATCCGATGGAAAAGAAGAATTATGAAATAAATGCAAAGCTGGTCAATGCACTATTGGGAAGTCTAACTGAATCAGAATTTTTCAAGGTTATGCAGCTAAATATAGCAAAGGCAATATGGGACAAAATCATCCTAACTTATGAAGGTGATGCAAAGGTAAAAAGTGCAAAACTCCAAACTCTCATAATTGAATATGAAAACTTGAGAATGCATAATGATGAGAGTATTGCTAGTTTATTTTTACGTCTTGATGATATTTTCAATCGTATGAGAAACCTGGGAGAAACAATAGCAGAATCTACTTTGGTTGAGAAAATCTTAAGATCACTAACAGCAAAATTTGAATCAAAAGTCTCTGCTCTTGAAGAAAAACAGGATCTTCAAACTCTTACTGTGGTGCAACTTCATGGCATACTGACTGCATATGAAATGAGGAGAGGAGGACCATCTGAAGTCAAAGAAGTTGTTTTTAAAGCTTCTTCAAAGGGGAAAGAAGTTCAAAAAGCAGAAGGATCTGGATATATCTCAGAAGAAGATGAGGCAAATTTTGTAAAGAAATTTCAACTTGGCACAGGACGGTTCAGAGGTAAGCTTCCTTTCAAATGTTTTGATTGTGGAAGAGTTGGTCATTATGCTGCTAAGTGTCCTTATAAAGAAACATCTACAAAAGGGAAGGAACTAGCAAGAAGGAATAAGCACCAGTCTAGCAAAAGTTACTACACTCATGAAGACAGTGATGGGTTCTCTGATAGTGAGGAAGAATGTGAACAAAATCTTAGACTTCTCATGGCATTTGAATCTAAAGATGAAAAGGATACTTTTTTGGATGCTCTAGAGGACAATGATTTCCTTGAAGAAAACAATCAACTCAAAATACGCTTAGAAGAATGTAAAATTCTCTTAGAAGAAAAGAAAATAACCATAGAGACTCTGGAAAAGAAGGTTGAAGAAGCAAAGAAACACATTGAGAAATAGAATGTGAAGTGGTAATTCAAAGAAAAGAATCTGAGAAAGTAAAGGATCTGAATCTTAGATTTGCTAAAGGATCTGAAACCTTAGATGAGATTATCAAGGTACAACGTTCTCCTCTTATAAAGACAGGTCTTGGATATACCGGAGAATCCTCTCAGGCTTCAGCACCAAATTATCTAAAAGCAGCTACATTCAGCAAGGGAATAAATAATCTTTACAGGTAAAGCATGATCATCATAATTCAAGGAACACTAACAGGGATGTCTTTCAAAGAAGCTATAACCAACAGGTAAATTCAAATAGAAGATTTCATGATCGCAAAAATTTCTACTTCAATGGACAATGTTTCTCATGTCACAATTTTGGTCATAAAGTTGTTCAATGTGTTGCCTATAAAACCATCATGACAAGAGAAGCAAGAAAGAAAAGGATGGATATTGAACCAAATAAGAACACCTATAACAACTTTTCACCTCTTCAAAATGAAGTTGAATGTACTTACTGAAATAACTTTGGCCATTTAGAATATGAATGCAGGAGCAAAGTCCAGCCAAAACAGGATTTTCCTTCAAGTTCCAAAGTATGGAAAAAGAAGGAATTACAGGTTGAAAATTGTGGGATAGCATTATTTTCATAAGGTGAAGAAAATCAATGGTACATTGATAGTGGATGCTCAAGACACATGACAGGTGACAAAAGCAAACTTCTTGCATATAATGCTCTAGAAAAGGAAAAGAAAGTTACATTTGGAAATGATACCCCTACTGTAATTAAAGGAAAAGGGTATGTATTTCTAAAAGAAAAGGTGAAGGCTAATGATGTCATGTATGTGGATGGATTAAGACATAACCTGTTAAGTGTAAGTCAAATGTGTGATCAAGGAACTGAAGTTGTCTTTAGTTCAAAAGATTGTGTTGTTCGTGATCTTGATACAGGTAAAACTATTATAAAAGGAAAAAGAACTCCAAGTAACCTATATGTATTAAAGAACTGCAAAGAACAATGTTACTTGAGTAAATCTTCAGAAAAATGGCTATGGCATAGAAGGTTGGGGCATCTAAGCTTCTCTCAAATCAACAAATCAAGCAGACTTAATGTTGTTCATGGTCTTCCCAATATTACTCTACCAGAGAGTATCATATGCAAATCTTGCCAATTCGGTAAGAAGACCATAGTACAATTTAATGCCAAAGAAGGATCATCAAGTAAGCCTCTTGAACTCATTCATACTAACATATGTGGACCTATGAGGAAAAATTCACCACGTGGGGAAGAATGCTATATCTTATTTATTGATGATTTCTCTAGAATGTGTTGGATTGGGTTGATTAAACACAAAGATGAAGCATTTGAAAAATTTCAGATTTTCAAAGCATTGGTGGAAAATGAATTAGATCTAAAAATCAAGTGATCGAGGAGGAGAATATACATCAAATGAATTTCTTGAATTTTGTGAACAACATGGCATAAAAAGACAGTTTTCTGTAGCTGGCACTCCACAACAAAATGGCGTAGCAGAAAGAATGAATAGAACAATTCAACAAATGGCTAGAGCTATGCTTGATGATTCTGGAACACCTGACATTTTTTGGGGAGAAGCAGCTCACACAGCAGCAAATATTCTTAACAAGGCACATGTTCGGGTAAATAGTGAAAAAACTCCATATGAACTCTGGTATGGTAATTCTCCCTCTGTGAAGCATTTTAGAGTTTTTGGAAGTAAATGCTTTATCAAAAATAATGATGAAAAGCTTGGAAAGTTTGAACCTAGATCAGATGAAGGGATACTTCTTGGTTACTCATCTACAAGCAGAGCTTACAAATGTTACAATAAAAGGCTTCAAAATATTGTTGAATGTATTGATGTTGTCATTGATGAGTCTCCTGCAGCCCCTAAAGAAGAAAAACAAACAACAGAAGAAGATGATGGTGACTATTGTCCTTCTACATCAAATAGGAATGATATAGACAGTGGATCCAATGAAGAACCTGAAGATGATTTATCTGAAAAGGCTCCTTCCAGATATGTTCAAAAGAATCATCCAGAATCTCAAATTTTGGGAGATAAGGCATCAGGTGTACAAACAAGAAGGACTCTTGTAGGATCCTCTAGCTATCTGACATTTCTATCCACCATTGAACCACACAATGTCAATCAAGCTAGCAAAGATGAATGTTGGGTTCAATCCATGAATGAAGAGCTTGATCAAATTGAAAAAAATGACACTTGGGAATTAGTACCAAGACCTCATAACAAAAATGTCATTGGAACTAAATGGATATTCAAAAACAAGTTAAATGAAAATGGGGATGTCATAAGAAATAAATCTAGACTTGTTTGCAAAGGGTATACTCAACAAGAAGGTATAGACTTTGAAAAAAAAATTGCTCCTGTAGCTAGACTTGAAGCCATAAGAATGTTTCTTGCTTTTTCAAGTTTTCAACAAATCAAAGTTTATCAAATGGATGTTAAATCTGTATTTCTCAATGGTAATCTAGAAGAAGAAGTTTATATAGAACAACCAGAAGGATTCATTTTGGGAAATAATGAAAATCTTGTTTGTAGACTTAAAAAGGCTCTATATGGTCTCAAACAAGCTCCAAGGGCATGGTATTATCGTCTTGACAAATATCTTCATCAACAAGGATTTTCAAAGGGGTCTACTAATAGCAACTTATACACAAAAACTGAAAATGATAAACTATTAATTATGGTTGTATATTTTGATGATATCATTTTTGGAAGTAATGAAGAATCTATGAGTCAGAAATTTGCTTCTGTTATGTAGCAAGAATTTGAAATGTCTTTACTTGGGGAACTAACATTCTTTCTTGGCTTGCAAGTGCAACAAGCAACAGATGGCATATTCTTATCACAAGCAAAATATCTTAAGCAAATTCTGAAGAAGTATGGCATGGAAGAGTGAAAACCTGTAAGTACACCAATGATAACCGGATGTAATCTCAGTTCTCATGATGATTCTCCCATGGTGAACCAACCAGATTACAGATCTATGATAGGAAGTCTTCTTTATCTCACTGGGACTAGACCAGACATTATGCATGCAGTTGGGATTGTTGGACGATTCCAAGCTAATCCAAAAGAGTCTCACCTTCAGGCTGTCAAAAGAATATTCAAATATCTACAAGGAACTCAAGACTTTGGTCTATGGTATCCAAAGAATGCTGATCTTACTCTTCATGCTTACACTAATGCAGATTGGGCTGGAAATGTTGATGATCGGAAAAGCACTAGTGGTGGTGCATTCTATATGGGGCCCCGGTTAGTATCTTGGTTCAGCAAGAAGCAAAGCTCTATTGCCTTATCTACATCATAAGCAGAGTGTGTGGCTGCAGCATTATGTTGCACTCAACTTCTTTGGATGATGCAAACCTTACAAGATTTCCAAATCAAATGTTCACCTCCTATTTCCATTATGTGTGATAATACAAGTGCCATCAGTATCTCAAAGAATCCTGTTATGCATTCCAAGACCAAGCACATTCCCATCAAGTATCATTTCTTACGTGAACAAGTGCTTGAACAAAAGGTGAAGTTGGGGTATGTTCCCTCCAAAGAACAAGTTGCTGATATATTTACCAAACCTCTACCCAGGGAAGCATTCGAATATCTCAGACAGAAGCTGGGAGTAGTCTCTGCCATGCAGAGGATCAAATCTGATTAAAATTCTGAAGATTAATTTGGATACACGGGTTTCCTGAAAGACAGACGCGTATATACGCGAGTCCATACACAGAAAATCGCGTATGTGTGGTTGCTGACAATTTTTCTAGGTCAGCATTTCTTCAGCACAAGCTTTGGTGTTGTTTGGTATCTCTGATGCTTTTTGAAGTCTCTGGTGGTATTTCGGCTCTTATATTTCTGTTTCATTCTTTGATTATGGGTGAAGAAGCCTTGATGATTTGATGTTGAAAGTGTTCAGGATGCACAAGAAAAGGGGGAGCTTTGGTCATATGGAAAGGATGCATTGGATGCACAGCTTCAGGGGGAGCATTAGCCTTGCTGAGTATAATGCATTGTTGGCATTATGATGGTTCTGTAATATGATCTCTCTCTTGAGGTCTTTCTAGTTTTGGTCATGAAAAGTCATATTTGTAATTTGATGAAAAGGTCATGTTGAGACCTATGATGTAAAAATTGTAATATTCAGTCATGTAAGGACTTGTTCAAATATGTAAACCCACTTGGTTGGGTAGTTGAGTCAACATGTGTAAACCCACTTGGTTGGGTACTTGAGTCTCATATGTAAATCCACTTGGTTGGATCTTTGATGTAAGTATGAGTCCTTCATGAAATTCATTGCAAAACATGTTTGAAGATCCATCATGAACTAAGGGGGAGCATGGAAACTTCAGTGCACATCAGATTTACAGCACTCCTTTTTCGACATGAGAAGAAAAACCTTATGTTGGTGTTGATCCGCCCTTTGCCCTTGATGTCAAAGGGGGAGAGTGACATGGTGTTTGAATAGGGGGAGAATATCATTATGCTTAATGTATCTATCTATTGTGATCAAACACCATCGTGGTTGCCATCAAGTCCAAAGGGGGAGATTGTTGGCAATATAATGTAGAGTGTTGTCCTTGATGGCAACCCACTTAATAAAGATGATGGCAACCTACTTGATGAAAGTTGTACTTGATGGAAACTGACTTGATATACTAATTAATGATGTAAATATGATGTGTCTACAGAGCAGCTCAGATGTAATGATGAAAGGAATTCCAGGATGTGCTAGACCAATGATGAAAAGTGTGTCTCAAGGCATACGCGGGTTTGTCTAGTATAAGTAGTGTATGCACGTGGGAAAGTACGTGCCAAGTCGTGTATGCTCAATTGTGCTATAAAAGTGTAAAATCAGGGGTTACTACCATGGTATTGACCCATTGTATTGAACATTGGCTTGTCTATTTGATCCCGTCCAGGAATACCATCGGAAGGGGTGTGGTTTTGGCATGGTATTGATAAAGGGTAAACCTATATAAGGAGAAGAAAATCATTGTGCAAAGGGTGTGCATATGTCTGGGCTTTAATGAATACTTCACTGTGAGGTATATCTGCATGGTTGAACTCTGCTCTTAATTGATAGATCTGAATCTATGATGCATCTATGAACATGATGAAGTTTCAAGATCTCTAGATCTAGAAATGGTGAATCTCTTGGATGATCTGAAAAGAAGTGATGAAGACCTAGCGCAAAATCTGTTGAAGTAATTGAAGAAATCTGGGTAAGTTCATAGATGTGGTCTGCTCTGCAAAGATTGTCTTTTATAGATCTATACGCAGGTTCATCTCATAAAAAGCACGTGTATACGCGGATCTGTTTAAACAAAGGCACGTATGGGCAGTTAGAGTTGTTCTGAAAAATGCACAGATGTATACGCGGGTTCATTTCGTGAAAAGCGCGTGTATACGCGGATATGTTTAAACAAAGGCATGTATGGTATCTGAACTTATATTTTCTCAAGGTTGAATGTGATTCTGGATATGTATTCTGTAGTCTGGGTTATCTCTGATATTCTGGTTACAGTGGTTTCACTGTTCTGTTTAAAGCATTGGGCAAAGTATGTTTATAGATAAGTGAAGGGTTGTGTTAGAGCTGTTTGATCCAGTATGAAAATTGATGAAACGTGGTCTGCAGTGGATCTGAGGGTTGAAACCTTCAGTATGTATGTAGAAGCTTTATGTCAGTAGAAGTTGGTGCTTATATCAGGGGGTAGTAGCTCCCTTCCAGAAGAGGCTGGTAAACAAGAAGCAGGGGGGTGTAGCTCCCTTCCAGAAGAGGCTGGTAAACGAGAGAAGGTTGTAACCTTCTGCAGGTGGGTGCCTGCGTGCTGGTATGAGTCTGCACCAGTACATGTTGTAAGAAGTTTTCCTAATAATAAATATTGAAGACTGAGATGACAGCAGTGGTGGTTTTCTCCTGAATTGGGTTTCCACCTAAAAATCCTGGTGTTCATGTGTGTTGCTTATGTGCGATGATTATTCTGTTCTTTCTACATCTGTTTACTGTTTTCTAAAACATCTGATGAATGAGTAATGCAATGATCTAAGTCAAGAACTAAATGCATAATTAGATCGTTGGATATACGCGAGTTCTGTAAAGAAAATCCATGTATATACGCTAGTTGTGTGAAGGAAAGTAGCGTATGGGTTTTTAAGAAAGAAATAACAAAGTTTTATTGTCTGCACTAAATACTGATTCACCCCCCCTCTCAATATTTTTCCGAACAAGTTGTCTTTGGGACAAGCTTTGTTTAGATCGCGAAATTCAGTGCAGACACGAATGGTGCCTTGTTTCTTGAGAATGGGAACAGGGTTAGACACCCAAGTGGTGTATTCAATGGGATAGATAAAACCAGCCTGCTTGAGCTTATCGATTTAGGCTTTAACAGCTTCTCTTCGGGAAGGATTAATGGGTCTCATATTTTGACGAACAAGATTGGCATCAGGCCATGTATCGATATGGTGTTCAAAAATGGCAGGATCAAGTCTAGGCATTTCTGAATAGGACCAGGCGAAAATATCACAGAATTCTTTGAATAACTTGGTGTAAGCCTCAACTTCTTCCGGGGTGCAATTGGTGCCCAAGGTGATATTTTATTTTATCCCTAGTTTGTCAGAAATGTCAATTTTAATGGTAGGAGATATATTGGCCATATTTCCTTCTTCGAAAGCATCAAGTGCAGGGATGGGATTTCTAAACCAATCGAACTCATCAGGAATGAAGTCTTTAGTTTCCACAACATATTGGTCATTGGACTGTTGTGGGAGGAAGTATACGCGGTGGTGCATATATTCCCACAGAAAGTCAAGTATCGTCATAGCTTCCATAATGTCTTCATTGAAATGAAAGATGGGGTGACTGGAGGAAGAGAGACCTCTAGACGCGGTAGACCTACTTAACTCATTATCATGTGAAAAGAGACTCACATGCACAATGTCATGGGGGGTGACAGGAGAGTAAGCAGATAAAGGATCTACCGAAGCTGAGCCCAGGGTGATCGCTGAAGGGAGGTCAGGCGACATGTCAAGGGAAGCCTCCAAGGGGACTTCTACCGAGGGTCTTATGGATGAAGATAGGTAGAAAATGTGGGTCGTTGGATCCATCATCTTGACATCAGGAGGTGGAATGTCAATGGGAGCAGGTTGATCCTTTGGTTCTGCTGGAGCAGAACTTGCAGACAAGTGAGAGGTGAACTTGCTATGCTTGGCCTTGGTTTGGCAGAAGGCTTCCAAGGAGGAGCGATACTCTTCAAGGGGGGGGCAGAGGTGACTGTAATGGCCATGGAAGTCACACAAAGAACAGGGGTGATTAGTGTGCAAATTTCTTAGTTTCAGGATTGAATCGGGTATAGTGACATAAACCTCGGGGATATCAAGCTCCAAAAATGTCTCATTGACCATGGACTTAAGGTGAGGAATATCTAGAAAAGTATGGGTGGCATGATCGACAATATCACATAAATCACACTGGATAGTGCGTTTAGGTGGCCGAGGAGGGGGCAGGATTTGTTGGAGTGGCCTTGTCTTTGGTTGCCCCCATGCAAGCTTTACCTTTCCTACCCGAAACGGTCACAACAGAAGGTGGTTCATGTTGAGGTGGCTAAGGCATTGTTGCAGCGGGAGGAGTCATGGGGACCCGTTGAACCGGGGTCAAAGCAAGATAAGGTTTGGGCTGACCAGGCGGGGTAGCGACTGGAGAATCAAGGTACCAGACGGGAATCACAATGGTCAGGTTAGGGAGGGAGAGGGTGGCCATGACAGGTATCGTATAAACTCCCAGTAGGGGGGCTATGAATGGTATCTGACCAGAGGGGTAATGGCCAGGCGAGACGGCTCCTAAATGGTTAAGGCCTGGAGGAACCGTTCCAGGAGGGAAGAGAGGCTCATGGATACCAGATGAAGGGCCAAGAGGAAGAGGTACTGAAGGGTGAATCGAAGGGCTAGGAGTAGGCTACGGAGGGTGAGGAGGCTATTGACTATCCGAGGCGGGCCGCTTGACACTACTACATTTGGCAGAAATTCTAACACTTGGTTCCGACGCTTTTGACCAAATGTCGGAAATTTCCCTAAATTTTTTCCATCCTGCCCGAAACCATCGCTATACTGACGTTTATAGAAAAGTGTCGCAATACCGACACTTAGAAAAAGTGTCGCAATACCGACACTTAGAAAAAGTGTCGCAATTGCGACGTTTGGAGGAAGACATCGCAATTGCGACACTATGGCCCAAAGTGTCGCTATTGCAACGGCTACCTCCAAACGTCGCAAGTACGACACAACATCTAAGTGTCGCAATTGCGACGTTTGGAGGCAGTCATCCCAGTAGTGACGCTTTTTCCACCGTCAGTATAATGACACTTATATGCGCACTACATAAAAATATGAAACTTATATGTGCGCTGCATAAAAATATGAAACTTATATGCGCGCTACATAAAAATACAAAACTTATATGTGCGCTACATAAAAATGATTTTATTGTTTCATATCCATCGCAATAGCTACATTAACGTCTGATATCACACACGAATTCACCCTCCGCCCTTGCAGAATAGCATTCGCCCTCAGCATTCGCCCTCATCTCTTGCAGAACAGCATTTGTCCTCAGCATTCGCCCTCAGCTCTTGCAAAATGGTAAGTTATTACTGCAGGCCCTTCCTCCTTAGTAGGGTTGACTCTATTTGGGTTTTTTTGGTCAATTCCATTGGATTGTGTTAGGCTGTAGGGTTCTCTCTAGATGTCAAGAATCAAGATTCAATACCCTCTATTATCTTCATCACCTAATACAAGATTTAAATTTTTCCCAAAGAAACGCTTATTAATTTGGCAGCCATTATTTCTCCCTGCTTTAAAATCCCTACATTTAAATGAAAACAAGCATTGCATTTCAACTACAAAAATCTATTAGTGTTCAAATGTACATGTGTGCTACATTAACGTCTGATATCATGCGCGCATTCGCCCTCTACTCTTGTAGAAAAGCATTCGCCCTCAGCATTCGCCCTCAGCTCTTGCATAACAGCATTCGCCCTGAGCTCTTGCAGAACAACATTCGCCCTAAGCTCTTGCGAACGACGTTCGCCCTCAACTCTTGCAGAACAGCATTCGCCCTCAGCTCTTGCAAAATGGTAAGTTCTTACTGGAGGCCCTTCCTCCTATAGTAGGGTTGACTCTATTTGGGTTTTTTTGGTCAATTCCATTAGATTGTGTTAGGCTGTAGGGTTCTCTCTAGATGTCAAGAATCAAGATTCAATACCCTCTATTATCTTCATCACCCAATACAAAATTTAAAATTTTCCCAAAGCCTTGTGTTTAGCGACCATTTCCCTTCCCTACTTTAAAATCCCTACATTTAAATGAAAACAAGCATTGCATTTCAACTACAAAAAACTATTAGTGTTCAAATGTACATGTGTGCTACATTAATGTCTGATATCACGCGTGCATTCGCCCTCCGCTCTTGCAGAACAACATTCGCCCTCAGCATTCGCCCTCAGCTCTTGCAGAACAGCATTCACCCTCAGCATTCGCCCTGAGCTCTTGCAGAACAGCATTCACCCTGCATTCGCCCTCAACTCTTGCAGAACAGCATTCGCCCTCAGCTCTTGCAAAATGGTAATTTCTTACTGTAGGCCCTTCCTCCTATAGTAGGGTTGACTCTATTTGGGTTTTTTTGTTCAATTCCATTGGATTGTGTTAGCCTGTAGGGTTCTCTCTAGATGTCAAGAATCAAGATTAAATACCCTCTATTATCTTCATCACCCAATACAAGATTTAATTTTTTCCCAAAGAAACGCTTATTAATTTGGCAGCCATTATTTCTCCCTGCTTTAAAAACCCTACATTTAAATGAAAACAAGCATTGCATTTCAACTACAAAGATATATTAGTGTTCAAATGTACATGTGTGCATCACTTGTGTAGGGTATTCCTTTTCCACTTTCACATTATCCAAGAATGTGTGCAGTATAGTTCATATTTTTTTGTGATTTAGATTATCTTGAAAAAGGAAAGGTAAATTATTTCCCATGGAAAAAGAAGGTTTTCCCTTTTTATAGGTTGTTTGGACTTACGTGGAAAAATTTATGGTATGCCTTTCATATTATGTAGTTTAAATTTGAATTAACAGATTATTCTACATGACAATATAATTACCTATGTGATGTCCTTCATCACTAATTAAAATTATAGGGTTTCAATTTCCTAGACTCTAACTCATTTGATGCTAAATTCTAGGTTCTCATTGGTGGATCACTCTTCCATTGATTTCCTTTCCCTCTGGATCTTGTCATACTTTAAAGTCATCAATGATACATATATTATTTCAGGTATCCCAAAAGGCTTTATAGTAGAACATATTGTGAAGTTTTTTTGACACTTGAGGATTCTTTTTAGAACTGCAAAGCGGTCTATGCTATCGAGTTATATACCAAGCAACTTGTCCTTAATAACCACACTATGAGGTAGGTTCAACCAGTTTGAACTTGTTGGGACATAGCATATGAAGTTGTGTGATGAGTCCATATCACAAGTCTATTATGGTGACAAAAGTGAAGACACGTAATGATAGTTATTATGTTAACATTACTAGAAACATTTTCGAAATTATCCATGCTATCAAGATGTCAAAATTCCAGGCATTAGGTTTCAATACTCGTAGCTAATAGATAATAATAATATTATTAAAAAATCACAACTTTATTCTTGAAATATGATTGTTACACATTGGTAACCTAGTTGATGAGTTACTATCACCCAAAGACTGCAAAACAAACTTAAAATATAAATTAAACCAAAATGAGAATCCAACTAAGGGTTTCTTGACAAAATCATGCCATAACCTGGCATTTTGAAACCCAAATTTGAATCCATCATAAGTAATACAATGCAAACTCAGATGGATTTTCAATGCATGTTTGCATGCTACACTTATTCTCTGTCTAGATATCATTTTTAAAATGGAACCATTAGTCAAGCCCACAGTCCTTTTTATGTGAACAATTTCAGCTCTATTTGAGCTGTTTTTTGCTCCACCACCTCCATAAACATATGCAAACATATATCATGATCTTGGAATTCCATTACATATGTATGTGCCAATGTTCCATAATCATGCCCCATCATCAATTTAAGAAATTTCCATTGAATATCAAATTATGGAGGGGGGGAACTTTTTGCTGCAACATTTGGCTCAAAATCGGGGACCATCTCCATATGAGGTGAATGAGAACTATAGATATTTGAAGAAGTAGATTAGTGCCTTTTCCTCTGGCCATGGAGTCATATACAGTCATCCATCACAAAAATTTGTCTTTGTTCATTCTCACCTTGAAAGTTGCAAAAATTCATGCCCTAATTGAAACGACGCTAAATTTGAAAGATATAATAAAAATGCAAGCTAGAAGTGCCCTATTAATACAAATGGAAAACCTTCCTACCTACCCTAACTGAGATAAATTTTGATTGAATAGGAAACATGATATTTCCAATGGAGTTGATCCAACAACTTGTTAAATTTATGGGACTAAATCATGCATTTGATTTCCAAGGAAACATGCTCATGAAGAGAAAAAGTGTAGAATTAATGGAAAATCCATACATGCCACTTATGAAAACTACACTGAAAGGTCAAAAAATACTTAAGGCCTTAACTTAATTTGAATCCAAAAATGAAAAAACAGGATTAGTGAAAACACGAGAGTGGTGTGGGTGAACAACATAAATAAAAAGTGAAGATACCTTTCCCCAATATGCCTTTGTCACCGTTGTATGAAAACATGTTTTCCTTTCCCTTTATACATGAAAGTGAATGCATTATAGGTATGGTGTTTTCCCAGAATAGGAGAAGCCTACTTAAATATATCATTCGTGGAGTGAATGTTTCCTTGACCCAGAACCTCATAGAAACTTATCACTGAATTTGATGTTGGGATGGGATTGTAAAGATAACAACCTCTTCATTCCTACAAACTAGATTCCTTCCTGGAGTTAGGACACAGAGTATTGAATCAAAGTTGTAGTTTCTAACTTATTGTATTGGTTCATCAATCTTGAAATTCAGACATTGCATGTCTTCATTACTTCATTTTTGAATAATTTGCATCATTTCGTACAATAGAAAATTAGGAATTATGATTATTATTACTTTATGGATCTGTTAAGTTACTTTTAAGTTTGCATGGTTTAGTGTGAAATTATTCTAGTGTGCCCCTAGGCCTAGGTGAAGGAATGCCAAGGACTAAGAACCCTAGCTTTTAAATGGTATTGTTTCTTATACCCAAAAACCCCTCAACATCACTTATTATTAGTTCTTAACAATAGTGTTGTAAACAATTTGAGAATTGATATAGCAAAATCTCGCACTTCTCAAGATAAAGTCCTAAAGCTAAAGTGTGATACCATGTGTAATTCAATAGCCCCATTGTCACCTCACCAACCTCTTTTCACTTCGGGCTAGCTCTCCTCCAACTCAAGGGGGGTTCTCCCTAGTAGATGTTAGGGATTTAATGGCCCAACCAAACCAAGTCAAGAGCCCCCTAACTCTCTATGTTTACTACTATCAATCAAAATATTGAACAATAGGGTCAGACATGCATCCTGAAGATAAAATTGCCAGGGTATTTTTGGGTAATTTCAAAGGAAAAGTCCCCAAACACATATAATCAAGGAATTATAATGTGATTTCAAACATTAAATATCAACAAAATCGTTTAAAGGATATTGAAAGGAAAAAGGTGATGGAAGATAGAAAGTGCCTTACTTAAATGCTCTAAGGAATTTTCAATAGTTGCTCCAAAAGCTTCACTTCAAGGCCCTTCAATATCATCTCCAACAATGCTATACCATCAGTTTCAACAATGTTGCGCCAACAATATATTCAATAAGGTCTTCATTGTCAACTCGTCTCTTGTTTGGGTGCCTTAATGTGCAATGACATGTTTCCGGGACTGAATTCAATGCAAGGCATATTTGAAACTCTAACTCTGTCTTCCGGTGTCTTATTAGAAATTATTTCAGTTTTCATTTTGTGTTTTCAATTTAGATATTGTTTTCAAGTTTTTACATTTATAATTTTATTGCAATGTGGCAGACTGATCAGAGCAGTGCAGGAACAACCCCAAGACGGGATGATCGCGGAAAGAGGCCAGCGAAAGAACATGTAAAGTGCCAGCATTGCTCTATCTTCAGGTATTTTATTTATTTACATAATTGAAATAATATTAATTTTGTTCAAATATGCAAACACCTAGCCATGGTACGCCTGATGATTCCCTCTTTGAGGAAGAGCTTTCTTCATCCCTATCTCCAGTGTTCTTGTTGCGAAAAAAGGCACGAGATGCAAGGTCGAAATTTAATACTTTGATAGACACGCCTCAAACACCTGAAATAGAAGAGAGGATAAAACAACTTATGAGCCAGCTAGAAACATATCAGGTAATAATAAAAATTCAAAAGGATATTTTTTTGTTCTGCATGAGATGAATTGTGATAGTTTGATTTTTAATTTTTACATTGACTAAACTAGCAAAAATTTCTTTTGTATGTAGCGTTTTCTGGCACTTGCTGAACCCGGTGTTGGTGGTAGTGGGACACAAGGGCAAGATATTGCCCAACAACCCTCTCGTACACCTTCTACTCCTTTGGTTTAAATAAGAAACATCACCTTAGCAGGACACCCGATTTGACATTTGACGTGTTAGCATGGATCATGATATATTAATACATTATTGCGTTTCCTGGAGCTACACGTGTCAGCTCCACAGGGACCATTATTGGCACGTTGTTGGTGAACGATGAGGGTGTCCCTATAAAGCATGTACAACTCCCAGGTAAATTTTAATATTTTAACTATTTCATGTACTTTATCTAAAACATATTTATCATGATTTTTATTTTTAAATTAATGATAATGTCTTTTTTCTGTGTAGGAAACAATGAGTTCTATAGGTTTTTGGAGAGCCATGCGTTGGTAATTTTTTGCCCAACCATACGCAGTGGAATTCGGGTCGGCACATTTGACGGAATAGCGGTGGCTCGGGAATAGCGGTGGCTCAAGTAGCCAGCAAATATTTGAAATATACCAGGGACACCTATAGGACGCAATTCCAATTTAAGTAGCTAAACATATTATAATTAATTGTATCGCCTTCCAACGTTTTTGTAATCCTATCAAATATGATTAAAAATACACAATCATATGTAATATAGGGTGATGACTTCGGAACAGAAACTACAGAGGAAGATAAAAATATCGCTTTCCATTTCGGCTATCAAGCCATAGTTGAACGTCGCAGAAGCTTGGGGCAGGTCCCAAGATCCAGAATGCCTGATAAGGTAAAACATTAACTTTTCAATATGTTTGTTTTCGTCCATAAATTTAATGTCTAACAACTTTGTTTAAATCAGGGGAGCAGCACTACCGACGAGGCAAATAACCCATTTTTAGAGCCAGATGTAGATGATCCTCACGTGCAACCTGATCATTGTAGTGGGGACCAGGCTGACAATGCTACTATCAGTGAGGGATGTGACGGTAATTAATTTCCACTTATAATTTTTCTAATTATACCTTGATGGTTTTCCTTATAACGTTTTTTGTTTAAATGACAGAGAATGTTTCCCTTGAGGATCTTACCACCAGAGAGGAAGACAGGGCAACAGTCCCAATGGCGACAACTGGTGCACCAGGTAAATAATCTCATTGCAATTTTTTTTATTAATATTACCGAACTAGTTCAATGATATTTAAAAACCGACAATTAAAATTTAATATTATCTGTTTTTGTAGGCGATGCCCCGTCACTGGATGAGACCAGACATCGTGACAACGCAACTAGGTCAGCGGCGACAACTGGTGCACCAGGTAAATAATCTCATTGCAATTTTTTTTATTAATATTACCGAACTAGTTCAATGATATTTAAAAACTGACAATTAAAATTTAATATTATCTTTTTTTGTAGGCGATGCCCCGTCATTGGATGAGACCAGACATCGTGACTACGCAACTAGGTCAGCGGCGACAACTGGTGCACCAGGTAAATAATCTCATTGCAATTTTTTTTATTAATATTACCGAACTAGTTCAATGATATTTAAAAGCTGACAATTAAAATTTAATATTATCTGTTTTTGTAGGCGATGCCCCGTCACTGGATGAGACCAGACATCGTGACTACGCAACTAGGTCAGTAGTGCGGGTCGAAAGGCACGAAACAGGAGCAGAGCACGATGATATTGATGATGTAATTAGGAGCTTTAGAAATAGGAAGAAGAAAAAGAAAATTTGATAATGTAAAATATTGTATTATTATAAGACAAACGTTACCATACTTGGAACGTTTTTTGCGTTATATAAAAACTCATTTATCATACTATTTTTATGTCAAGCATTAATTGCAATGTTTCCTTGCATACTTTTTGTTGAATTGTTTTTTTATTAGTTATTGAATATTTTTTTTTATGCTCATGAAATATAGATTGGGTATTGGGGAATTGAGAGTGATGTGAGGGGGGGGAGGGGCCATAAGAGCTTCCACCTTCACATGGTTGGCCCTGTTTAGTAGAGAATAATTTATTGGAGCAATTTAATCTTGGAGAAAACCTCCCTCGATCCAGCGTAGCAACAAAAAAGTCACTGTTGACTTAGTTGCTACTCTTTTAGATCGTGGGAGGCTTGTTCCAAGTTCATGCGACTCCAATAAATTGTTCTTGAAATGAAGAGGAGCTTATTCGGGTATGTTTTGACATTTTCAACATATGTTCTAACATTATCATAAGAATGCATCTTAGAGTAAAAAATACTACATCAATTACTTGTATTTATTGTATAGATAATGATGGATTTTGATTGACTTGGAAGTGCAGGTACAAATCCTCTTGCATCATGAGAAATACAACTTGTCAACCAGGGTCATGTCCATAATATTTTTTCTTGTGCGCTTGACCAGGTTCGTAATGTCACATTTTGTAAGTTCCTTTACAGTTCATAATTCAATATTAAGCTTGTTCATGATTATTATCTAGGTTTTTTGTATGTGATTTTCATCTATTTGATTGTAAGCAACTCTGCATGTTTCCTGTTGTTCACTATGATTTCTCCCATTACTACTCCCAGGATGAATCCGAATTTATTGTTACATAGGTTACTTTATTGTTACTATGATTTCTCCATTTACGATTTCATAGGTTACATCATGTAAAGTTGTCAATCTCGGGTTGGTGATGAGCTTTAGTTCTCCAGATTTGGGGCTTTTCTGATATTTTCTCCCTCATGTCATTCCTGCATCACCTCGTTGTTTGAGCATGCCAATTGTCTACCACTTGTACCAATTGGCACATGTCAATCCCTGAGTGGTGCCACATTTCACCTATTTTCGGTGAGAGTTTAGGGTTTCTCTAACATAGCTTCAGAAATCCGATTCAGTGCCTGCTTGAATATTGTCACATAATACTCATGGTTTGGATTGATGAGCATGTTCTGAATGGTTGGTTGATTCATAAGAACCACCCATATAGTCATCTTGGGATATTTCAGAAGTTTTCTCGGGTTTCCTTTTTCACCGTTTCTAGTGGGTGGGATGGTGTGGGGTGATCCATCAATACTGGTGCTCTTGTAGTAGGGAATTTGTTTTTGGGGATATAAAGGAGAATTTGATGTAGATATCCCATTGTATGCATTCATATATGGGCACGAGAGGTCAATAATTTAAATTAAAAATATGCAACCTCTAGCATGGCAACCTGAAGGCCGCGAGAGACACTGGTTAAAGATTGTTTTGTGCTGGCCTTAATATAGTCGTGATTTCTTTTTATTATCTTAATGCAAATATATAGTCCGGTCTCATTAAAATGAGGATTGTGATTATATTTCTCTTTGGTTGTTTCTCTCTTAATGCTCCAGAAGTTGCCAAAAGTTGCGATAGTTGTTTAGTTTACCCGTTACAACTTAAAAGTGGTTTTTAGCAATGGGAATCATGTTTTTTAAGGTTCATAGTAATATGAAGATCTTGTAATTCTATATTCAGCATAAGAGAAGATGGCCTCTGCTTTGGGCAGTATGACAAAAATTGCCACATCTACCTCATTGGGTAACAATGGAAAGGGGAAGAAGTTGGGTGCAATGTTTGATAATTATGGCAGACAATTGTCTTCTCTTTCAGTTTTTTCACCCATTTCCTTTAATCGCTCAAGCAGAAGAGGGACTCTGAGATTACACGACAGAGAGAAGGTAGTTAATACAAGAGCTATGGAAAGGGAGTTGTATTTCAACAAGGATGGCTCAGTGACAAAAAAATTGCAGGTCAGAGAAAAAATTATGTTTAAAGGAAGGTCACCTGCACGTGAAACTTCACTGCGGTGGATCTTTCCTTGTCCACTTATATTCAATTTTAATGTGTTATTTTAATTTTTCATGGAGGTTTGTTTTGGCATATGGTCTGGCATTCAATTGCACACTTACTAAAAGCATTGTCAATTTGTCTTGCAGGCGGTGTGAACAAACTTGCTGATCTTGTTGGAGTCACCCTTGGGGCGAAGGGCAAAATGTTGTCTTGGAGAGCAAGCATGGTTCTCTGAAAATAGTTAATGATGGTGTGACAGTAGCTAAGGAGGTAATTTGTAGATGTGTGCTCTGGTTTTCTTTTTAACGTTGTATTAGTTCCCCTCTTAAATGTCTTAGATTTGGTAGGCATAATTTGAAAACTCAAAGGTGAAAGGAAACATATTTGTTACCCAGTGGTCTACTTGGCCTATGGACTAGCCAAATTAGAGTAATGCATAAATCTTTTCACAACAATAAAAGGAAAGGGTTATGGCTGAGTCAAATTTTATTGTTATTGACAGTGTAATGAAATGTATCTCAATGTTATGGTTTTGGCATTTTTATTGGTTGAATTAGAGGACCCAGTTGAAAATGTTGGGGCCAAGTAGGTTGGTTTTCCTTTTTGTTGATGGTTTGGTGTATCTAATTGAACTAGTTGCCTAAGGTATTTTTGGTTGCAAACTCCTTTTCATTTTTCATACAGTATTGGCCTTTTGGAATACATTTGATTGTGTGGTCTTGTTAGATCTACAACATTTGTAGTTGTTTAGTCTTATGGCCGAGGTGCACTTTTATTATGGAAATAGTTGATGCAATATTGTCATTTAATCCTTACTGCACGGTAGCATGTTGAGAAGTTTCTTGTGAAACATTTGGTATTCAAAATGACACTTGATCCTATACAGCATCATGCACTTGACTTTAAAATTCATATTCAAAGTGTGCCAGACAATTCTTGCAAAATTTCAAATATTTATGTTGTTTTAAACCATTATCTTTTTCATGTATTGGATGCTGAAAATGAGAAAAATACTTTGGTATGAAACCAATTGGTGAATAATTTCCAGCAAAACAACCACTTCCAAGACATGATTTAGAAGTAGAACATATGTACTTATGAAGCATAGAAAGATATCCTTGATGCATTGTCAATGTTTGGCTGGGGTTATTTTTGGAGAAAATAACTCCTTATTCCTAGAATAGTGATCTTCAATACAAGTAAATGCCAGAGAAGAGAGATCATCGTGTGACGCAACAAAACTGAAATTGGACCCCTAAGGAGAGATGGTGTGTCTACAATCGCTCTGTCAGCATTTTCCCTTGGTTTACCCCGTTCTTTTCCTCCAGCCTGAGTCTTAATTGACTTCTTCTTTCTTCGGGTTTATTTATCAAATTCGTAGAAATTCGTAGAATTTGATAAATAAATACTATCCACAATGCTTGGACTTTAATTTATATTCTCGACTTTATATTATCTCCAAGCCTTATAACCAATGTTTAAATTTCAACACTTTGTATTTATACTCCACGTTTCTTTTTAAATAAATAACTTGTAATGAACTTTCGGCTCTATATTTCACCACCCAACCTTACAACAATCACGCTCCAGACTTATGCTAATTATCCGCCAATCGTTTAATTAAACAATTTCATTATACTCCGGCCCCACCTATATATATCAATAACCAATCTAACACTCGTATCGTACCTGGCTATCCTCCGCACACCTTAGTTAACCTCCGGGCAAGTTCAACGTGCGACCACCGTCCGATGGCCCTTCTCCAAATCAACGACTCTTGGCAATTTCGCTCGGCTTCCAACGTCGGGCTTTAACGTGCGATGGCGCGGGTTAAACGGTGGTTTTCCAGGGGTCACTTCGCCACATGTCACATTCCCTATGGAATCGCTCGCGGATAGGAAATACCGCCTACTCCTCAAAAGCGGTGCAATATGGGCAACCCGCTTTTGTGATTCCGCTCGTGGTTTTGGTAGAGGGCTTGACCACGGGTGCAAGTCTGGTTCCGCTATCCTTTTGTTTGTTAACTCATGTCCAATCCTCGGGTCAGGTTCCGAAAGCACAACAATTTTGTCTCTTTATTAAGCGGGATTTTTATATTTGAACAGTGTTCACGACCCCAGTTCTCTACACAGACCTCGCCTTCGGGTGGGGTGAGTTCACAGGGTTATCCAAAAATTTACGGGAATTCAAAGACAGAAGAATGGAATTATCAGTACCCAATCGCCTCACAGTTAAACAATTCTTCACAATTAGCAGTTCGAGATAATTCAATGGCAACTAAGCTTGAAAATCATTTAACTGGAAACAATTGTTCACACACAGAGGTTTATTGCAGAAATCCCCTCTCTACTCTCCTCTTCCCTCTCTACTTTTATTCATCTGAGGAATTACAATTTATATACATAACATATGGCTCTTCGGTTCCTCTGAGAGGACCGTTCTATAAATCAAAAGGTCTAATTATAATAATTCAACTAACTGAAACTGTTCGACTCCTACAACTCTAACTAGTCTAAGTAATACAGTCAGCTGAGGTATTGACACCTAGCTGTTACAACTCAAATCTTTTCGAACCCTCCTAGCCAAAACATGTGGACAAAACCTCCTACATTGCTGGCTAGTGCCTAATGCCCCTGCATCATCGTCTGACATAAACTTATTAACAAAAGTGAACAGAGAATGATTATTAATTATGCCATACTAAGTTGCTTTTCTAAATGTAGAAAATTCTGTTTTCCACCCCGGTTTTCAGTTTTCGCCTTATTACTCCAAAATAGTTAAATGCCCTTTCCCATAACCATACATTCAACAACTGGAAAAATAAATTTTGCTGAAAACACAAATTCTGGAAATTTTTCAGAATGCTGTAAATGCAGAAATAAAATAACAGCAGTAACAAACAGTCATTCAACACATCATAACTCAGAAATTTTTGGTCAAGGTGACCTTGGAAAAACCCCCTACACCTCTTGGGGAAAACCAGTTCGAAAGCTCCTTCTTATTTCTGGAAAAATGCTTTTTACAGTGAGAGAAATATTCAGCAAAAAATCAGCAAGTAAACTTATACAACTTATCTCGTTTTCCGTGCTTAACCACCGCCTCGGAAAATGTGCAAACAGCAAAACAGGAACAGCAATAAATGTTGTACGGATTTCCTCGTTTTTCGTGCCCAAAAATCTGCAATAAATGCAGCGGTACAGCCACCTCGAAATCTGTGCCAAAACAGCAATAAATGCTGCTGTACGGACCTCGAAATTCATGCCAAAAGACAGCATAAACTTGTTGTATGGAATCTGCCTCGATTTCTGTGCAACGGTACAGCCACTTGCTGTACGGCCTGCCTCGAAATTCGTGCCAAATAAAACAGCCCCTTTGCTGCCTCGAAATCTGTGCTGAAACTGCTGTACGGCCTCTTGGAAATCGTGCCAAAAGGCTGCTGTACGGCCTTCTAGAAAATCGTGCCAAAATCTGCCTTGGAATGTGCCAAACTCTGCTGTACGGACTTGCTGAACTGCTGCCTTGGAATGTGTGCCAAGCTGCTGTCTCCTTCTCCTCACTGCCCAGAAATCTCCCTTGCTCTCTTGCTCTCCTTCTCCCAATTTGCTCATGAAAGAATGAATGACCTTTTCCTCCTTTTCCTCCTTTAACCTAACCCTAAGTGACTTTTGGGGAATCCCTAAATCCAATGGCTGAAATAGATTGAGATCTAGGGCTGAGATTAAATGCTCACTTAAATCTCACTTTCTATTTTTTAATTCACCCCACTTTAATAAAGACCCACTTAGTCATTTATTTCCAAAGTCACTTTTCCTTTCTAATTTTACATTGACTTTATTAAAGTCACTTTAAAATTAGACTCTAGTAACTTTATCACTTAAAGTCACTTTTAAATTAGATTTGACTTTATAACTTTATAAAGTCACTTTAGTAACTTTATCACTTAAAGTCACTTTTAAATTAGATTTGACTTTATAACTTTATAAAGTCACTTTAGGAGAAAAATTAAATTCTTTGGACACTTTTCCCTAGGCCAAAGATCAAAGCCTTAGGGAACCACCTGTCTTCCGGTACCAAATTTCAACACTCCCTCTTACCGAGGAAGGTGTTCCTCACCACACCCATCTTGTCTCTGAAGTAGACATGCTTGCCCCGTGGTAAGGCTTTGGTAAGAATATCTGCAACCTGCTCATCAGTGGGAATATACTCAAGCTTCACAGCTCCTTTCTGAACATAGTCTCTGATGAAATGATATTTGATCCCGATATGCTTTGACCTGTCATGAAATACTGGATTCTCCGTGAGTTTAATGCAGCTCTGATTATCACAGTAAATCACTGAAGGTCTCAACGGCTGACCAAATAAGCCAAACAACATCTTGCGAAGCCAGATGGCCTCACAACTAGCTAGACTGGCTGCCATATACTCTGCTTCCGCTGAACTCAATGCTACTGACTGCTGCTTCCGGCTGAACCATGACACCATTGCCGAACCCAACCCAAAACAGCACCCTGAAGTGCTCTTCCTATCAGAAGCACAACCTGCCCAATCAGAATCAGTGTAACCTGCCAATCTCACTCCATCCCCCTACCTGTAGTCTAGACCATAATCCACTGTCCCCTGCAAGTACCGCAAAATGTGTTTTGCAGCCACCCGGTGAACCTTCCTAGGCTCACACATAAACTGACTCATCGTGTTGACTGCAAAACAAATATCTGGTCTAGTGTTGACCAAATACATCAAGGAACCAATCAGCTGTCTGTACAGTGTGGGATCCACCAACTCGGAATCCGAAGCATGAAGCTTCTTCCAGTTGGTGATCATCGATGTCGACATGGGTCTACAATCCTCCATGTGGAATCTGCCAAGGATGTCCACAATATACTTCCCTTGTCCCAGGAAGAAATGCCCCTCCTCCTGCCACACCTCCAAACCCAAAAAGTAATGCATCAAGCCGATGTCCTTCATCTCAAACTCCGTCGCAAGATCTCTCTTGCAGTGCTCTATGAGTCTCTCTACACCTGTAATGACTAAGTCATCCACATACAGCACCAGAATGAGAGGCTCCTCACCTATGACAATATAGTAAAGGTTCGGATCTGCCTCACTCTTTGTGAAACCCATCTTCTGCAAGTAAGTATCTATCCTGGAGTACCAAGCTCTGGGAGCTTGCTTCAGGCCATAAAGGGCCTTCTTCAGTCTGCACACATGGGACTCCTTCCCATGCACCTCAAAGCCCTGTGGCTGCTCAATGTACACCTCCTCCTGTATGAAGCCATTGAGAAATACGGTCTTCACATCCATCTGGTGGATCTTCCAACCCATCTCTGCTGCTATCGATATAATGGAGCGGATCGAAGTATATCGAGCCACGGGAGCGAAAGTCTCCTCATAATCAACTCCCTCTACCTGGGAGAACCCTCTAGCCACAAACCTCGCTTTGAATTTCTCAATGCTGCCATCTGCAGCATGCTTTACCTTGTAAAGCCATCTGGAAGTAACCACGGATTTGCCCTCGGGCCTCGGCACCACCTCCCAAACATCATTCTTCATGATAGAAGAATACTCCTCCTGCATGGCCTCTCTCCAGACCTGCTGGCTAGCTGCCTCCTCATAGCTAGAAGGCTCAGAGTCAAGGATGCTGGTAGCCATTGCCATATAGCTACAAAACCTCTCGGGTGGTCTGCTCTCTCTGACCGGCCTCTTAGGCTCAGCAACAGATGTGGCATCTCTCAAGGTGTCCTGAAGCCACTTGGGCTTCCTCTTCCCTGAGCACACTTCTCCCGCCGGAGAATAAAACTCCTCCTCCTCAACATCGGGAGCCTGAACTCCTGACTGTCTGTCTGCTGTCCTCCTGCCTGCACCTGAACCTGTAGATGCTGAGGTACCGTGTGAACTGTCCATCAGTGGACTCCCCAGTGAACTGCTCTGTGGACTGCTCTGCGTGCTGCCCATAGCTCCACCCCTCCGACTCTGCGAGCCACTCCCCACTGACGGACCTGACATCGTCATAGATGTACCTCCGGATCCTCCTGATCCCTGCCCACTGGATCCCTGCGACTGACTCAACTGCTGCTGAGGGTCTGGCTGATCCAGATACTCTAACTCCCGTGACCTCTTAAAGGCCCTGTCCTCCTCGAACTTCACATCCCGCCTGACAACAACTTTCCTCTGCGCAGGAATGTAAATCCGAAAGGCCTTGGAGGTCTCACTGTAGCCCACAAAGATACCCTTCTCTGCGGTGGGCTCTAGTTTGGTCCTCTTCTCCTTGGGTATATAGGAGTATGTCATGCACCCAAAGATACGAAGATGACCCATATCGGGCTTCTTCCCAGAAAAAGCCTCCTCCGGAGTCATGTGCCCCAAGGCACGATGCGGACTCCTGTTCTGCAAGTAAACAGCTGTGTTGCAGGCCTCTGCCCACAAAAACAATGGAAACCCCTGATCATGTAACATGGCTTTGGCAGCCCCTCCGATGGATCTGTTCTTCCTCTCCGCAACCCCGTTCTGCTGGGGGTTGTAAGGAACAGTGAGCTCCCTCCTAATGCCTGCCTCAGCACAATAGTCAACAAACTCTCCAAGGGTGTACTCTCCTCCATTGTCCGACCTCAGGGACTTGATCTTCCGACCTGTCTGTGTCTCCACAAGAGCTCTGAACTCCTGAAACCGCTTGAAGACCTCACTCTTGGTCTTCAAGAAATAAATCCCGGTCCTCCTGGAGTGATCATCAATGAATAAAACATAGTACTCATATCCACTCAAGGAAACATGAGACATCCGACCGCTCACATCGGAATGAATCAAATCAAGTATCCCAGTCGCTCTGTTGTCACTGCTGGGAAAAGGGGATTTGGCAAACTTGCCCATCGCACATCCTCTACAAGTATCAAAGTGATCAGTACTGAAATCTGGCACACCTGTAGTGATCTCCCGCAAAGTCCTCAAGGCTCCATGATGCATGTGCCCCATCCTGCGGTGCCAAATCTCCTGCTTATCTAGCTAGGCAAATGGCCTTATCGGTACTCTTTTTTTTTCTTTCCCGGTGCCAAAAGGAATGAAATGCAAACTTGTACACCTTTGCATGACGCCACCTATCACTCGTGAATCGAATTTGGAGTGCCCACAGAGATACATCAGCACTGTCCTCCCCTAGAATAGTATCTCATATCCTACGTCTCCAAGGCAGAGACGGATGTAAGGGTTCTTCCTCATCCACAGCACATAAAGAACATACGAGACCTTCAAGGGAGGTTTGGACTCCCATTGAAATGTCAGTGTCCCCACACCGACTGCTCTAACAACTCTGTCATCACCGAGTACTACCTCTATATCAGTGCCACTCTCTGAAAGCTCTGAGAAGTGCTCACGGACTCCTGTCATATGACGTGAAGCCCCACTGTCCACATACCAGATACCCGAAGATGCTCCGCTAGTCGAGGGAAATGCATGCTCCCTCTGAACCTCTATGGCAGGTAATCCTGCACTAGAGGACTCACACGCAATGAACCCAAACTCCCGGTCGAAGCGATCTGCAAAGTCCTCAACCTCTGCTGATGCTACCATGCTCTGGTTCTTCCCCTTCTTCTTCTTCTTCTCTGGACACACAACTACATAGTGTCCCATCTTGACAATTCCAACACTTCACTTTGGAATAGTCCTTACGTGTGTTATCTGTTTACCTTTACCTTTGCCTTTGCCCCCACCATTGCTTGTGGAAGCTGATTCTTCCCTTTGCCTTTCTTGCGTCCACCTTAGCAAATTATACATCCTCATCTGCTCAAGCGGCTTGGATTTTAAGGCACGTTGTTTACGATCTCTTGTCTGAAATCAATCATCCCAAAACCTCTCCCATGTGGGAAGGGTCTCACGTGCACAAACTCCATCGGCAAAGTTCATCCATGAACGGGGGAGGCCATTCACTGCAATCCGCACCAACTCAGTGGGTGGAATGACCTCTCCAATCGCTGCCAACTCATCTCTCACAATAGTAATCTTTGTGAGATATCCAGCTGCACTATCATTACCCATCTTAATGTTCTTCAGCTTCTCCTTCGGGACCATTTTCCGGTTCTCATTGGTACTCTGGTAGAGGTTGGTCAATGCTGTCCACATCTCATGAGCATTTCTCTTTCCTCTCACATGAGGAATGCAATGGTCTTTGATTCCGTCTAGAATCAGCCTCTTACCCTTGTTGTTCTTATTATATGCGCAAGCTGAGTATTGCTGGTAGAGCACATTCCACGGGCAATTTCTTATATGCACCATAATGTCCTAGACTTCTGCCTCCTCAAAGATACTCTGCATTCTCTCCTTCCAAATGCTGTAATTGGAATGCCCATCCAATCTATCCTCCACCCTGAGTCCCAAAGACATCCTATTGTCCTAAAACTGAAAAATAGCACTGCTGTAGTAAATATAAAACTGTTGTTTGTGAAAAATCAGCTTGCTGGAATTTTCTGAGTGAAAAATCAGCAGGTTGTAATTTTCCTCCTTGCTGTCCCAAACTGCTCTTCAGCACTCAAGCTTTGATACCATGTAGAAATTTATATTTTCCCACCCCGGTTTTCAGTTTTCGCCTTATTACTCCAAAATAGTTAAATGCCCTTTCCCATATCCATACATTTAACAAACTGGAAAATAAATTTTGCTGAAAACACAAATTCTGGAAATTTTCGGAATCTTTTGTAAATGCGAAATAAAATAAAGCAGTAACAAACAGTGATTCACACATTTTAACACAGATATTTTTGGTCAACATGACCCTAGAAAAACCCCCTACAACTCTTGGGGAAAACCAGTTTGAGAGCTCCTTATTTCTGAAAAATGCTTTTTACAGTGAGAGAAATATTCAGAAAAAATCAGCAAGTAAACTTATACAACTTATCTCGTTTTCCTGCTTAACCATAGCCTCGGAAAATGTGCAAAGCGACAAAGCAGGGAACATTGGTAAATCTTTATGCCCAGTTTTACGGTCTCCCTCGTTTTCGTGCCCAAAAATGCACCCAATAAATGCAGCAGTACGGCCACCTCGAAATCTGTGCCAAAACGGCAATAAATGCTCTTTGTACGGACACGGGAAATTCGTGCCCAAGAACGCGAAACTGGCATGCGGAGTCTGCCTCGATTTCCGTGCAGCGGTCTGGCCACTTGGCATGCGGCTGCCTCAAAATTCGTGCCCGTCGCTTGGCCCGCTGTTGCCTCGAAATCGTGCGGCTAGCATGCGGCCTCTTGATCGTGCCAAAAGGCTGCTGTACGGCCTTCTAGAAAATCGTGCCAAAATCTGCCTTGGAATGTGTGCCAAACTCTGCTGTACGGACTTGCTGAACTGCTGCCTTGGAATGTGTGCCACGCTGCTGTCTCCTTCTCCTCACTGCCCAGAAATCTCCCTTGCTCTCTTTCTCTCATTCTTCCAATCTGCTCATGAAAGAATGAATGACCTTTTCCTCCTTTTCCTCCTTTAACCTAACCCTAAGTGACTTTTGGGGAATCCCTAAATCCAATGGCTGAAATAGATTGAGATCTAGGGCTGAGATTAATTGCTCACTTAAATCTCACTTTCTATTTTTTAATTCACCCCACTTTAATAAAGACCCACTTAGTCTTTTATTTCCAAAGTCACTTTTTCCTTTCTAATTTTATATTGACTTTATTTAAAGTCACTTTAACTTTAGTAACTTTATCACTTAAAGTCACTTTAAAATTATATTTGACTTTATAACTTTATAAAGTCACTTTAGTAACTTTATCACTTAAGTCACTTTTAAATTAGATTTAACTTTATAAAAAAATTATAAAGTTACTTTAGGAGAAAAATTAAATTCTTTTGGACACTTTTCCCTAGGCCAAAGATCAAAGCCTTAGGGAACCACCTGTCCTCTGGTACCAAATTTCAACACTAAAGAGTAACATTGTAGATAACCTTAAAAAAATTTGTTAACTATTTTTGTTTGACCATTTGATTGTGTTTGATATGTAGAACTCATGGCAGCTAGTGTTTCTCCACTCATATTAAATAATTATTTCCAAAAGTTTCTTGTTACTATTACTTTAGGAAAACCATGAAGACTATAAATTTCTTTCACGGACACTTCTGCCACTTGGCTTGTTGTTTATGTACTTTGAGCTCTACAAAAAAAATCTACAAAATTTGTCTATATAAATGACCAAAAAAATGTAATACTTACCTTTATATTTCAGTAACCCTGTAATAAAGTCTATTGATATATCTTCTAGTCTTTGAATATGTATGTGGAATGGTTGAAGTAACCCTAGAGATTTTACTATCTCTTTTTTATTTATTATGCAAACCTGACCTTCTCTTACAAAATTTTGAATATCTTTCTTCATTCCTTCCAAAAATATATTTTTTGATCCTTTGAGATGTTTTAAGGATCCCTGCGTCCTACCATCAGAGAGACATGGGACTCCCTTAATATTTGTTTATTCAAATATGCTTGTGTGCATAAAAATATTCTACATTTGCACCAAAGTATATCTCTCTTTCACTCCCAATGCTCCATAGAGTTCATCCCATCCTTTATAAATTTTAGTTTTTGTTTAGTACTATTGTCATTTTTACATTATGGCAAGCTTCTTCTAGCCACCTAGGAATAGAAAATGTAATTGGATATAAATTTGAGGCCTCTTCTATTTTAGAAAGAGCATCATGTACTAAATTTTCCTTACCCTTTTTGCAGATTATCTCAAAATTAAACTTTGCATTTTTTCTCCTCATTTTTGTTAATCTTCTAATGAAAATCATAGCTTCAAAAAATACTTTATGCTATCATGGTATATCTTGACTTTAAAGTACCTCCCAATGATATACTATCCCCATTTTTTATTGCATGTAATATTACTTCCATTTATTTTTCATACGTAGATTTCACCAAATATTTTCTTTGAATTCCTTGCTTTTAAAAGCCAATGATATCCCTTATTGTGTTAATGTTACGTAAATTCTTTGCCCTAGTGCCTCACACTCTACTATGAATGTTTTACCCAAAGTAGGTGCAACCGATGTTGGTGTAGAAGACATGGCATCCATTAAAAGAGAATGCCAAAGTAGCCTCATCATTCCATATAAATGATATTTTCTTCAAGAGATATGTGAGTGAACTTGAAATTCATGCATAATTCTTAACAAATGATCAATAATATCATGTAAGTCTAAAAAATCTTCTAAGAACCTTGATTTTCTTAGGAATAGGTCATTTTTTAATAGCTTGCATCTTTTGAGGCTCCAACTTCACTCCTTCCTTTAAAACAATATGAACCAAATACTCGAATTCTTATTTCCAAAAAGCACATTTGGATATTTTTACATAAAAATGATTGTTCTCAATAATTATTTATATAACTTTTCCACATGTTTAGTGTGGTATTCCCATGATTTATTATAAATATGTGTATTATCAAATAAAACCAACACAAATTTTATAAGATGGGATCAAACAAAAATTTTCTTAAGTCGAGCCCGCCGGACTTCAAACGGCGATAAACCATAATTCAAACCAAATTCGCGTTCCAAAATAGCTTGCTGACGTTGGCCAATTTTCTGACGCGAAAACCAAATGAATTCCACCCTAATCTTTTTCAGGTCTGAAGTTGGGCTAGCATACGGAGGGAGCGTTGTGACGCGAATTTCTTATCAAATTTTCCCTAATATTTTTTGGGTCTGGATTTCCACTACGCGAGCAGCCCAAACAAAAATCTGCTCCAATCAATTTCTGCCACGTGTCCTCAATAAAAAATTGCCTTGCTCCCAGCTGTGTTGGGAAAAATACTGAGAGGGGGGGGGTGAATCAGTATTTAGGGCAAACTGATTCTTTTTACTTTTTCATGCTCTAAAACCCATACGTTATTTTTCTGAAGCCAACTAGCGTATACACCTGGATATCCTTCATAAAACTCGCGTATACACAGAGATCTAATTATGCCATTAGTTCTTCACTTATATCATTCCATCATTCATTCATTAGATGTTCTATAAACAGTAAACATGTGCAGTAAGAGCAGAATAAACCATCACACAAAGCATCACACATGAACACCAGGATTTTTAGGTGGAAACCCAAGTCGGGAGAAAACCACCGCTGCAGTTGCTCAGCCTACAATATTTTATTATAGAGAAAACATGTTACAACATATGTGCTGGCGCAGACTTGACCAGCACGCAGGCACCCACCTGCGCTCGTTTACCAGCCTCTCCTGGAAGGGAGCTCCAACCCACTGACTCGTTTACCAGCCTCACCTGGAAGGGAGCTACGACCCCTCGTTTACCGACCTCACACAGGAAGGAGCTACAACCCCTGCTTCTCGTTTACCAGCCTCACCTGGAAGGAAGCTACCACCCCCTGACTGAAGGCTACAACCCTCAGCACCTCTATGGACCACGTTTCATCAATTTTCACACTGGATCCAAAGCTTCCTTTAGGACACCACTTGCAGGCCACATTTCATCATATTTTCAAAATGGACCCTTTCCATACTTTTAAGCACAGTCAACCATGAAACAGATACATATAACTCACTGACAGATATCAGTAAACCAGCAGAACAGATCAGACATTTCTTACCACAGACTTCAGAAAACCCTAGTTTGCATACGCGCTTTCCTTTCTCTGATGTCGCGTATATACGCGCTTTCGTTCAACTAAACCAGCGTATACTTCTGTATAAATTACAAAGCCAATTTCATTGCGCATACGCGCTTTTTCTTCAGCGAAGCCGCGTATATACGCGCTTCCTCTTCGGCAAACTAGCGTATAGATCTTCAACCATTATAGAGCAGCATACTTCTTCAAATCAGATATTCAGTTCAGATTTACCTTTGGAGTTTCGAGTTAAGTGTACTTAGAGACGAGATGTTCGCCTCATCTCGGATATAAATCACGGATATAATCCTTCCATAAATAGATCTAGCAAATACAGATACATTTCAGATCTAGATATTCAGCTTCATCATTTCTTCATAAGTGCATCATAGATTCAGATCTATCATCAAACCTTTACCCTTTCCATACAGATATACTTCACAGAGAAGTATTCATTCAAGCTCAGACATCTTGCTCCCACGCTCATGATTTGCACAATGAATTTCTTCTCCTTATATAGGTTTATCCTTTTTCAATACCACGGGCCCCTTTTTCAATACCATGAGCCAAAACAATACCATGAGCCTTCAATACCACGGGCCCCTTTTTCAATACCATGATCCAAAACAATACCATGGTGGTTACCCCTGGTTTCCCACTTTATGAGCGCTTTTTCCCATACGCGACTTGGAACGTTCTTTCCCGCGTGCATACGCGACTTCTCCTAGACAGATCTGCGTATGCCTTGAGACATACTCTTTTCACCATAGATTTAGCACATGTTGAATTCCTTTCTTCATTGTCTTCTGTACTCACTGTAGATACATCAGAATTAGTTCATCAAACCATATTCTATCAAGCACAACTTCATCAAGTAAGTTTCCATCATCTTCATCAAGTGGGTTGCCATTCATGGACAACACTCATCATCATATTGCTAAAAAACATCATTTTACATCATTTACATCATCTACCAAGTCCATCAAGTCAAGAATAACTTCATCAGGTGGTTTGCCATCAAGGACAACACATGTCAACAGTCGCATGTCTTCATCTTCATTCAGTGGGTTGCCATCAAGGACAACACTCTGCATCATATTTCCAACAAGGTGTGGGTGCATTCGATGGCGTTTAAGGCGATGGGACATGGATTTGGCGATTTCATATCAATCGCATTAAAATTTAACGATGTTAAATTAAGTTCCAAGGTTTTCACATCAAATCGCATTAAATTTTAACACTGTTCAAGATCGGACCTCCACTCCTGTTAGCGATTCTACATGCTCCAATATGATCTGACCTTCAGCTCTCATTAATGATTAGAGATTAATTATGACGAGCGTCCTTCGATTGCATTGCATTGATAAAATGGAATTTCGCTATGGTTTTCAGACGAGCCGGTTGCTAGGTTACACTGTCTGCTCACTGTGACGAGAAGGAGAAGTGGCCAGCTGAACTGCTGCATAGACCTTGTTGCATATCTTCATTTCTCTTGGTCTGGTCCTTGTCTGTCTTCCTCTGTTTCTTGGAATTATGCTTCTTTGTCTCCTCTTGTGCCCACTGCTAGTGAGACTGCACCCATGCCTCGTGTGCGTCAAAGGATGCGTTGCCGCAGGGGGAGCACTAGAGGTCAACTCCTGCGCGCTCCCTCCAGCCCCTCAACCGAGTTGTCTTCCGGCCAGTCCAGTGATTATGCAGGTCGCTATCCAAATACTAGGAGTGGGAGAGGTCGGGTTGTAGGATCTGGCCACCGTATGGATTCCCCTGCTCCTCGTTTCCCCACCGCTAGTTCACCTTCTCCCACGACGCGCACTGCGCAATTTTCCTTTAATTGCTCTCTCAACTGCCCACGAATTATAACTTCAGTTACTGTGGTTTTCCACATGGAGGCCCAAACGGAGGAAGAATGCACCCGTCCGACGGGTCTAAGCTCGGAAAAATCCGACCAGCATTCGGGCCTTCGGGAGGGGAGTCGTGGCATGAATGTGGAGGTAGCACCTAGCGATCCTGGACCTTCCGAAGGATGGTGCCGAATCGTCGAGGAGCCAGAGGAGTAGTTTGGTTAATTTGTTTTTCTTGCTTCGCGGCCCACTTAATTGGGCTACTTTTAGATTATTTTACTGTGCTTGACCTTTGTAATATTTTTGAATTCTGTAAATTAAACGTTCAAGATTGGTTTCCCCGTATGAGCGCAGTCTTCTTAATTTTTTGATTTTTTGATGAAAAATTTGCCATGAGTCTGGGCAATGATTTTGACTTCGGTGTAATTTTATTCCCACTGTTAATAGATTAACTTTACTTAGAAAAAAAAATGTTGCCATGTTTCTATTTTAAACCTGTTTTTTGAAATACAGAGCCATGTTTATATGGTCTACGTATTATACTCTTTCTCTGTATATCTACAGGAACCTTTTTGCTATGAACAGGGTGGATGTTGTAGCAGGCTACTAATGGAAACAAGCGAGCCTGAACCTTACATCTCAGATGCAACAGATGGTTACCAATTTTGGAATCAAGCGAGCCTGATCTTACAAGCGAGCCTGGGTTTCTGCAGATGGTTATCACACTCCTCACATGATTAGCGTTTTTCTCTGTTCAAGGATTTTGGGTACTTTAATTTGTATTTGGAATAATGGACGTCGGTACTCTATCTATTGCTTTACTATTCTACATACTGCTATTTCACTTTCTTATAGATGCCTCGGGCATATTTGGATGCTTTCTCAGATTTTTCGATAATCTCCATGTGGACCGTTACTGGGTTTTATATCATGTCCCTGTATGTGACATGGGGTATTTTTCTATCATTGCCTGGGGTGGGACTTCCACTTTTCTGGATGGATATTTGGGTTCCAATCTTCAGATTTGAAAATGTAATGACTTCATGGACTGTTTTATTTCATATAATATATTCAAAACAGTGTTTTTTCTCTTTTGAAAAAAAAAAAGATTAATGTTTATCACTCTGCCTTCAAAACTAGAAATGTTGGTCTATGTTGTTGGTTTATTGATATGGTCTGATGGTCTTTTTATATTTTGGACATATCACACTCCTCACATGATTAGCGTTTTTCTCTATTTAAGGATTTTGGGTACTTTAATTTGTATTTAGAACAATGGACGTAGGTACTCTATCTGTTGCTTTACTATTCTACATACTGCTATTTCACTTTCTTATAGATGCCTCGGGCATATTTGGATGCTTTCTCATATTGTTGATAATCTCCATGTGGACCATTACTGGGTTTTATATCAAGTCCCTATATGTGACATGGGGTATTTTTCTATCACTGTCTGGGGTGGGACTTCCACTTTTCTGGATGGATATTTGGGTTCCAATCTTCAGATGTGAAAATGTAATGACTTCATGGAATGTTTTACTTCATATAATATATTCAAAGCAGTGTTTTTTCTCTTGTGAAAAAAAAATGATTAATGTTTATCACTCTGCCTTCAAAACTAGCGATGCTGGTCTATGTTGCTGGTTTATTGATATGGTCTGATGGTATTTTTATATTTTGGACATTTCACACTCCTCACATGATTAGCGTTTTTCTCTGTTCAAGGATTTTGGGTACTTTAATTTGTATTTGGAACAATGGACGTCGGTACTCTATCTATTGTTTTACTATTCTACATACTCTATTTCACTTTCTTATAGATGCCTCGGGCATATTTGGATGCTTTCTCAGATTTGTCGATAATCTCCATGTGGACCGTTACTGGGTTTTATATCATGTCCCTGTATGTGACATGGGGTATTTTTCTATCATTGTCTGGGGTGGGACTTCCACTTTTCTGGATGGATATTTGGGTTCCAATCTTGAGATGTGAAAATGTAATGACTTCATGGACTGTTTTACTTCATATAATATATTCAAAATAGCGTTTTTTCTCTTCTGAAAAAAAAATGATTAATGTTTATCATTCTGCCTTCAAAACTAGCGATGCTGGTCTATGTTGCTGGTTTATTGATATGATCTGATGGTCTTTTTATATTTTGGACATATCACACTCCTCACATGATTAGCGTTTTTCTCTGTTCAAGGATTTTGGGTACTTTAATTTGTATTTGGAACAATGGACGTCGGTACTCTATCTGTTGCTTTAGTATTCTACATACTGCTATTTCACTTTCTTATAGATGCCTCGGGCATATTTGGATGCTTTCTCAGATTGTCGATAATCTCCATGTGGACCGTTACTGGGTTTTATATCATGTCCCTCTATGTGACATGGGGTATTTTTCTATCATTGTCTGGGGTGGGACTTCCACTTTTCTGGATGGATATTTGGGTTCCAATCTTTAGATGTGAAAATGTAATGACTTCATGGACTGTTTTACTTCATATAATATATTCAAAACAGCGTTTTTCCTCTTTTAAAGTTTCATTTTTTTTTTAAATTGAACCTGTCGTCGCTATACCGACGCCTTGTAAGCGTCGGAATTGTGATAGATTAGAAACGTCGAAAGAGCGACCGTATAAAAACGTCGGACGAGCGACGTTCAAAACGTCAGACCACATTGCGTCGGAATTACGATCGTTTACAAACTTCGGAAGAGCGACGTCCAAAACGTTGGACCACATTTCGTCGGAATTGTGACAGTTTACAATCGTCGGAAGAGAGACGTCCAAAACGTCGGACCACATTGCATCGGAATTGCGACAGTTTACAAACGTCGGAAGAGCGACGTTCAAAACGTCGGACAACATTTCATCGTAATTGTGACAGTTTACAAAGGTCGGAAGTGCGACGGATTGGGAAACGTTGGAAGTGTGACGCTTGTTTGGAAGCGACGAAAAAAGTGTCAATAGTGCGATACTTTTTCATTGTGTCGGAACTGCGACGGCATGGTAAACCATGTTTTTCCCGCCCTCTAACTGTCGCTCTTGCGACGACTATGTGTCGAAATAGCGATGAATTGGCCGTCGGAATTTCCGCCAAATTTTCTAGTGTGAGAGCAGCCCAAGACGATTGCATCATGCAAACATTCGATGAGCTGGAAACAGAGTTCATCATGAGAATCGGGTATTCGAAGGTACCCGATAGAAGAGGTTGAGTGGCCACCTAACCTTCAGGTGGTTGGGTAGCCACAAATCCTTACTGAGGGAAAGGATCGATAAGCACAGCCAGTTGACTAGGTGCAGGACTAGGAGGAACAGAAGGGATGACTTGCTATCCTCTCAAAGTTTCTTAAGACTCCCACAATTGCTGCATATATGGCAAAAGAGGACAATCATGCGTGTAATGGCCATAAACACCACAAGAAGAACAGGGCTTGTTCGTGCGAACAGGCCTGTCCTACTTGGGCTGAGTGACCTGTTGTTGGTTCGTAGTGTTAGGAGCATTACTTTGATTAGGTCTAGGATTACCAGGAGCAGATTAATTTTGAGTGCCTTTCCTCTTATTTTTAGAGGGAGGAGGATTAGTCGCGCCCTGCTGTGCATACACCTACCCTTGAGGGGGCGGTGGCTGTTGTTTCGGGGGTTGAGAAGGAAAGGGAGGAGGAGGTGCTAATGCTGGAGGAGCTGCAGCACCAAGTTGTGGATATGGATCATAAGGAGGTTGGGTAACAGTGTGGTAAATAGGAGGTTGGGAAAAAATAGGAGGCATGCCATATCCTGGATACGTGCTACCCGGAGCGGGAAAAGTGCAGGAGGTGTTGGGCCCCCCCTGAGGAAAACCATAGCCCATGGGAGGTTGAGAATACGGATTAGAAAGTGCTCCAATGATACCTTCGGTGGTGTGAGATACCCCCGATGCATTGGTACCACCGAGTCTAGGAAGATCAGGTAGAACGGTATAAACATAACCCGACTAAATGTAGATCAGGTCATATTTTAACGCAATTTGGAGAGTGGCTTCTTCGGTTTGAGGAAAGTGCGATGCGACATATTTTCTAATAGGTGGAAAAAGAGATCTAAGGAACCAGTCCATGTAGACACAGTCTTCGAAGGTGCTCGACATAGGCTCTTTCTTCTCCACCATTCCTGGACATGATCGGAAAGGCAGGTCGTAGACGATTGATGGAAAGAAGTCAAGAGTTCGGTACCAGTGTCGTAACGAAGGGGAAGCTAGAAGTAAGACAAGAAATCCTGGGCAATAGTCGCAAAGGTGGTATGAGAGGAAGGGGCATGATCAACATACCACTTAGAAGCTTCACCTGTAAGCGTACGTTGGAACAACCAAAGATGGACAGAGTCATCGGTAATGGAGTTAAACGAACACCACATGTGGAAAGATCTAACATGATTTGTAGGATCTTCTCCAGCAAGGCCTTCAAACTTTGGGATGTCAGAAGGGAGCTTCGTCGACATAGCAAGCCAACTAGCATCATGGTGTATAGGGTCGTTTATCAACTGATCGAAATCGGGGAGGCTGAGGCTTGCCATGAAGGGGAGCAAGGGCGCAGCTGGGGTAGTGTCCATTGCGGTCCCACTAGTGGTATTCCCAGCATGAGGGTCGGGGTTACCACCAGCATTAAGTCCTGCAGCATACATGGTGAAGGTGACAGGGGGAGAACTGAAGGAAGAATGAGGAGGAGAACCCAAAGGACCAGAAGAAGAGTCGGGGTGCAGACTCGGTGGAGGACTAACTCGAATCCTACGCAGAGGAGTAAGTTTTCCTACTGGAAACTAAGGATGAAGGCCAAGAAGTCTCCAGGATGAATGCCTTGGTGGCACAATGATGACGACACAAACATGGCACAATAGGAAAAAGAGACCAACAAGGGCAAGGAGGTGCAGGATCAACCAATTACAATGTCGAAACAAGGGTAGAGAGGTTCAGTATCAATTGATTTCAGTGTTTTAGAGTCTTTGCTTGGCGGTGTTAACCAAGCCCTTTTTCGCTTAAGGTGTGTGTGTGAAGTGTGTAAATTTTAATTTTTAAACCCAGACGTTTGTAGAGAAAATAAAAAGTGTGTTGTATAGCTGCAAATAAACCTGCAATGACAATATATAAGCCTGCAAAAACAGAAAATAAACAGCTAATAATGCAATAATCTAAACCCAAGGAGGCGGGGCTCTCAACAACTAGTCTATAGGTGAGTGAAAAAACTAATCAACACACACTAAAACAGCCAATAGATCTAAGCTCAGAAGGGACAAGGATCTAAAGGACAAAATATGCTAGAAAGTGGTGCAGATACAGCAACAGATCATAGGAAAATTTTCTGTAAAAAGAGGTGGCGAAATGCTATCTCCAGGAGGGAAGCAGAGTGAACCCTAGAGGAAAACCCAAACAAAGATAAATGAGGAGATTTGAATGGATAACAAGCCGATCTGAAGCGGATCTGAAGGTGAGGTATCAGATCTGAAAAAATGGTTGAAGACTCTGAAATTTCAGACAACCTGCAAACTCTTCCACAAGAAGTGGAGGGTACTTAAGCCCTGGGGGGATAGGTCCCCACTTAGTTGAGAAAAACAGAACAAGTACAGGTCCAAAACAGACGGAGACGGAGGTCAAACAACCCTGAATAGAGGCTCAGACAAACCTAGAAAACTTTTAGAAAAAATCCCGCAAAAAGTCCAGGGCGCAGTTTTTGACCTGTTTTCAGCAGAGGTCACACTTTTTGGGTTGTAAGGTGCGCCCTGAGGGTCTAGGTCGCAGGTTTTGGGCCGAAAAGTGCGACCTTCACTTCCGGCACTCTCGGCGGCATATTTCAGCAAAAATTGTCGTCTCAGTTGCGGCTGATGTATGTCCCCTGTGCAATAGGTCTAAAAACACGCGGAAGTTAGAATTTTAATCTTTTTAGGGTTTTATAGGTTAAAAACAACATCAAGAAAATCAAAAACAAGGGGCTGAAGAGAAATTCTATGGTTTCAAGCAGCTAGATATGCAAGGATCAGAAAAATGACAGCGGTCGTAATCGTAAACCCATGTGGAGTCGCCAGTTGTTAGTATGAATCTTAATTCCAAGCGTACGGAAAAAGACCACCATTAGGGGAATTTTGAGGTCTAAAATGGGCCTCCTAAGAAAAATGTACAATCAAAATTCACTTTATGAGAACCAATCACATTTTAGGGGATGACATCATCCCTAATGGTTAAGGTGGCATTTCTTGAGTTAAAGGTACTTACTTGTCACATTCTCAATGGTGGATAAAAACTCATGGCTAACCATGGTAGTTCTCTAAGTACTTTTAAAGTCAAAGTTAAGTACTCATAATAAATGTCATTTCACACTTTTTGAATAAAATTCATACATAAAATAATATATTACATTTATTATATTATTTTTATATAGTACATTAACTACATGTTATTTTACAATTTAAATAATATAAATTTTAATTAGTAACATATTATATAATTAAGAATTTATGAATTTATATTTATTTTTTATTTTAAGTTATATAAGTACAAAGGACAAATGCATTAGTTGTTTAATGATAATGATTTTTTCTTGAAAAACTCATTCTTATTTATAGTCACATCAATACAATTTTTTTATTAATTTTATTTTGGTACAACTTTTGAATTGAACTTAACCATGGTTACATGGATTGTGGTGCAAAAAGTGAATTGAAAATTCATAAATATTATTTTATTGATTTAGCTATTATTTTATTATTTTTTTAGGAGGCCTATTTTAGACCTCAAAATTCCCCTAATGTTTTATTTGTGCATAACAACAGCCCTAACATCAAAGATGGTTGTCAATATCTTCAGATCTGCAATTAGGTGATCAAGATAAATTCTGCAAAAATCTAGATCTATGCATTAGAAGACATTAAACAGTAGAAAAAACAAGATTTACTCCATGTATCCAATAGACAAGACAAGAATATGTTGAATGAATTTTGTATTAGGGGCACCTGGGAGGAAAACGCAGGGGGGTGTTCCCAGTTCTCCTCAATGGGATGGGTTCTTGTGAGTCCTCAGCACTTCAGATCTAAAATTCCTCTCTCTTGATGGTGTAGAAAACCCAGAAAAAAATGGTAGAAAAATATGACTATGATGGTGGATCAATAGTCAGACCAAAAGTATACATCCAGAGTGATCTTTAGGCAACAAAAAGTGACAAATGAATGGAAAAACCCTTCTATTTATAACAAAATATTGAGTTAGTCTAGATATTGGTGCATAATTAAAATATTATTAACCAAATCAAGATCCAAATTTTATGGAATATTTTATTATATTTGTTGGAGGGAAAATGAATTTGACTTGGGTTAAATCCCTTTATCTGTAAATAATAAATAAATAAATGATTTATTCATCATTTTAAGGATGTGGTTGAGTAATAATCAAATAAATAATGATTTATTTAATTATTTATAGGTGATTTAGTCATATTTAACAAAGAATATTATTTAAATAAGGTTTAAATAACTATTCTTTAGGAAATAATAAGATAAGTAATTATTTATCTAATTAATTTCCTTGTTTTGGATTAAATATAACCAGGAATATTAATCAAACTATTGTTTAATTAATTATTCCTTGAGGAAAATCAAACAAATGTAGATTTGTTTAATATTTACTCATGGGGTTTCCTGTTTAGACCATAAACAACTTAATAGAAGTGGTTTACTAAGTTATTTTTATAGTGAAAACAACTTTACTTAGGGTAAAATTGGTCTTACATGGTGTACTTGGATCCATCTAATGATAATAGGTTAGATGACCAAAAAATGGTGTAACAATATTATAATTTTGTGCAGCTCTTGATCTAGGATTATATGTTGATTCATTAATTACTCCCTTCGGTGGTTTAATTGTCAATTCAGAAATAACAGTAGGTGGTACTGATTAATTAGATGGATTCGTTGTCGAGGTAGTAGGTTGATCAGTGGCTGGACTACCATAGTCTTTATTCCGCGTCAACACCAAAATAACTTGTGAAGGTTTTTTGGTGGATAACATTAACACTTGGGAACTAGGAGCTGGATCCGTAGCAACCAAATTTGTGTCCGGATTTGGAAATGGGTCTGTCAACACAACTGATGCATGAGAAGTCTTGATAGTTTTTGAGACTTCAACACGGTGAGGACAATCCCTAACAAAGTGTTCCTCGTTACAGATTATGCATGGATAACGAGGTTTTCGTGGTCCAGATGGTTGATCAGATGATCTTTCCTGTGGGTTAGAAGTTTGCTTTTTATTTGATTTCCCCTTTTTATTACTTCTGGTTGCTTGTCACTTTTACCTTTGTCAAATTACATGGCATTAATTTCGGAAGTAGGAGCAAGATCAGATGCAGTAACGTGGTGTGTGTTTGCAGTGCCTATCAAGCCGTCTCTGGCATGAGAGTCCTTTATTTTAGGAGGAACATTGAAATTAGATCACAGCGCATTAGGGATTTTTTCATAGAGCGTGCCAAACTGAGTGTAAATCAAGTCTAAATATTGGGCACAAGCGATAACTTGCTCTTCAATAACGACGCCACCTTTAGCCACATCTTTAATTATAGATGATAACAGGGACTTAATGAACCATTCAGCAAGGAGTTGATCAAGAACAAATGTCTTAAATATTGGTTGATGGCGATGCTACTCATGAATATGATCGAAAATGTGAGTAGCATTAGTCTGTTTTAAATTGGTCAAGAGTTCCATTCCAGTTTCGTATCTCATCGGTAACTGGAAATGGGTCAAAAAGATAGTAGCTAAAGCAGTGAAATTGCTGAAAGAAGCTCTAGGTAACTCAACATACCATTTAGCAGCCGGACCTGTGAGCATACGCTGGAAAATACGTAGTCGAACAGAATCATCATTCAGGGAATTTGATGAACATCATAAATGATAATTCATGACATGAGTTAACGGATCTTCTTCAGGGTTTCCATTGAATTTAGGAATATCGGAGGGTAATTTATGAGGTATCACCGGCCAGCAAGGAGCATAATGTATAGGATCATTGGTTAACCGGTTTAAATCTGGTAATTCTAAGGTTGCAACAAAAGGCAACTGTCGATTAAGGTCAGGTTGAACATAGCCAGGGTAAAGATGGAATTGTTTGGGAAACAGGTCTTTGAGCACCAGCATACGTAATTTGTTGTTGGTAACCCAGATAAGGGTTGTTTTGCATAGCAAACGCTTGAGAATTATGTTGACCAAAACCTGGATATGATACTTGTTGAAATGAAGTTTGAGGCATTTGCGCTTGTGGCTGCCAAGGGGTCTCTCCATCAATGTTATAACCCAAATTAGTATAATTTGGATTCTGTTGATATGTATAACCAGGTTGCATTTGTGACATCCCATAAAATGGTACACCAACTTGTGAATAAATTATTCCTGAACCAGGTTGTTGTAAATTAACCAAAGGATTTTGAGTCTGTGGACCCAACATTTGATGATATTGAGTTGAAGAACCCGTCTGATAAGGTTGATGTAAAATATTTTGATTCTGTAACAGGGGTATAGATGTATTAACAAGTTCTAATGAAGTGGGTGTAACAGGTTGATACGAGTGTACAACCATTTGTGGTTGGATAAGCAAAGTGGGCTGCCATTGACAAACATTCATGTCAACATTAGTTTGACCAAAAAGTGACGGAGTACTGTCATATTGGGTGACCAAAGGTTTCCCCCTAGCATAAGGAGGATAATAAGACGAAAAATAATTTTCTCCAAATGTTGAGAGTCCAGTTGATATGGTACTTAAAGGAATTGACCCAAAAGGACCGACTTGATATTACCCTGATGATGTATGTAATGAATCAAGTCGTTCAGTACTAACGATAGGACTACCAGTTAAAACACCAGATGATGACATTGGCAAAGACCATGAAAGTGAAAATGAACCAGAGAAAGTTCCATACAATGATTTGTAGCATGTTGGGACCGAAGGGCCACCATACAAATATGACTTTGGTGAGGTAGTGAACATCGACAGAGTAGCGAGGGTAGGAGCTGATGTAATTGGAATAGCAGACCCAACCAAAGGATGTTGGTTCAGACATGGTTGTGTGACAAAATGTATACCCTCGAAAATCGACGAGATATTGAATGGCAATAGGATCAACAAAACCAGATGGAAACGATTGAGGAAAAGACTCGTACAGGTAAAGTTCCCCCCCAAAATGGGTTGGAGTTAAAGGTGTATCATCGTGTGGTATTTCTTCAATCGCAATTAAACCAGGAGGAAGAACTTCACCATCAGGCCCAAAATATATTTCAGACAGTTGATTGTGTGATATAGGAGTTTCAATAGCTACAGAAGTTTGTGGAGTGACCAAGGTAGGAACAACTTCCAGTTGTTCGACTTCAGGATTCAGATTTTCTGGCAAAGAAGAGACAAGATCTAGATCAATTTGTGATTGAAAAATGTCGGGTCCAAGAAGTATGGTCTCAACAATTGAATGGATCATGACCACGGGTAGCTGGGAAGACTCAGTTTCGACAACAGTAAATGAACCGGGATCTGTGGAAACAATTTGAGCTAACTTTGGTTTAAAAGATGATGTTTTGCCAGAGGTACAAATTGTACTTGATTCAGCAGATCGTGATCACCTTCACCTACCAGAAGTAACTTCCAGTGGTAAAGGTGGTTTTAAAGCTAATCTACGTGAATGATAGGGAATAGGAATTTGTTCTTCCACGATTACTGATTTATTTTAACCAAAAAACAAATAAACAAAAAGAGGGTAAAGATAGGCGAAAGGATTTACCAAGAAACTATGAACTGTAGAATACCTCCTGGCGAACCAAGAAGTACAAGCAAGTAATCTCCCCGAATGTTGTGTTCGGTATATCACAATTTCAAGGTGGCCGATTCAATTCACTATGGATAGATAGCACCTAAAATTTGTCCTCCCAAATGTACCCGAAGGTACGTGGAGGCCCAAGTCTGTATTAGTGTTGTCTGATGCGAAACGGCACAGTGAGAGCACCCCTTTATACTTATCATATTGTAACACCACCCGATATACTCAAAAGTACGTGGACGAGCTACGATATACTTACGTACGTGGAGTGAGGTATCACACTCGGAATGTATCGCAGACAAGTTAACGACAACTGTTATGTTTTACTATGTCGGAACACGTCTCTAGCCTAGACCTTCTAAATTTTATCGTTATGGTTCAAATGTGTTGTTAAGTAAATTGAGATTAATTTTATGTTGATCTTGCTTAATAATTTTCCTTTCAAAGGTTCACTGCAATGATGTGTATGAAATTCCTAAAATGCAAGCTAAGAATGATAAACAAACTTTCACTTTCAGTTTTTTCAATGAAGAACCTAGCTACTAAGGGAAGAGAGCAAATAATTTGTGAGCAAACAAATTAATGAACAAAACAAAATCAATGAGCACAAACTAAATGCAGATTTCCTAATGTTCCTTTTGCAAAACACAAATTATTCTAAATGCAAATGCAAGTTTTTCTTTTCAGTTTCCTTAATGTTATGAATGCAAAAAAGAAACTAGATGCACTAGATCAATAATTCAAATTCCTTTTACTTTCAAGAAACGAAGAATACGAACAACAATTTCTCTTTTGAAGGAAAAACGAGGATTTCAACAACAATTTCTCCTATCAAGGAAATGAATATTTTATGACAATTTCTTATTTCGAAAGAAAATGATACTTGATGCGACTATAAAAAATACTTTGAAATCCACTTGTCAATGATAAAGAAAAACTTTTTTAAACAAACATTGAACAAATTTTCAGCCAAAGGGGGAAGAAGTATAT
Organism: Pinus albicaulis; assembly: GCA_034641835.2. Classification (NCBI taxonomy): domain Eukaryota; kingdom Viridiplantae; phylum Streptophyta; class Pinopsida; order Pinales; family Pinaceae; genus Pinus; species Pinus albicaulis. The sequence continues at coordinate 496,739,554 of CM076577.1, forward strand.
AGATTCACTGGTCAATTGAGCATCAAAATTTTCAGAACACAGCAGCAAACAAAACTGAAGCAAGTTGCAAATTCAAATTCAAAGGAATTTGGGTACTTTCAGGAGTCAACGCAGTCTCCAAGGGGAGACAGTGCTCTGCAACGTAGGCTAGGAAGGGAGACAGTGCACTGCAAAGCACTGTGTCCAGTATAAGGGTGAGTTGGGTGTAGTATACAAAGAAAAACACTATTGTTTAACTCACTGTCTTTGCAAATTAGGCTCTGAAAAAAGTTTAATCTTAATGAGTAACAACTATTGGGTGGATAAACAAAGCAAATCAGAGGATTAAACACCTAGAACTAAGAGAAATTCTCCCCAACGGAGTCGCCAATTTGTCGGGCCAGAATTGTGAAATACGGATAAATCACGCTTCCCTAGATAGGTGCTAGTCTAGAAAAACAGGGGAAAGACTATACGGATATTTTTACACTCAAAATAGATACATAAAGAGGATTGGAAGCTTACTTGTTCAATCGCTTCCAAATGGCTCCTTCTGCCGCTTCTGCTGCAACTTAAAATTCAAGCGGTTTGTGGGTTGAATGCTTCCTGAAAGAAAGAACACTAAAACAACAGAAGATGCAATAATATAGATATATATTCAAGCTATTTAGCTAAATCATTAAATCATAAACCATATACATCAACCAAGATCTTGCAATATGGAAAATCAAATCCAATACAGATGCATATAGGGAAAAATAAGCAGTACACTTTATTAATGATAGAAGGAGAGGTTACAACCTAGTGACTGATTTCAAGTGACCTTCCAGCAAAATTCCCAATCCTCATCACAGTATAAATATCTCCAGCAATAGCTACACAAATCTAGCTCTCAATTGAAAATCCTCCAGCATTTCTCTACTCAAAATCTTCCTTCTCAAGCACTTAAATTTGTGCTCAATTTATAGATGAACTGTAGGTTGTTTTGCAACCAATGACTTTCAATAATAGGCAATACATGTTTCCAATCATGTAGATGTCAAATGGACACTTGGATCCGAAGCTTGACACATGTGAACTCTTCTAGAAGGCACTGGCCAAGTGGAGATTCTGGAACAATGAGAATTTCGCTCTCAATGTGACCAACGCACCTTTGAATGTCGGGAAGTGCTTTGCAGAGCAGCCTTGCATGGGGCTACCTACATATGCAACGCACTTAGGCCCCTTAGAGCCTACGTTGGTGAGCTCTCATATGCTATATAATAAGCTTAAAACCATGGAAACTTTTTCTTGATGAAATTCTTGCTTGATTTGTCTTGTTTCTTGTCTTAGGGCATGTAGCAACTAAAATGATAGGGAATGATAGACCCTTGATCATTGGTCCTGGAGATGAAGCCCAGTTAACCGGGTCATTGGGAATGGTGCCCAAATTGACCTATATCACTGCTATTAAACAACAGTTTTATCCATTAGCTCATATGCAGAAAGCCATCATGAACTGGTAGAACTTTAGGCAATTGAAGCGACAAAATGTGCAAGAATACACCCAAGAATTTAGGAGAAGAGCTCTCTTATTAGGGGTAGATTTTCAGAACCAATATACTTTTCTCAAGTACATAGGAGGCTTACATAGCTACCTAAAACATATTATTCTCATGTTTAACCCCACCAGCTTAGATGAAGTATGTGTTCAGACCACACATTTAGAAGCTAGAGGGAAGAACATTTCTGAAGAGGGTAGAAATAGACCTTTTAAGGGTAAATCCAAAGAAAAGACCTCAAAAGATAAAAACAAAAAGAATGCATTTGTTAAGAAAGAGGGAGAAAAAGTGGTTTGTAAACATTGTTCAAAAGAAGGCCATGATGAAACTCGTTAGAAATTACATCATGAATTGAGGCCAAAGAAACCCAATAACAAAGGGAAACAGAAAATTGTTGCTACAACTCAATATGATTTGGGATCTGATTCAGGTGATGAATCTAAAATTAAATCCATGGGATTGAAGAACATGAAGGGAAAATAAATTGAAACTAAACCTAGTACCAGTACATCAAACTGTCACATAAACACTCCAAATGAAGAAGAAAGAATTGAACTGTTTCATGTGATGATCATATCTAAGAATACCAAGATTGACACATTGTTTGACAGTGGGTCACAAGAAAACTAAATCTCTGAAGACTTGGTTAAGAAACTTAACCTTGAGACCATACCACATCCAAAACCATATCCATTGGGTTGGATTTTTAAGGATGCAAATCTACAAGTTTCAAATAAATGTATATTGCGGTTTGCAATCACTGCAAATTTTGTTGACATTAGATGTGGTTCTGCTTGACATTACTGGTATTGTATTATGGATTCCTTACTTGTATGACAGGAAATCGATCTTCTATTTCCATGAGAACAAGTATCATTTATTCAAATATGACAAGGAGTTCATTGTTAGAGCACATCACAAGAAGACAAACATTGTTATGGTAAATGTTGGACAGGTAAAGAGGCTAGTAAATTCAAGTAAGAATTGTGTTCTTATGATTAAGCCTAAAGCTAATATTAATCATGAATCATTTGAGGGATGTGATCCTAAGTTGAAATCAGATTTATATGATGTGGTTAATGCGCATCATGAGATGTTTCAGGAGCCAACATGATTGCCTCCAAAAAGGGAAATTCAACATGAGATTCAGTTGCAGAAATATTGTTCTCTTCCAAACATCGGTATGTATCGCATGTCGATAATGGAGAATGTTGAAATAAAGAATAAAATCAAAGAGATGTTGGACAAAGGAATCATAAGGCCAAGCACCTCACCATGCGGTTCACCCATAGTCTTGATACCAAAGAAAGATGGGACTTGGCACATGTGTGTAGATTTTCAAGCTTTGAACAAGATTATGGTAAAAATTCGTTACCCACTCCCAAGAATAGATGATTTGCTTGATCCGCTGAAAGAAGAAAAGTTTTCCCCTAAGTTAGATTTATGAAGTGGATATCATCAAGTAATAATTGCAGAAAGTGATATATGGAAAATTGCATTCAAAACCAAATAAGGACTCTTTGAGTGGCTAGTTATGCCATTTGGTTTGTGTAATGCACTGAAAACTTTCATGCGTATTATGTATAATGTTTTGCGTCCATTCCTTGATGAATTTGTTATTGTCTACTTAGATGACATTTTATTTTTCAACAAAACAAGAGAATATTTTGTCTTGCATGTGAATAGAGTGCTTGATGTTTTTTAGAAAGAGAAATTGTTTCTTAAGATGTCAAAGTGTGAGTTTGCAAAGACTTATTTGTTCTATTTGGGACATATTGTAGGAGGAGGAGAATCGAGGATTGATCCTTCTAAAGTGGAAGCCATTGTGAATTGGCCCACATCCAAAACAGTAACCGAGGTAAGAATTTTCTTAGGTGCAGCTCAATATTGTAGAAAGTTTATCGCTAACTTTTCTTCCATCGCAGCTCCTATGCATGCAGTGACAAGTGTGAATAAAGGCTTCCAATGGGGAGGCAAACAACAGCAAGATTTCAAAGCTTTAAAAGACAAAGTCAGTTCAGCTCGAGTCCTTTCACTACCAAATTTGAGACAGCTATTCGAGATACAAACTGATGCTAGTGATTATGCCATGGGTGCAGTACTTCTGTAGCATGGTAAGCCTATTGCTTTTCATTCTAAAACTTTTAATGGTGTTGTGACTAATTATCATACATATGACAAAGAACTATATGCATTGGTACAAAGTGTCAAGAAGTGGAAACACTACTTGATGGGTAAAGAGACTATTTTACATACCAATCACCAACAATTACAGTACTTGCAATCACAAACAAAATTACAGCAATCAATACATTTCAGGTGGATGGGATTTCTTCAACAGTTTCACTTGGTTATAAGGTACAAAAAAGGTATTTTCAATAAATTTGCAGATATGCTTTCAAGACCCATCATTGTTGCATCTACTTTACTCAAAAATGTGTAATATTCCTAATTAGCCCAAGCTAATAGGAATATACTATTTTGTTTTCATTTTCTTTTTACAAGAATAAAATTGTAAAGGAGGATAAATTAAACTCCTAAAACATCAACATAAATCAATGCCCATGTGAACAAGGCTAAATATGGTTTGCCTTAGCAAAACACCCTTATGTGTGAAAGGGATTAAGTCATTTGACCGGGTCAACTTAGACAAAATCAACAGCGCTGTCTAGATACATTGAACCACCTAGATGCACAGCGCAGTCTTAGTTGGAGGCTCATCAAGTGAATGCGGCTAAATCATTGAGAGGGTTTAGGGTTTGGCAAGGATTCCATCTTATTTAAGGAGGAGGAGGACAGCATGAGAAGTTTGTTGATGATATTATTTCCAAAGGATTTTTCTGCTTAAACACTTCTCATTCTCTAGCTGTTTAGCTGAGAATAGTGTTATTTAGCACTAGGGTGTTCCTGATCAGGAATCCCACCTCTTCCTTAAGAGGCCTCTTGGAGGAGTCTTGCATTTCTTGACCACTATCAGGCATTTGTCCAAGTTCTTCTTCCAACTACAACACAGATCTTGTTGAGGGTTTGGTTGTCTTTGTAAAATGCAGCAAGTGGAGGCTAGATCTATTCAGATCTAAGCCATTCTAGTGTCTCTTTTCACTGGGAAAGTCTTCTATCCCATTTCCAAGAGAGTATTGGATGAGAAGATCTCATTTTCAAATCTTGGCTTGAGGCCACATCATGCTCTAAAGCCTACAGCGCAATCCATCTTCCAGAACTGTGTTATTTGCAAGGAGAAAGTTGTAGGGTCTTTTGGCACTTCAAGGAGGACAGATCTCTAGTGTTGGGAATCTGCCCTTCACTGTGGTGATCCGTGGATTACAGATCTAATCCATGTTCCATTCAAATCTGATCTGAATATTGATGTATTTGCTTCATAAATTCTAAATCATTCTGCAGATCAGCTACCTTAGATCTCAGATCTACTCCATGTACATCATTGTCTGCTAAAAACCCCAAGGGACTTTTGAAGAGGAGACTCTATAGTGTACAGATATGATATAGATCTATATTTTTGTACACGAATCTGCTCTAGATCTGAAGTGTAACTTACAGCACTTTTCAGCTAATAAAATAACGTTGTCAAGCTTGTACAGTCATATCATATGGTTGCAGCCTCTTATTTTGAGCATTTCTTCATGTAAAGTTTCTTACTTTCTATTCTATGATGTATGGGCTTCAATATAATCTTGATATGCTAATGTAAATGACATGATTGAGCCTACATATTGGCCTCCTACATATATTTCTCTGAACTGCATTATTTTCTGAGCAGGTTTGTCACATAGTGCTACAGTCCCTTCTTTGGGAAATTTTCCAGCAGTACTAAGTGTGGGAGATTTGTTTAACCCACCTAGAAATATTTGTTTCTGATCTCCTCTTGGATTTGGGTCTTATATTATCAGATCTAAGGGATCCAATCGCTGATTTCCATTGTTGAAGCATACATTCTTGAAAAATGCGTTTTTCAGGCATCCCTTGCTAGCAGTCCCAATTTGGGGATATTACAAAATGATTCTATTGTACATGAGAGTTACATAGAACAATATGCACATGACATTGATTTTCAAGATGTGTATGTTAGTTTGAATGAAGAGAATCAAGTTGAAGAAAAATATTATCACATGCATAAAAAAAATTTGTTTCATTTGGGCAAGCTATGTATTCCACAAGGAGAGAGGCTAAGTGTCATGAGAGAAGCTCATTCATCTCTTATTGTTGGACACTTTGGGGTAAGAAAAATAGTGGCGCATCTACAGAGGTATTGTTATTAGCCTCGCATGATAGATAGTGCATCACGTTTTATAAGAGGATGTTCTATGTGTGCAACAAGTAAGCATAGTAATAGGAAGCTTGTATTGTACACTCCACTTCCATTACCATCAAGGCCATGGGAGAGTGTCTCCATGGACTTTGTTGGAGGTCTACCTATGTCAATAAAACAACATGATTATCTTTATGTAGTTGTGGATAGATTTAGTAAAATGTATATACTTATGCCATGTAAGAAAACCATTACTGTTGAACAAACTGCTGAACTTTATTTTCAACATGCTTGGGTTCATTTTGGATTGCCAACTTCTATTGTTAGTGATAGGGATTCCAAGTTCATAGGGAATTTTTGGTCAAATCTATTGGAGAATGATGGACACAAATTTGAAAAAGAGGCGCTTGTCATCCACAAACAGATGGACAAACCGAGGTGGTGAACAAAACCAGTGTGCATCTATTGAGAGGATATTGGAGCAAACATCCTAAGTTGTGGGATGAACAATTGCATTACATTCAACACGCTTACAACTGGGCAAAGCACTCTTCTACACAAACCTCACATTTTTAAGTATGCTTTGGGTATTTTCCAAAATCACCATTAGACTTCATCTTTGGGAAGGATGTTGCAATTGATGGCCATAGTGACATTGATAAGGCTGAAAGTTCATTGAGAAAATTCAGATTATACATCAACAAGTTCAAGAACAGCTTGAGAAAAGTCAAAGCAAATACAAATAGAGACATGACAAACATCGGGTTGATCACAAGTTTCAACAGGGAGATGAGGTATGGTTGCACATTAGCAAAGAAAGGATGCAAAGGGAAGGTAAAAAGCTCAAACCCATTTGCTATGGTCCATTCAAGATCATAAAACAAGTTGGTAATAATGCATTCCAACTTGACTTGCCTTCTTATATGCAAATGTATTCAGTTGTTAATGTTGAAAACTTATGCTTGTATGAGCCACCTTTGATCGATGATCAAGGAAGTGATGTTCAACTACCTTCTATTCAATATTTCTCGCTAAAATTTTTGGATGAGCTCAAAGAAGATACAATTCTTGACAGGAGGACAAAAGCATCAAAGAGGGGAAGTGTTGACTACCTTCGAGTTGGACTCAAAGGCACTAAACCAAGCAAGTCAAAATGGATGGAGTTTGGAAAGGTGTGGGAGTTGTACCCTCATCTACTGAACAGGTAATCAAGTCTTTTGGGGTCCAAAAGCTTCTCAATGGGGAGGAATGATCAAGAGTTCATAAATTTTTCTCAAAATTCAAAGTTACAGGATTGGGTTGAAACTAGGATGGTTGCATAGATCTCTTCTTTCTGATTCTGGTGCCGTGAACGGTTCGAAAAAATGATGTCGTATGAGGGAGATATCATGTTTTGATCGAAAAGCCAAACAAGTAAAATTGCGACAGTTTGACCAAGTTTGACTATGATGCACATTCAGAAAAAAGGGTATATTCCGAGGAATATTCCTTCCTCAGAATCAATTACAGGTTAACATGTGTCTGACTTCTATTGGTTGGATAGATTTTAAAGAACCAATCATAGGGTGACACATGGCCATCCCTGAGGCCGTCACGTGTCCCCGATACTACATTGTAAAATTTTGGTTGGGTCTACAGGAATCGACCTCGCGACCTCCCGTCGAGCATGTACAGGATCTACCATCTGCATTACAAGTTGTTTCTTAACCATATGGGTTGTGGCTTTGTATTAAGGTTGAGTACAAATTGTATTGGGGGTTGGAACCACCGGCGGTCCCAACCCACCAGCGATTCCACAAGTATGCCACATGGCATATATGAAAACGTTATCATAACCTCCAACACGCAGTCACCGCCAGCTAGCTTTTCTGCGTCATGCGTTGTCACATGGCCACAAAAAACGTTAAGTCTCCACGGTCAACTCTAACCTCCATTGTTAAACGCGCCAGCTCAACCGCAGTTCAAGTTTCTAACTGGAGTTCCACCGTGAGTTCCGTCCAACGGTTTTGTAACCGCGGGTTTGGGGTTGGCATGTGGCCACCCCAACCACAACATTTAATTTACAGTCAGATTCGACCGGAAGTTTGGCAAACGCGCCATTTTGGGCGGAATTGCCTAATTTAACTCTAGATAAGTTGAGTTCTCCACTTTTAGTGGAGCTTTTCTAGGTGAAAATGGGCAAAAGAGTAGGAGACTCAATTTTCACCCATTCTGAAGGAATGAAGAGTCAATTTTGACTAATTGGAGCATTCTGGATCCACTGGTGCAGAGAAAACAACCATTAGAACACTGTAACTACATGTAATAGCAAAATTTTGAGCATAATGAAAGATGGACATGCCATTGGGAGTTGGACCAGCAGATGTAGCCTAGGAGGGATGAACTGCTTCATCATCCCTGCTGTGTAAATTTCATGTGGTGACTTATTTCTATGTTTTACACTATTGTTCAGTGTTATTTATGCTTGTTTTATGCTTCTAATTCACTAAAAATCATCTACAATTCATGGACAAAATACTCAATCCTTATGCAAACTAATGAACCACTTATGCACATGTTTATAAATTGAAAATACACTTAGCATAGAAAAACTAATACAATGATTTCAGATCAACTAGCCATGGGGGCAAAAAGATGGTTTAATGCTAAAGTGGACAATTGTTTAATTGAAGTGGCAAACCAACCTTTGAGGATAAATTTAAACATTTTACCTCTAGGGTATTATGATGTATTAATTGGCATGGATTGGCTGGAAAGCCACTGGACTGTGGTTAATTGTAAAGAGAAGATCATTAGTTACCGGAATGACGCAGGCTCCAGATGTGAAATTCAGGGAATTAAGAGACATGTACAGCTTAGGCCTATTACCGCTTCTCAATTAGGAAAATGCTTGAAGAAAGGTTGTTGCATTTATGCGGTTCAAGTGGGATATTCAAACAAAAGAGGAAAAGCGACAGGATTGGAACATATACCAGTAATTCAAGAGTTTTCATATGTATTTCTGGAGGAAATACCCGGGCTACCCCCAAGAAGAGATTTGGATTTCACTATTGAACGTATTCCAAGAGTTGTGTCGGTATCAAGGGCTCCTTACCAAATGAGTACACCAGAACTTACAAAATTGAAAATTCAGCTCCAGTAGTTGTTATATAATAATTACATCCGCCCCAGTGTATCACCATGGGGAGCATCGGTGCTTTTTGTGAAAAAGAAAGATGGCACGTCAAGAATGTGTATAGACTATCGAAAATTAAATAAATTGACAGCCAAAAATAAATATCCATTACCTAGAATTGATGATTTGTTTGATTAAGTCAAAGGTGCCAAAAAAATTTCAAAGATTGATTTAAGATCTGGTTACCAAAAACCACTTTCAACACCTATTATGGACATTATGAATTTGTGGTCTTGCCATTCAGGCTGACTAACGCACCGTCTACCTTTATGGGCCTTATGAATAAATTATTTCACCCTTATCTTGATAAGTTTGTATTAATATCCATCGATGATATTTTAATCTATTCAAAGAACATGAAGGAGCATCAGGAACACTTGTGTGTTGTTTTACAAACCTTAAGAGAACACCAGTTGTATGCAAATTACAGCAAATGTGACTTCTACAAGGAACAAATTCAATACCTGGGACATGTTATAACACGGGAAGGAATAGTTGTAGATCCTGAAAAAAAATTAAAACAGTTATGGAATGACCCATTCCCCAGAATGTAACTAACATCCAATCCTTTTTGGGGTTGGCAAGATACTATCGCCACTTTATAAATAATTTTTCCCCAGAATGTAACTAACATCCAATCCTTTTTGGGGTTGGCAAGATACTATCACCACTTTATAAATATTTTTTCTAAAGTGGCCTATCCTCTAACATCTTTGCAAAAGAAGGGAAGGTCATTTAAATGGACTCATGAGTGTCAACGGAGCTTTGACATGTTGTGGCAGCGACTAACCACCACACCAGTGTTGCAAATAGCAGCTCCAAATAAATAATTTTTGGTTTTCACCGATCCATGTTAGGCAAGGGTGGGAGGTGTGCTTATGCAAGAGAACTGGGTGGTGGCATACAAATCCCGAAAGTTGAAATACCATGAACAACATTATTCAGCTTATGACTTGGAACTCACCTTAGTGATCGATGCCTTGAGAGTTTGGTGACATTGTATCTTGGGAAATAGATTCATGCTGATGACAGATCACAACAATTTGACAAATTTCTTCAGCCAACCAAATTTGAATGCACGACAAGCACGATGGACTGTGTTCTTAAGCGAATTTGAATTTTATATTAGGCATTTGAAAGGTAAAGAGAATCGGGTGGCAGATGCTTTAAGCAGGAGAGTGAGCTGTGTATATGAAATCTCTTTCACCAAAATAAAATTTAATTTTTCTAACCAAATTAAGGAAATTGCATTAAAGGATATAGATTATCATTTTCTTTGGAAACAAGCAAAACAAGAGGACAGTTTAGAAAAGAGGATGGGTTATAGTGTCAATGAAGATAACATGTTGATATACCGGGTACGTATTTATGTTCCAAATCAACAAGCTATTAAGAGATTTATCTTGGATGAGTACCAGAGAACTTATTATGTTGCACACCCAGGATACCAAAAATTGATCAATTCACTAAGGAAGGATTAATTTTGGCCCAAAATTAATGCAGAGACAGCTCAGTATTTGGCACAATGTTTGCAATGTCAGCAAGTGAAAGCAGAGCATCAGCATCCAGCTGACCTACTTCACCCATTTCTTATCCCTAAATGGATGTGGGGGACTATAACGTTGGATTTCATTACAGGATTGCCAAAATCAAAGAAGCAGAATGATTCTATAATGGTGGTAGAGGATAAATTGAGTAGGTCAACTCACTTTATACTAGTGCAGTCAACCTATAAAGCGATACAAATATTCGATATTTTTATGAAATAAGTTTTTAGACTTCGTGGGATTCCCAAAACAGTGATCTCTGATTGAGATGTGAAATTTACTTCCGCATTCAGAAAGGCCTTATTCACTGGTTTAGGCACTCAAGTGAAATTCAGCGCAGCTTACCATCCACAAACGGATGGACAGACGAAGCGAGTAAACCAGGTATTAGAAGACATCTTCGAATATATGTGATGCAGCAGCCTACAAAGTGGGAAGAATATATACACTTGTAAGAAAACTTACAACAATAGGTATCATGCCTCACTAAGGATGAGCCCATTTGAAGTATTGTAAGAGAGAATGCAAAATGCCAATTAATTGGAATAACCCTGAAGATAAATGGATGTTGGGGCCCCATATGCTTAAGGAGGTGGAAGGTACAGTGAAAAAGGTAAGAGCTAATTTAAAATCTACTCAAGATCGCCAAAAGAATTATGTTGATCAACGAAGATCCAATAGGGAATTCCAAGTTGGGGATCACATGTATGTCAGGGTGAAACCCAAAAGAAGCACCTTGAGGTGAAATGGGAAATCTAAATTGGCCCTTAGATTTTGTTGCCCTTTTCAGATTATCGCCCGGATCGGTCCAGTGGTTTATCAGCGAGCACTCCCTAGCCATATACGTGTACACAACATGTTTCATGTCTCTTTGTTAAAAAAAAATATACATGATCCAAGACACATGGCAGAACATACAAGTCGAACTAGACGGGGAATTTCTGGTCGAGCCTTTGCATATTCTCGATCCGAGAGAAACAGTGTTGCGGAAATGAGTTATCCCCCAAATTAAAGTGTTGCAGAAGAAGGAACCAAACTGCCATTGAACCAGAGCATTCCCACATGCTACAGGACCAATTTCTCTTCCTACGTAATGGCACAAATGAGGGTTACAAAGTCTCAAGGGTAAGGTTTTTCAACCCTAATGCATGCCCGCATTTCCAGACCGTCTAATCGCGGCCCGATCCTGTTGACCGTGGATCTTTCGTCAACCCCAAGGCATGTGCCCATCGTCGATCTCGATGCATCGAGATCATTTCCGTCTCGGAATGTGAACGGTACTTGGAACAATCAATCCAACTCAGCAGTCACGCGAGAACTGGTGGTGGAACCCCGGTCAGTTATTTAAGATTATAAATGTAGCATGATGATACAGTGAACTAGTGGCTCAATGGAGGTATTAGAACTTAAATTGATGCAAGTTTGAAATATTATATGCCATAATATGTTTGCATAATCCATAATACATTGCACATCATTAACTTTATTATTGCAATCACCAAAGCACAGTGGTAGGGTAAGTATTAGACTTATTACTTTCCCTTATGCGTATCAGTAAGGTAAGTACCCGATTAGGCTCAATGCCATTAAAACAATAATTACTGCAGTAATTCCATCTCTGTGTGAGATGGATCTGTGAATTTTTTTGTTTATTTTTTTACTTTTTTATTATATAGTTGATACATGTGTATGTTACAATGTTCAATATCACTTTGTGAAAAGATATGATTGCAGACAAGAAGGTGTTGCTGGAAAAAATGGGCAATTTGAAGAATCTTGCAGATTCATTAAAAAAATGTATGAGCATTAAGAAGTTCTTTTGTTGCAGAGAAACAATCGGTATTATTACCCTATATTGTTGATCATGTATTCCCGTGACCCTTGTGTGCAGAGAAAACAAGTGGGAGAAAGTCGAGTATATGTTATATTATTTTCATGACTATCGTCGTGCATTGTACGTTGTGTTGGGTGCAGCAGGGGGTTCACAAGATGGGTGATACTCCCCCTCCCCTGCCACCTTACACAAGGGTTGCCCCCAGAAGACAGAAAAAAAACAAATTGGTGATTTTTTTCCTTCAGTTTAAGCAATTGCACACAGTTTTTTATAAAAACAATTTTATGGCAAATGGTGGTTTTTCCGATGGTTTTTCAGTTTTGGTTAAGGAACTAGAATTTTATTCTAATCTAGAATAAATGGATTGGTGGTTGGCTTTCTCAGTTTTGGTTTTCAAAATAAAATTGCTATATTAATGTGTGTGTTTCCATTGCATTTTTCCTATTTTAATTAAGAATATGCTTGTAGCAAATAATTATATAGGGTTAAAACCTACACAGAGAAACCATGAGGAATTTTTGAGTAGGAATGGAGCTAGAACCTCTTATGGTACCATGTCAGAGGAACAACTCTAATGTTGGACAATTTTTCATTATGAGCAATATGTTATATATAACAGTTCATATGACCTTTAGTTTCATATTCAAAAGTTGAGTGACTCTTCCTATCCATATATGTCTTTCATTTTCTATTATTTATAATGCTTACAATTAACACAAAATTTCGAAAGATTATGTGTCCAACATGTGACAGAATGATTCCATATAGGTCAGTTGATTTTTAAAAATATGTGGAGAACATGTTATGTTGAGTTTCAAACTTCAAGGTGAGCTCATTATCATGGGATCGTAATCCAAAATTGAGATGCTTTGAGTGTGATCATCTTGAGCTATTAATAGTCATATAAAGGATGATATATTTCATGCCAATTCATAATGGCAATTAGTTAATTTAATTTTGATTAATAATTTTATCATTTTTGTTTAATAATGGTTTCCATGTATTGCTAAGTTTTATACAATGTCACATGGTTCGGGTTTGAATTCGGGTTCGGCAATGATTAGGTTCAGATTGAGTTCAAATTTTTTGATGAGGTTCAGATTCAAATGAGGTTCTCCATTAGGTTCATATATATATATATATAGGATAAAATAGTAAAAAATCAACATCAGTGAACATCAAAAATGCTATAACGAACATGGAAACTGCAAGGATAAATTAAAAGCTTGAGTTGTGACATGAAGTTACGAGTTTTGATCTATGGACTTAGTCAATGGCTATGAGATTTGAAGAGGTTCACCGAACCTCAACATTTTTTTAAGGTTCGCTAAAATTCGAACCTCGAGGTTAAAGTTCGACGAACCTTGTGACATTGGTTTTATACCATCTTTTATGTTCATAGTGTTGGCTCTTTTTTATATTTCAATATATTCTTTTACTCTTCTTTTTAAAAAGTGGTCTTCCTTCTGAATAAGTTTTTCATTTTCCATGCAAATGAAGTGAGAGAAGCACACACGTTCTGTCAGGGCTGATTTTGATGCCCTATTCATTGATATGTTTGTCATGTGTTATTTTAATCTTATGCTAACAAACCTTATGGTTTTAGTTATGCATTCTCTCCCACATAAGCAAGGAATTATGTATACTCCTTTGTGTTTTTTTGGGTCAATCAAGTCCCTGACAAAGTCAATCATTTTCCTAATCATGTTTGGAGGGTAAAAGCAATGATGATGTTTTTCTTGCTTAGAATTTTTGCTATTCTAACGATAGTTCCTCTGATGTAAGGCAAGGAAATTTTAGGCTTGTCCGTTAATTTTTTTGTTTGCATTTTGTTTTTTGGATTGTTGAATGGCCCTGTTGATAGTGCTTCAATGGTATCTGTTATTTTCAAATACTTTGCAAAGATGGACAAGTTCATGATTTAAATGTTCAAGGTCATATATTTTTTATGCTCTAGTTGTGAGAGTTTTGATGACAACAGATTTTGTGTCCAACATTTGGCAAGATCGCAAAGAGTGCAAAGAAAATCACATAACTAGAAATGGAAACACTTTCTACTATGTTTTTTATTTGTTGATATCACAAAAGGACCACAATAGAGAGCATAAGAAAACTAGAAAGGGAGCAAACCAAAATTATAAAAATAAAAAGAAAAATGAAATATTAAATTGTTGATTATATTTGGATCATTATATTGTTTGTCATTCATATTAATGCTTTCAAAGTGGAAAAAGTGGAGGAATCGGCTGGCTCTCAGGACCATTTTTACCAGTGAGACTCAATTTAGAAAATTGGAGTAAAACCTTCCAAGAGCATTTTGAGGCATTAAACAACATTTTTTGGGGGTAGAACTTTCTTGCTTTAGCACCACACTTTTTTTTCCTAATCTACACAGATACATTTCCAATGGTGTAAGAATCATGTTCATCCGAGTTTGTATGTGAAAGTTATGTCACTCAAAAGTTGACCTCCCTGTTTTCACCACCATAATTCGAGAGGATGCCATGTCAACCCACATTATTCATAAAAAAATGGGCTAGCCATGTGATTATGATGAAGAATACTCTAGAAGATTCTACATCGTAACTCTGGTTAAGAGTTGAAGTAGTCAAACCTAACCACTAGTAAGCTATCACGTTGTGCTATAACCGAGTCACTAAGAGGAAAATGACTTCAATTCTTTCGAGTGCATTTGTTCAATAGTTGAGAAATAATAGTCGATACATATAGGATATAGAACACACATAAAGGATTTGTGAACTATAGTAGCCCACAAGCCACAGGCAATACTTCTTTGTACTCACATACATTTTCTATTCAGAGAAAGAGAGTAGAACGGCCTCACCTTCTAGTTGGGTTTTTCTCTAGTTCATATCTTGTGTGATGAAAATATAGCAAGAAAATCTAATTTTGACTTTGCCTTAGTCAAACTAGAATGAAATTTCTATTTCTATTTCAACGGAATACTTAGAAGTAGCTAGATCACTCAATTAATTATTAATTATTGTTGTTTCATTTGTGTCAAATGTCAACAAACTTATTATCCAATCCCTCACTCAAGGTCTTTGTTACGTTGTCGCCCTCTGGTATTTATTTAGCGATGGCTATTTCTCCTTTTCGATTTTCCTTACTCCCAATTGAATATACGCCAGCGAAAAATTAATTATTTTGATTATAGATTGGAACATAAATTCAACTCTTAACTCTGTATAAATTCTCCTAAACTTGATCCTGACCAGGGTTTCTAATGGATCTGCTCTAATTTGCAACGCTCAAAATCTCAATTTCATCTATTGCTTGACATGTGTTCTTTCTATCACAGCTCCCAAAAAATCACAATTTGACTTCTTTATTTTTTTTTGGAAATGTGGTGGAAATGTTTCATGTTGACCCGCGAGGTTTTGTCTCGCTTGTTACATTGGTGGTTGTTTAAGTCCATAGCCTTCTGTAGGTTTTCATTGCCCTCTATTAAGTCTGCATAGGCCGTGTTCTTTTGTGCCCTGGCAGGGCTTGACGTGAGTAGCCCTGTTAATGTACGTCATTTTAGCATGATTGTGATCACAGTTCCTTGTTCTGTAGTGGATGGCTCGGGCATACGGCTAACCCCTAATTGTACCCCAAGTCCTGCAATCCCTACTCTTATCATGGATTCCTTCTTGAGATTCAGGAACCACTGCATACTACAGCATCAAGTCCTGCTCTGTCCTTCGGCTTGGTTGCCTTACTATTGTTCAATCTTCCATAACTCAGGTTCGTTCAATCTGAATAAAATTTGAATGTCTCTGAACAGTGTTGGAGCCAAAGACTGAGGCTCTAATACCCGTTGTTGCAAGCTGAATAAATATGCACACACAAAGCGCAAAACAGATATTGTAATGAATTATGATGCCTTCGAATTACACGTGAAGGGTGTTAAGTGCTCTAGATAACATGAGCTTTGACTTAATCAAAATTACAGCCTTTAATAGAAGATGAAAAATATCCCTCGCTTTCTTATTACATAATAATTATTACTTGGCGCTTCTGTGCTTTTCCAAGCATTTTTGGTCAATTTTGACTAAACTTCCTTGCAATCTTAAGTTTCAGTGATGTAATCTGAAGAAATAAAGTACCCCAAGGACTTTTAACACCACTGAACCCATTGATATATAGAAAAACACATTTTAAACAACTTAAATTCATGATCTTGACAAAAAAATGTATTGCCAGATTCTGACCATTTTAAACAACTTAAATTCACGATCTCGACAAAATACGTATTGCTAGATTCCGACAGAAAAGGTGAAATCATCTAGTAATTAGACTACTCTTGCGGCAATATACCCTTCTTACATGAAAGACAACACCACTTAAAAACAAAAATTATTTGTTTCTTTATTAAGTTGGCAATAGTGTTCCACGCCAGAACCCCTTCACAGTTTTTAGCTCCAAATACAACACCTAAAATGGCAAAACAACAAACAAAATGTCATTTTAAAAATTCGGTCATAAAAACAAATACAACTATGGAAAATAATTTTTTTACG
This sequence comes from Pinus albicaulis, assembly GCA_034641835.2. Taxonomy (NCBI): domain Eukaryota; kingdom Viridiplantae; phylum Streptophyta; class Pinopsida; order Pinales; family Pinaceae; genus Pinus; species Pinus albicaulis. The sequence goes on from CM076577.1 coordinate 496,756,423, forward strand.
AACACCCAAAAAACACCCATGGATGAAATATAAAACATGATACACAGTGCACACACAAGAAGCAACAAACAAGCATGCAATGGTAAGGCAAGAAAATTTAAAGACATACCTGAAATATGGAGCTCATTGCTAAAAACGGAAGTTGGTGTAGAGCCCCAAAACATCAACAAATGCTCTCAATCTTTGTTAATGAACAATAATGCACAACCACTCTGCTACAACACCCATTGAAAATATCCACCTTTCACCCTTATAAAAAAGCTCAGATTCGTTCTACAACAAAAAACACTCTCAAATTTGCTCTAAGATAGGAAGATATGCACTCAGACGAGGTGGCAATCACGGATTCAAAAAAACACTCAAATTTGCTCTAAGATAAGAAGATATGAACTAAGTGGAGGTGCCAATAACGGATTTATTAGTGAGGACTTTCAATTTTTCAATGCCTTTCTAAATTAATTTTTTAGGTATATCTAAGGATACAACATGGACAACATATCAGCCACGTATCTCGAGCATGCCCTGATCATTACCATATCTTGATATGTTCTAGCCATGTCTGGATATGTAACATAAATGAATCAGCTCTGTATCAGTGGCATAACTTAGTAGCACATGTATCAGATACCAAATACAGTATATCCTCCACCCAATGTTTTAAATCTTGAACTCACTTGGAATCAGTTTAGGAACAACTCAAACTTGAAGTCAAACTCGGAATGAGTCGAATTGATCTAATTCCAATGGTTCAGTTTACTATAAAAATATAATGGCCCAAACTTCAAATATAACCATAAATTGAAATTACATACAGAAATTCAAGACATTAATTGATAAGCATAAAGAAGATTTCATTACCAAATGCATAATCCAGATGAGAGGTAAGTGTGAGGAGTCGTACCTGGGAGTTGAAGAACACAACTTACAACTCAATGAACATTGAGTTGTCATGAACCAGTGTCTGATCCTGTTCACTGCAACCAGCATGTGGAGGATGACTCTCCACCCAAACATATGCTCAGTGACAACATATCTTTATGCAACTGGCCATCCTCAACTATCTCTGTCAGTGACTAATCCTTGTTTTCTACTAATTTTCCCCATCCATTAAATAGAACTCTTTTATCCAAAAAATGCATGAAAAACTCCACATATAGTCCACTTGTTATCATGCAATTTTATCATTATCTTAAGCTTTCTTTAATTTAACCCTTTTCATAAATTTGTCTTATTTTACTGTTTTATTTTCATTCATAAAAGTTTCTTTTATTTATTTATTATTAGCTTTCACTCTGTTTACTATTATTTTATTCATTTACTCATAATCATCATTATTGTTGTTGTTGTTAATAATAAAATGGACCATTACAAAAAATACAGCAAATATTTAAAATCTACTGAAATTTTTTTTTTTTAAATTACAAACCATTTAAGACAAACAGAACACACAGTTTGCGCACACGCATGCACACACATAGATGAATCTATCAAAATCCCACTGAGTGCAATACATACAGGTAGTTATTAGAATTTAGACCTATTATGAAAGGTGAAAAGTTAAAGAATTGCTATTGTTAATAAGTAACAGGGAATTTCAATGAATAAGGGTCAATCTATCAAAATGACACTGGGTAGTTATTAGTCCTATTATGGAAGGTGAAAAGTTAAGAATTGCTATTGTTAAAAATTAACAGGGAATGAATAAGCTTCATGTTGACGTTTGAACTTTTGAACCTTCCAACAATTATGTATACCCATAAGCATCCATGTGTTACATAGAGCAAAACAAACTGGGTTTCAGAGATTGTATTGCACTTACAACAGAACCTTTCAACATATTTATGTTTTGTATTCACTTTGTGAATAGAGGTTTTATTCAAATGGTATTTTCCAGTAAGCTTTGCAACAGAAAATGTGATATTGAATTATGAAATAGTCAAAATTAAAATTCCAAATCTCAATTAAGAACACATCAAGACACCTGTTGATTTCATTTTTGTGAAATCAATCTACTCGTAAATTTCAAACTAATACATGGGTTGTATAAGGTAATATAATAGACCAGTACCCAGATCTCCATTTCAAGTAAATTTAAGGTTTTCAAAAACTATATTTATATATAGACAGTCCACCACAACTACTCAGTCAAGTAAGGCCAGTTTGGTACTGAACCCGTCAAGTCATGCCTTGACTCAGCCAATTTGGTACCAAACTGGCCCTTCAAACCGATCTCTACTGGCTTCGTCAATATGCTCAGTGATCAATTAGTCGAGTTAATCACATCTGAGTAAACTTTGGACCAATTTTAAAAAACTGTACCCGCACATCAATCATCTGCTAACACAAGGAAAACCCTAAGAACCAATATCATATAAAACAAGCTCTGCCCAAAAACCATGGTCCACATTTAAATATGAGATCCTTGTTACTTTTATCACAAAAATTGCAAAGAATGCCATCTGAAAGACACCAATGGCTTTTGTCGGCAAAAATTACCATAAAGTACTTTCTAAAACACATGACTAGCTGGATTTGACCTTTCAATTTCATTCCTGACTTATCTGACTTATTTAAAGTTCTCTGGATTGTCCATAGTTTATTGAACCCATACATTAGTGATGTCATTTTCTAAATCCTTCTAGTTGATGTTAAAAGAGGTCCTTATCGCTTTTATCACAAAAATTAGAAACATTAACTTCTGAAAATCACCTCTAGCTTTTGTTGGTGAAATTTACCATAAAATAGCTTCTAAAACACATGATTAGCTGGATTTGACATTTGGTTTTCGTTACTGTGACCTTTGATTTTCATTCCTGACTTAACTGGATAATTAATTTTTTCTTGATTGCCCATGGCGTATTGAACCCATAAATAAGTGATTTCATTTTCTAACTCCTATTTGAGGTTACAAGAATCAGGAAAAGAATTAGCTTTATTGCCCATAAAAAATTTTCCTAGACCTATTGTTACTTGTTTCTAATAAAAACTTCAATGCAATGAATAAAATACGAACAGATTCTCGTTAGAAAATATATATGCAATAACTTGTATGTAGTATGTTCCATATCTCTGACTTCAAATATTGGTAATGTAAGAAACAGATCAATAAGGCAAAAACTCCTTTGAATTTAGCAAGGCCAGTTACACTTATCCTCTAAGAGCACGTTAATGATCATCCCAAAACGTTATCTATCATTCCCCAAATGTAAGATTGATTCAATTTTAACATTTGATGGTGGACAACATCAACAGGTCTCGGAATAATTTTGTCAAACTGCAACACAATAGTAGATGCCATCCCATGCCTAAACCAAATAGCAAAAACCCCTCTTACAAATCAGCAGTTTCACATTGAGCAATTAATCATATTGCAATAGCTAAGGCCAATGGCATGTCTCTTAAATGTTACAAATTGTCTACATGAAGTAAGAAATGAAAGAGATGCATTTGATTTCTGGCCACTACTGCAATACTTGAACGATAGAGCTTTCACATGCTGTAATTGGAACACAACTCCTTTGATACATCTATGATTTTCTCTCTTGAATATTATCAGAACCAGGCAGATTACTCATTTACAAAATTTTCCATCCAATGTTGATATTCTGATGATGACAAATATGATGAAACTCAGTCGCTTTCCTCCTCTTCGATAACTGGTTCTGGTTCACACAACATAAAATTTACAGATAATTAGAAGAATCATTGAAAAACAATATCAAGAAATAGAATGCAGCTTTTATCAGACTGTTGATACTCATTCACATTTACTTAATATACTCCGGCTTTATATTGCTTCCAAGCTGTATAACCATATGATTCTCCTTATTGCATTAAGATTTATATTTAAATACCTTAGGAATTTGACTGACATACTCTAGCCAAACATGTTCAATCCCACTAATTGCGTTGGCCATCAGTGGACACATAACTGCAACTCTTGCAAGCAAACTCCTGATCTCCAAGACTAGAAAAGTTTTTTGAAACAAAAGCCATTCATCACGGGAAAAACATTACCATAGGTTGCAAATGAAAACAAGCATGCACATCTGTTAATTTTAGTTAACGATGGTATGTTCTATGCTTAGAGCAATTTACTTCAATCTTTCTTATTAGCCCAATTCAATTTCCTGTTTAGCAATCACATTAACATTGACAGTAAACGCTGATAGAACATAAATAAATAACCAGAAGACAAGCCAAGAGAAGAGGACACAATAATTTGACAGATGCCAGGGAAAAACCCCAATGTGGGGAAAACCCTTTGATCAAATCTTCTTATCTTTCTTCAAATTCAGCAGAGAGAGAAAGTACAATTTACGTCAGTGAACATGATGCCCTAGCCAGCAAAGTCAACATTAGTCAAACCATTAATATTCCTCCCCAATGGAGCTCGGTCAAACCCAGTCAAACTCAGCCTCAAAGAACAGTCAAAGCCAGCCCAAAACAGCCCTGAATTTCTCAGTCAAACCTGGTCAACGCACTGGTCAAATCTGCGGTCAAAATGCCCAGATTTCCTTGGTTTTCGTGCCACCAAACTCGGATTTTGTCCCAAAAATCAAAGTTGACCCAAAGTCAACGCTGCTGTAGAAGCCCTAAAACAGCCATAGTTTTAAAAAATGGAATCGGGTTCCGACCAGGCTGAGGGTCGGCTCGGACTCCGACTCTGAATCGGTAATGACTCAGTGGACTCGGTTTCAATGACTCGGTTTTTGTAAAAAATACATTAAATATTAAATTTTTTGTACAAAAACATAAATTTAAAGATTTTTATTCATGTTTCCAAACACAAAGCATTACAATATAGACAAGTCACAAAAGACAACATGATCGAAGTAGGCTCATGAATATATCCATTATATCAAAATTGCACCCAGTGCACTGTCCAATACAGGATGATGATATAGAGATCAAAACAAAAAACATAACCAATGTCACTAACATCAAGGTACATAGAGGGATTGGTGCTCTTGATTAAATACAAGTTCCATACCCTAATACATGACAAAATTCGATGGAAACAAGGCAATAACCCAATCCTGAAATCCTGAAAAACTAATAAGTCTGCTGGATTTTGAATGAGATCTAAAATTCTACTTTCTCCATATGAAATCCAATGAGGTCGGAACCACTCTCAAACATCCCGAGTCATTTCATGGTAATGTTAAAAATTTAAGTAAAAGAAGAATGTCACTTTCACTTTTACTTTAAGAATTTAACATTACCATGAAGCTGCTCCAAAAACCAACTCCACAACTCTTCAGAAAACCCTCACAAATGCTCAAGCAAATTCAATGAGATAGATGTGAGGTATTGAGAGGGGTTGGGTAAGTTAAATAGGATGGGGAGGGGTTAGATAGCCTAAAAAACCCTAACAACAAAAAAAATTTCATTTTCAAGTGCGATTTTTCATTGTTTTTGGGCCCCCGACCGGCTGGAACAAATCGGCCGGTTTAACTCGGACCAGGCCGAGCCGGCCGAGTCAGTCAAAAACCCAGCCGGCTTGGTAACAAACCAGCCGCCTGACCGGTTCAACTGCCGAGTCGGACCAGCCTACCCTTCGGCTCAGTCAACTCGGTCGGTTCCGATTCGATTCGGCCTGGTTTTAAAACTATGAAAACAACCCAAAAATTCCAGCTGCCCTTTCACACATGCAGAGGAGAGAGAGCCTTTTTGAGGTTGTACGAACCAATGAGAGAGGAGAGAGGAGAGAGATGTGTGATGAGAATGAGATGTTGTCCAAATGACGTTTGACTCTCCTTTTTATATCCTGACACGTCTATTGGGGCTTGTGAGCCTACATAACGATTATGGCTAACCTTGACAATTTGCACATGTGAGAGAAATAAATTCAAAATTCAACTTCTGCTCATCCAAATGTTACACAGCAATTTGTCACCGTCCCTACAATCCCCATCTCACACATTGGAGGGCTCATTCTGTGACCTATGAGCAGAGACAAGACTTGAAAATACTTTCATTGCATCCCTCTGAAGATGAGCTTTAATTGCCCTGAAGACATCTCCCTGCAAAAAACCCTAAAAATAGCTCTTTTTCCATTGGCGCGGTTTCATAGTTCAGCGCTCGCGCCAAGGGGGCAAGTCCTCCAAAGAGGGCGCGCCAATTGGCGCTCTATCATAGAGCCGCACCCGCGCCAACCATATTAAGAGGTGTTTTTTAAAAATAAAAGGCGGAAGCTTCATCCTAACAAATTCCTAGACTGATATCTATCTTGAGTTGGGAGGTTTGGCTACGGATTTCCATAGAGAGGAAGTGGTTGGCCACCTCTCATGGAAGCTTCCTTGATGATAGGGCCAATCCCATAATTATAGGGATCCCAACTTCCCTTCCTCCTTCTATAAAAGCTTGCTCAGATCCATGGCAAGCTAATCTCCAAGTTCCCAAGAGCTTTCATATCCTTATGTTGCAAGAGCCTTCTTGATTCCCTAAGGCCAAATCCAAGCAAGGAGACTATTGCCAAGTATCCGGAGAGAGAGGCTTGTCCCATCCTTGACAGGCTTTATCGAGACATGTTCTGCTAACGACCCGCCAAAGGAGAATTCGGCGTCGAAGCTTTGGTTGTATTCTTCTTTTGACTCATTAATGTTAAGCGACTATCAGTTATGGTTCCACTCTTGTTCTTGATCATGTTCATGAGTTATGTCCTCTTCAACTGACATATATTTGTATATACTGGATTTTCTGCTTGCGTTTGTGTTGTTTCTTGCATGTGCAGGTGTCCGACCACGAGATCGTGAGGATTGTGATCTGCCAGGGCAAAGGAACGGGAGCACCACCTCTTCTACAAACGACAGCGTTGGATTCCAGGTAAGCCTTCCTCGTAAGTCGGTTTATTTACGATTAGGAACCTACACTGTAGCGTGTTTGATTGCTGCTAGACCCGATCTGGGCTAGTAGGGATCGCCTTTGTCCGCAGAGGGGATTTACCTCCTCAACACCAAACAAGATGATCTTTAGATCAATCTTGCACCTCTTGAAAAGAGGAATCCAACAAAAATATCATCTCCATCATATGAGCAGTGCAAAGTGGAGTTTGGCGCTAGTTTCCAAATTTAACACTCCCTCTCAACTAGGGATAACTTCACCAGTCAATCCATTTGTCAACCTGTCCAATCTTGTCATCATGTACCATCATGTATCATCATGTCATCATGTGTCATCGTGTTGTCCCAGTACATTGTCAGCTCTGCTCTACTGAATCATGAAGAAATAATGAAGCAGATTTGATCGAGAGTGAGTCACAAGACCTTGCCACTCTCCACTGACTCAAAAGTCAGTTTAGAGATAAAAACCTCAACCAGACTTGATCCTAGATCAAGTTGTTGGACACAACCCATCCTACACATAGAGAGTATGGGAATACACGATGTGTCCATTGGTAATACTATGGTCTCTATCTTCACTTCCCAACTCATTGGCCAGATTAGAGGTACTTCCCATGAGTCCCAGACTACATGGGTAGGATTTCTATGGGGCATACATCAAGAGAGGGTGAACCAACTCAATATCATAACGGTGGGGAAATAGCACACCAACAAGGTAAGGCGAACCTAGCCCTGTGGTTTCTTATAGCTCCAAGAAGTTATCCCCAAGCCCCCTGGAGCTCCCAGAGCTCAAAGTCCAACTCAAGAGAGACCCTCATAAGAGGGTCTATCCACGATTCCAAGCTTCTCACAGAAGGTTAAGAATTTGACCTAACCCAAGGCCTTCGCTGTACCATATCCCAGATAAAGTGGTACCTGATATCAATATGCTTGGATCAGTTGTGGAACATGGGATACTCTGAAATTCAAATCCCACTTTCGTTGTCGCAATGGATCATAGTGGTACGCAATGGATCATAGTGGTATCCAGCACATGCCCAAACAGCTCACTGAAGAGCTTCCTCAACCAAACAGCTTCACAACAGGCCATAGTTGTTGCAATGTATTCGGCCTTGGCGGTGCTCAAAGCAACCAATTTCTGCTTCCTCCTCATCCAAGAGATCGAAGCAAAACCTAGAGTGAAGCAACATCCAGATGTGCTTTTACAATCCACCACACTACCTGCCAAGTCAGCATTGGTATATCCATGGAGCCTCATACTCCCGACAGTGTATCTCAATCCATAGTTGATTGTGCCCCAAAGATATCTCAAGATATTCTTGGCACCAATCCAGTCTATGTGATGAGGCTCGACCATATATTGATTCAATGTATTCACTGCAAAACATATGTCCGGACGAGAGTTCACTAAGGACATTGGAGCCCCTACGAGTTGACAATACTCGGTAGGATTTCCCAAATCGGGCCAAGAGCACTTCCATACAACTTCTTAAAGTTGAGTTCCATCGAAGTAGTCATGGACTTGCAATCCACCATCCCAAATCTTTCCAGCAGCTTCACAATAAATTTTCCTTGGGAAAGGACAATCTCACTTGGATTTTGCCATGCCTCCAAGCCTACGAAGTAGTGCATCAGTCCTAGGTCCTTCATCTAGAATTCAAAATCCAACTCCCTCTTACATTGATGAAAAAGAGGATTTGCACCTGTCAAGAAGAGATCATCCACATAGAGAACCAGAATGAGAAGCTTGTCATGATCAAACTTGAAGTAAAGGTTTTGATCAGCGTCAGTTCGAGTAAAGCCCAGCTTCATCAAGTAGTTATCAATCCTCTCATACCAAGCCCTGGGGCTTGCTTCAACCCATAGAGGGCTTTCTTCAACCTGCATACATGTGTATCTCTATCTCGAACTTCGAACCCCAAAGGTTGTTCACATAGACCTCTTCCTTGATTGAGCCATGTAAGAAGGCAATCTTGACATCCATCTAATGTAGACTCCATCATTGCGATGCAGCAAGGGCAATGATCGAACAGATGGTGGTGTAGCGGGCAACAGGTGCAAATATTTCATCATAGTCTATACCTTCCTTTTGCGAGAAGCCTCCGGCAACAAATCTTGCCTTGAATTTTTCAGCACTTCCATCGGCTCCATGCTTGATCTTGTAGAGCCATTTCGAGGTGACAACAGATTTGTCCTTCGGTCTAGGGACCACATCCCAGACATTATTTTTTATGATCAATTCATATTCTTCGTTCATTGCATTCTTCCAAACTTGATGCTTCACAACTTCTTCAAACGTTCCAGACTCAGATTGTACAATGGTGCTCATGTCTACTAACTACTCTTGGTACCTATTTAGCTTCTTACTTTCATGGAATGTTCCCCTTGGAGCAATATGTCTCTCGGTATCTTCGAGAGTGTCTCTAAGCCATGAGGGTCTTCTTTTATTTGAAGAAGTGCTCTCTCTATAAGGTGGATCTATAGGATTCATCAGACCTTCAACATCGGGCATCTGTTCATCCTTCAATTCTTCCTGTTTTCCTGCTTCTTCTTTGTCTTCCTTTGAGATAGGAAGATCTCTAACCTTCCTAAGGCAAGCATCTCCCTTGAAGGTGGCATCATGACATATCTCCACTTCTCTTTAACCAGGCACATAGATTCTATATGCCTTTGAAGTTTCACTGTAGCCCACAAATGTTCCCTTCTTTCCAGAAGCATCCAATTTGCTTCTCTTTTCTTTCGGCACATGAAAATATATGGGACTTCCAAAAATTCTAAAGTGAGAAACATCACGTTTCTTACCAGAGAAGACTTCTTCAGGAGTTTTGGAGTCCAATGCTTGATGTGGGCATCTTCTCGTAGCAACTTCGGAAGACCTTGGTCATGAAGCATGGCTAGGGCAGCTTCAAGAATGGTTCTATTCTTTCTTTCGGCAACTCCATTTTGTTCGAGAGTATATGCAGTAGCGATCTCCCTCTTAATGCCAACTTCCCTGCAATAGTCATTAAATTCATTCGACTCATATTCGGTTCCATTATCGTCCCTCAAAATGTTGATCTTCATCCTGGTTTGATTTTCAACTAAGGCCTTCAAGATGCGGAACCATTTGAATACTTTGTCTTTTTTCTTCAAGAAGTATATCCATGTCTTGCGGGAGAAGTCATCTATGAAGGTGACATAATATAGGCATCCTCCCAAGGATGTTACGGGCAACATACCAGATAGATCAAAATGAATCAATTGTAGATCATCAAAAGTCTTGGAGTTACTTGAGGGGAATGGTCCCCTTCTATTCTTTCCTTCGGCACAACCCTGACATACACCTTCCTTACTTCGAGAAGGGATTTATAATGAAGGTGTGCAAACCTCTGGTGCCATAGCTCGGATTGAAGAGTTGTGTTACATGTCATGGCTCCCAACAGACTTCCTTCAACCTGATAAAGCGTATCAACCCTGAAACCAAGAGTGAATGCTTCTTTGAAATTCCTCTTCCAAATGCGTACCTTTCCATCAATGAATGCCACCTTGAATCCTTTGTCTTCCATTGTCGAGATAGACACTAGATTCTTCTTCAAGTCAAGTACATACAACACATCTTGCAAACGAAGGACTTGACCTTGATTTAGATGAAGGCTCACAGTCCCTGTCCACAGGATAGGTGGCATTATCTCCAAGGATAATTTCCAAATTAGTATCCTTTTCAATCAAATCAGAGACGGCCTCCTTATATCCAGTGGAGTGCCTTGAAGCACCACTATCAATCAACTAATTATCCAAGGTGTCGAGAGGAGATGCAGCAAAGAGGGAAGAAATAAGAATATATTCATTTTTCTTGTTATCAACAACATTAGATCCTTGACCTCTTTAAGTGTTTGACCATTTCCATTTCCATTTCGAGCAGAGGAAGCCTTTCTCTTTCCTTTGTTGTTGAACTTGTTGTTCCTTTGATTTCCATTTCCCTTGAAGTGTTGTTGTTTTTGTTGTCATCATCTCGAGGAGAGTCCTTTTATTGGGACACTCTCTAGCATATGACCAAACCTGATACAATTATAACATCTACCCTTCCTTTGGGACCTACTCTTCCTTGACCTTGATTTCTCGAACCAGCATTTTTCTTCTTCTTTGCATAATCAGTGAAGGCAGTAAGTTCACTTCCATTTCCATTTGAGGGTTTGTCTCTCTCCATCATCCTTGTCTGCTCTTGAAAGCATCTCGTCGACAGTTCATCAAAACCATGAATTATATTATTATTGAGAATAGTGGTATTGAATACATACCATGCCCGGGGAAGACCTCCAAGTGCAATGAGAGTGAGCCCTCAATCAACTATGACCTCTCCAATTGATAAGAGATCATTCTTGATTTCGATGATCCTCATGAAGTAGGATTGGATGGACTCTCCCTTGTCCATCTTGATGTCCTTCAACTTGTTCTTCAAAAAGAGAACTTGCTTAGCATTGCTAGCCCTGAACATGCTAACAAATTTATCATACACCTTAGATGTGCCCAACTCGGAGATATAAGCAACTAAGTGCTTGTGAATAGAATCCCTAATGATATTCTTGGCCTTTCTTTCCCCTTTCTTAAACTTCGTTTTAGTGGTATCCGGTGCATTTGATGGAGGATCAATCATCTTTCCCTGCACATAATCCATAACATATTGTTCCTCCAATGTCAGATCCAAGGACATTTTCCATGCATGGTAATCAAACTTATCATTGAGCTTGTCATCAGATTTAAAGTATGATGAGGAAGCCATTGACCCTTGTCTTTGACTAATCAACTTTCAGTGATTTCTCTTCTCACTCTTGATTTGGCTTTCTCTTCACCTCAGCTCTGATACCATGTTAATTTTAGTTAACAATGGTATGTTCTATGCTTAGAGCAATTTACTTCAATCTTTCTTATTAGTCCAATTCAATTTCATGTTTAGCAATCACATTAACATTGACAATAAATGTTGATAGAACATAAATAAATAACCAAAAGACAAGCCAAGACAAGAGGACACAATAATTTGGCGGATGCAAGGGAAAATCCCCAATGTGAGGAAAACCCTTTGATCAAATCTTCTTCAAATTCAGCAGAGGGAGAAAGTAAAATTTACAGCAGTCAACAGGATGCCCTAGCCAGCAAAGTCAATGTTGGTCAAACCAAGGTCCAAATTATCTTTAGACCTTCAGTCCCCAGTGATCTTGAGTGTTGGCAAGTCTTCGATGATGAAAGACATGCGATTCGCTTTCTTACTAATTTGGATGATTTTAAATATTTTAAGGTTAGTTGTAAGGAGGAAGGATATAATAATCATGAAGATATAACAAATCCTACTCCCAAGAATATTGTAGCTTTGGAGCAAATATTTGATAGGCAAGATACCACAAAAAGAAAGAAGAAAACAATATGGATCTAGGGGAGTTCATTGAAGTAAACATCGGTACCTCTAGTGACCCTAAAATTGTGAAAAATCGGTAAAGGTACTAGTGGTGAAGAAAGAAAAAAATCGGATTGATCTACTTCATGAATATAGGGATGTTTTAGCATTTTCGTGTAATGAATTAAAACGTTATAGGGAAGATGTCACGGAACACACTATCCCTTTAAAAGATGAAAATGCTAAACCATTTCATCAAAAACTTAGGCAAATAAATCCTAAGTTTGCCCCCTTAGTTTAGAAAGAACTTTCAAAGATGCTCGCAGTCGGTACTATTTCGCAAACTAGGCATTCAACATGGTGTTTTAACTTGGTGATTGTTAGAAAAAAGAATGGAACGATCAAACTTTGTGTCGATTTTGGAAACCTTAATCTAGCATGTAAAAAGGATAATTACCCTTTGCCAAACATGAAGACTATGTTACAAAGAGTAACGGGTTCAAGAATGATGTCATTGCTAGATGGTTTTTCAGGATATAATTAAGTATGGGTTAAGAAGGAGGATCGACACAAAACTACTTTCACCACACCATGGGTAACATTCGAGTACATCAGAATGCCTTTTGGATTAACTAACATTGGAGCTACCTTTCAGAGGGCTACGAACTATGCTTTAAAGGCTTTATTTGGTAAAATCATTGAAATATATCAAGATGATCTTAGGGTTTTCTCCAAGGATGGTATCAGTGATAAAGATCATCTCAGACCCTGAAAGGATTGAGGCAATCCAAAAGATTCCTCTTCCTCATAACCTCAAATCCCTTCAGTCTTTTCTTGGAAAGACAAACTTTCTTAGGATATTTATTCCAAATTATGAGGAGATAGTTAAGCCTATTCAATGTCTTCTGAAAAAAGATGCTAAGTTTTTATGGAAAGAAGATAGTAAAAAGGCTTTTCAGAAAAACAAAGGAGCTATTGGAAAAGCTCGTGTTCTAGTCAGACCTAATTATTCGATAGATTTCATGGTTTTTTCTTTTGCTTCAGAGCATACAATTGTTGGTGAATGTTACAAAAGAACAAGGAAGGTCATGAGCAGCCTATTGCTTTCATGAGTAAAGCACTTCAAAACTCTTAGTTAAGTTATACTACCATGGAAAAGCAAGCATATGCTTTGGTCAAGTCCCTTAAGCACACTAGGACTTATATGGGTTATTCCAAAATCATTGCTTTTGTACCACATTCTGATATTAAAGATATATTAACTCAAACTAATTGCTTAGGGACTCGTGGGTTACTAAGATCCAAGAGTATGACTTGGAAATTAGACCCACTAAGATGGTTAAGGGTCGAGGATTGGCTAAAATGTTGACTAAAAGTAATGAAAAAACTCTTGGTTTGATTTGTCTTAATGATTCAGCTTCACCTAAGTTGCAGAGATTAGGAGTACATGATTGGTATAAGGACATCATTTATTATTTGTTAAATCTTACATGTCCTAACCATTTACTTGCTCATAAAAGAAGGGCTCTTAGACTGAAAGCAACTAAGTATTACATCAAGAAGGATGGCCTCAAAAGGAGGAATCCTAAAAGTATAGTACTTAGGTGTGTTGATAAAGCATACTCAAGATTTTGTAGTGGTCATTATGCTGCAAAACTACTACCCACAAAATTCTTAGAGTTGGTTATTACTGGCCTTCAATCTTTTCTGATGTGCATAAGTTTGTTAGGAGTTGTCAAGCTTGTCAACTATTCACTAGGAAACAAAAGCTAGTTGCCCTACCCTTACAATGTGTGGTTTTTGAGGCGCCTTTTCAGCACTGGGGTACGGATTTCATTGGGAAATTTCATGAAAATTCTAGCAGTGGCTACTCATGGATATTAATTGCTACTGGTTACTTCACTAAATGGGTTGAATCCATTCCAGATAAGAATGCCACTGAAAACGTTATTATGGAATTCATTGAAAAGCAAATCATTACTAGATTTGGTGTCCTAGCTAAGATTACACTGATAATGCCAAAGCTTTTAGTTCTGCAGAGTTTTCATCTTTTTGCTTTATGTATGGCATTCTTTTATCTCATTCATCAAACTAATATCTTCAAGGTAATGGCCTTGTAGCATCAAGTAACAAAAATCTTCAGAGCAGCTTGTACTTCATCATCAGATTCCAAGTGTGAACCCTTGGATTTCCAAAATGTTGCATTCTCATCAAATATATCACTATAATATATCATTGTCCTATAATATAGACCCAAAAGGCCTTTGAATTCTCACTATATCCAACAAAGGTCCCTTTTATTCCAGATTGTTCCAACTTTGTCCTTTTCTCTTTTGGTACATGAACAAAAACTGGATAGCCAAATATTCTTAAGTGTTCAACATTCGGTCTCTCACCTGTACAGACTTCTTCGGGAGTCTTATAATCCAAGATTTGATGTGGGCACCTGTTTTGAACATAGACAGTGGTCCTTGCAGCTTCACCCGAAAGTAACATTGACAATTCTGGAGCATGTAGCACTGCTTTGACAGCTTCCATTATAGTTCTAACTTCTATTCTTTCATTCTACAATTCCATTTGTTCGAGGTAGTAAGGAACTATCATCTCCCTCTTAATGCCAACATCCCTACAAAAACCAATCAATTCATTTGATACATATTCCCCACCATCATCGAATCCTAGAGTCTTGATTCTTCTTCAAATAGCGTTTTCAACTTGTGCTTTGAATTCACGAAAATTTTTAAGCACTTCATCCTTGGTCTTGAGATGATAGATCCAAGTTTTGTGAGAATAGTCATCAATAAAAGATACATAATATAAACATACACCCAATGTTTTGTCAGGCATGGGCCCAAAGATATCAGAATGTATAAGATCCACTATACCTTTGGATCTACTATCAGTGTTGGTCAATCTCCCTTTAACATTCTTCCCAAGGGCACATCCTTTGCATACTCCATCATGATCAGTCTTAAGTTCAGGCACACCTTTAACAAAATCTTTCAATCTTCCTAAAGCCTTATAGTGCATATCAATGTACCTTTTATGCCAAACTTCACTAAGATCTGTAGTATAGTGAAAGAGAGCTTAAAATGAATAACCAATGAGATAATATAGTCCTCCAATTTGAACCCCAATGACTTTAGCAGATTCAAATGATGAGATTTTGTTCCATACTAAGACTTTCCCATCAACAAAAGCAACTTTATACAAAGGAAGATATAAAATATTGTTAATGGGTACAGTACCTCCAGATTCAAATTGGAAAGATGATGCACCAATGCCCTTGACTTCATATTTTGCTTTGTCTCCAAGCTCGACCTTCTGAGAGAACTTAGATAGATAATCATGATTTCCAGTCATGTGCCTAGAGGCACCACTGTCAACAAGCCAAATTTCATCATTATTTGCAATAGGACCTGTAAGAGCACAAATGAATGAGTGTTCAGATTTAGAAGCACTTCTTCTATGCCTCCTTTTTGAAGATGGTTCATCTAGATCAGCAGTAGACGCATGATGTCTTCTACTTCTTTTCAATGTTCCACCGAGTTTCTGGGACGGGGAAACATGGGAGCGGGGATACGCACAAGGGGGGCGTATATAAGCAACCCTAAAATGTAGGGCAATTTCGGGGAAACGAGGGGGACGTCAGAGCCATAAAAATTATAAAATTATTAAAAATTTAATACATAAAAGTAAAATCCCACAATATGTTAAAAACTAAATTAGTAGATAGTAAATCTTATTAATTATGAAATGCACATCTAAATATGACCATCATTTCATGTTAGACTATTGTGAAGTAAAATTATCATTTGACATTTCTGCAATCATCAATGTAAATCTGAAAATAAATTACTAAATTGAATCTATCATTTGACATTATGCAATGTTCCATCTAAATTCATCATTTGGCAATGGGCATTAATATTATGTAAGGTACATCTAAATTAAATTCATCATTTGACAATTGAAACTACGCAATGCACATCAAAAATTTAATTCATCATATGACAATGACATTTGAAGTCTAAGACAACCATTGAAAACTGAACTAAAAATAAACATCGAAAGAAGTGAAATACAAAAATTGTTTTTTTATTGTTATTAGCAAAAAAATTCGGGGGACGCATCCCTCTTGCATCCCCCCTGCATCCTGTCGTCCCCCCCCACAAGAGAGACACATTTCGTCACCAGAAAAACACCCCCCTAGAGTTTCCCCAAGTTTTCCAAAAAAGGGGACGTGGTGAAAGTTTCCCAGGAGTTTCCCCCAACCTAGGGGAAGCGTGTCCCCCACCCTAGGGGACGCATCCTCGTGGAACACTGCTTCTTTTATGATCATCATCTCTATCATAATCATCTCTTCGATTCCTTAGAGGACATTGAGTTTGATGATGACCATAAGCATGACAACGAAGACATTAAATATTTGACAAATCCCTTTTATATCTCTATCTCTTCCATCTCTTCTATCTCTTTCATCTCTCCTATTTCTTCTATTAGGAGGGGCACGAGATCTTTTACGAGAGGTGGAATTCTTTCTTGGAGCAGATTTAGGACCTTGTCTTCCACCAACACTTACTTGAAATTTGCCAATATTTGGTTTCATTTTCGCATTTCCCTTAACATGAGTTGCAAATGCTTCTATACTAGGATCTTCAATGTCTCCTCTAGAGTAAAGTCTTGACTTTTCATGAGTGCATGCAGCCAATAACTTGTCAAATGTTGGAGCATTCTCTCTAGCACTAATCCCTGATACAAATGAATCCCAAGATCTAGGGAGACAACCCAAAGCAACAGCCACCAATTCCTTATCAGAAACTTCTTCATCAATGGCTTTGAGTTGGTCTCTAATTTGTGATATCTTGACAAAATATGATGTTATAGTGTCATTCTTTGTCATCTTGACGTTACGAAGCTAACCTCTTAGATAGATAGATTGATTCACATTGTTGATCATATACAATCCAATGATATCATCGTACATAGCCTTAGCAGTCTTATGTTCAGCAATATAAGGAGTCAAGTGATCCCTAATAGAGTCCAACAAAATACTTCTTACTAAAATATCATCTTCACGATACTTATCCTTTCTTGCTTGATCAGATGGTTCAGTGACTGTACCTGTGACAATTCCCAAAACTTTGTTCCTTTTAAGAATGATTTCAACTCTTGCATTCCATACCCTGTAGTTAGTAGCTCCTTCAAGCTTGCTTTCTGTTTTCATAAATGAGGAAATCATGGTGAAAGAATAGGACAGAACTTCAACAACTTTCAAGATGATTCTCAAGTGTCTCTCAAGAGCTCCTTAAGATGATCTTCCTACTCTTTTCCTTCACAATGGCTCTGATTCCATGCTGAATTTCCAGTAGTGTAGAGACTAGAATAGTTTTTCACAATCTGATGGCTACTTCTATTGATACAATTACTTCACTTATGCTTTCATCAACAAGTAGATATACATGAAAAACTTCAATCAATAAGAACAGTAGAATAGAAACCACAATGAACAATGAACAGTAGACAAGATACACCAATTAGGCTCAAAGTCAAGGAAAAACCCACTCAGGGGAAAACCCAAAAATTATTTCCATAAGAGAGAGATTTTGTATATCAATATGACTCAACAATTCCACAAATGTGCAACAATAATGTTCCTATCCAGAATGAGAGAGGTGTCAAATATACCACTAACAAATACGCCAACAGTATCACAGTAAATTCACTGTGTAGCCCGAATGTCACCATTGCCAATGTAGGTTGAATGTCGTTGTTGTAGCTATGTCAAGGTCAAATCCTTCACTGTTAGGAAAGGCCAAATGTATCACTGTACTAGCACTATTCAAGAGGCCAAATATATCATTGTACAAGGAGCCAAATATGTCACTATGGAAGCACTTGAACAGGCCGAAGATGTCACTGTCCAATAGGGTCGAAATGTGTCACTGTAGTGGCTCAGAGGTAGCCCTCAAATGGGTTCAATCAAGGTCACAAAGGTCAGCGAGTCTCACTGTTCCTCCTCGGCCTCAAAACCAGAGATAAAATAAGTCCCAAATAACAGAGATAGCGATCTTCCAATAGGAGACAATACCGCAGTCACATGCAGCCCTGAAGAACCCTTCTTCGCATAAGATGATAGTCCTATAAGAGTGCGAATGTCACCTTCCAATTTCAGACCAATGCTTGATGCTATGATGCTTGAGGTGATGCCAATGATCATGTATATATAGGCATCAAGGAGGGCTAGTAGGGCCGACATTAGACTTACATATGACAAGTACGATGGAGTCGGCATAAGGAGAATAGGAGTCAACCTCAAGGTGATTTTCTTCCCAATAATTTTGATTGAAAAATGTCGACCATATCTACCACATATTTCAACATATCTATCCTTCAATCTTGCTTGGCTGATCTAGATCTCCCTTGTTGCCCCTTGCACCTTCCTCTTAACCCCGCACACTTGAATCCAGGTCCTCCACCTAATCATTCAGATCTCACCCTCACTGTCTCTTTTGTTCAAGATGTCTTTTGTCTTCTCCCTTAGCCTAGCCTTCCTTTAATAAGTTTGAGTTATTGACCGAATCCACAACTTTAATCTCCAAAGTGATTGATAGTTGAGATTAGATCTCAACTTTACTTGAGATCAACAATTGAGATTCATCTAATTCATTAATGCAAATAACATTTGCATTTCATTATATTTACACACTTTATCTTATAAAAACCAATTACTTTAATAAATAAATTGGTTGTTAAGGTTAAGGGTCAATTAGGCAACTTCCACATGCATAGACGCTTAGACCTGTGCGGAAGTACATGCCCAAGCTACAAATATCAACATGGGAGTCATAAGGGGCTTGCCATTGAATCCAAATTAGCCCTTGTGGCTTATCCTTGTTTTATTGTTCTTGCTTGTTTAAAAAGGGGCTTGAGTACTAAGAAAAATACCTCATGTGCCCATAGGGTTATGTGACATGTCAAAGGGGTGGAACCACATGTGAGGTCCTTGTTAATTTTTTTTCTTTGTTCTTATTGTTACCCAACATTTCTGGCTCTTCACAGCTAGTGCAATAATTATTTTCTTAATAAGTTTTTGATCGAATCCACAACTCTAATCTCCAAAGTGATTGACAATTGAGATTAGATCTCAACATCACTTGAGATCAGCAACTAAGATTCATCTAATTCATTAGTGCAAATAACATTTGCATTGCATTGATGGAAGGATGGCATTTGGCGGAGCTCCAAACCCTAACCATGGCGGCGATGGGAGGCAATCACTGGCGCACATGGTCACGGTGTAGGCGACGTCTCGAGGGCAATGGGGACAAGACAGACGTCCTAGGCCATCAGGGTATGGTAGACACTTGGGTTCACCGCAGCTTTCCACGTCGTGCATCGAAAGAGGAGACAAGGAACAGGCAACAGAGGGCTTAGGATGGAAGACTATGCCGGTATTACCCCTAATCTCACTGCCTCACTGTGGAGTAAGCACGCTGTCAAGGGTTTGAAGGTGGTCATGCGTTGTCGGAGGGAATTTACTCTTTACAAAAACAGGAACCATGGTTAATGAACGGGACTCTATAGACCTAGATCTCAAGCCTGAAGATCTGCTAGCGGTCTCGGGATACGAAGTATCAGAGAAAAATTTGGAAAGATATATTCCAGCGATCAGTGGAGTTGGGTCGAAGCTTAGAGGCCCGGGGGAGGTCTGGGGCACAGGGAACAGAGTTGGGTTCTTCGAAGAAAGTCTGCTCAGTACTTAGAACTGCGCTTGGAAGGCAGACAGCGAACCTGACTGTCATCAGCAGCCTGCAAATCTTGGGTCGGGGGCAAAAGCGGACATCGCAACGGTTCACGTAAGTAACGCTTTGCTCGGTGACTTAAAAAATCAGTTTTTCTCGAGGGGGTTAGAAGACATTGTTGCTAGCTGCGGGATTCAAGGCAATGTAGGGTTAAAGGCTGGAGTGTAAAATATCTGGTAAACTTGAATAAGTATATATTATTATTGATAAAAGATGAGATATGAGATATGATTACAATGGGGAATCACCGAGGCTTTAAATATAGCCTCATGGTGTCCCTTGGTGAAGAGGCATGATCTTTGATCATGCCCTTTCAGTTAATAAAACCTAAGATAACTATATCTAACTAATAATTAATAAAATATACATAACATTGCCCCTCTCTTAAAAATGCTTTGTCCTCAAAGCATATGTAACGATGGACAATGTTGACGAACGCCTGGGTTTCTTGAGCGGTGGGCTCTTGCTTCCCACATTTTAAAAAGATCGTGGAGCATATTCTCGAGTTCAATCTTTTGTTGATCTGGATAGTGAAAAGATTTGATATCGACAGGGTTGGATCTTGTCTTGACTTCTATTGGATGTTTGATTTTCCTATCTGGAGGCACTTTTATGGGTAGATCCTGGAATACCTTTTCGTGTGTCCGAACTAGTCCTTGTTCTTCTGATGACTCTTCGTGGCTCCCTTTTGAAGATAACATTTCTAACTGATGACATTGTACTGTAGATGTTGGCGCTCCTATTTGAATCATCTTCGTCATCAGAGAGGAAGATACGACTTGATCTTCTAGGGCTTGGAATCCATACAACCTGTGTTTCTGCCCTTTCCACTTAAAACTTATAAACTGCTTCTGATGGTTGGCAGAATAAGTACCTAAAGTTTGTAGCCATTGAATTCCTAAGACCGCATCTACTCCTCGTAATGGAACGGTGTAGAATGGAGATTCTAAATGAAAGTTTTTTATCTATAGTTTGACCTTATGGCATTTCCCTACTTTCTCAATCTTCTTACCATCGGCCACCATTACCTTCATATTAGGCATGGGGAAGGTAAATATGTTAAGTCTTTTTTCCATGGTTGAATCTAGAAAATTGTGGGTACTGCCAGTGTCGACGAGAACCATTACATTGTTGTTCTTGATATGTCCTCTTAACCTTAGGGTTTGAGGTTGTGATATGCTTGTCATAGCTGATAATGACACTTGCGGAATAGTTTCGCCATCCACTTCTGGAGAGAACTCTAAGTTGTCTTCTAATCCTTCTATATATGAATCATTATTGTTAGCGTCATTAGTTGCTTCACAACTGTATAGATTTTTTGCTTTTCCATTAGCACATCTGTGCTTAGGGTCCCAGTTTTCACCGCAACACTTGCACTTGCCCTCTCTCATTCTTTGTTTTTCCACACTAGATTTTTCTTCTTCACGAAGATGGAGTGGGACATATTTTGTGTCATCTATATTTTCAGATTGAGGAAATCTTTGTCTCGAATATACTTTTTCTGGTTTTGATAATCTTTCAAATTTCTTTTCAGCAACTTTTTCTTTTTGCCTTGCTACTTCTACTGATGTAACTTCATGAAGTTCGAGCTCTTCTTGTATATGGATTTTAAGTCCTGATATGTAACACTGGATTAGACGAGATTCTGACAATCCTGGTACTCGTGTTGCCAAGGTCTCCCATTCTCTAGTGTACTCATCCACATCTCCTTTTTGGCGTAATTTGATAAACGTTGAAAAAAACTTTTCTTCTTTTATGCCTTGAAACCTTTTGAAGAATGCATCCTTAAATTTCCTCCAACTGATAGCAAGCGTCGTATTTTTCCACCACATATACCAATTATATGCTTCTCCTTCCATTTTCATGGAAGCATGCTTAATTTTTTCGTCATCACTAGTAATGTCATAAATCTCAAAATATTCTTCCACTTTATTAAGCCATGCAACACTATTTTTTTCATTACCATCAAACTTGGGTAGCTCGATTTTGGCTTTTCACTGATATGATAATGGTGGAACAAGAAGAGGATATTGATTAGCAAATGCATTCCAGAGCTGCTTATTTTGAAAATCTGCATTACTATCTTATTGATGATGTGGGGAATCAGTTTTTTCCTGATGCTCTTCTGAGTTCCCTAAATCTGCGGAATTGTTTTGTTGATTTTGTTCCATGTTAGGAGATATTGGGGACTGTGTTTGACTTTACTTATCTATCTTATCATTCAGCTTATTGAAGAGTTCTGTCATATTGTTCATTGCTTCACTTTGCTTTTCTGTGGCCTCGTGATGATTTAGCCACATTTGTCTTTCTATTCGATTTGTCGTATCATGAACCTTTTTGATGTCGTTGGAATGTCCTGCAACTGTACTTTCAAGATTGACTAATCTTTTTCCGAATTCTTCGGAATTATTATTGATCTGTTTCTCGAGATCCACCAATTTCTTCTGGAATTCAGCCATTGACATCGATGAAGACATTGAACGTGTATGAGGTGGGGAATATTTTTCTGCCAGTTTTTCCCTCTCTTTTTTTTAATTAATTAATTAAATTAATTTTTTTTTGAAAAAATAATAATAATAATAATTATTATTATTTTATTATTTGAATTATATATATATATATATATATATATATATATATATAATTATGGGGAAAAATATTGTTAACCTTGAAAAGTCACGTTTTTAAAAGTCACTTTGTTTTGAAAAGGCACGTTGTTTTGAAAAGGGGAAATGGGTTTTAATACCATGGGCAATTACCATGGGCCCAAAACCACGAGCAATTACTCTTCCTTTTTAATTTTACTTTGTCTTCACAAGTACGTATATGTACTTCTTTATATATATATATATATACATCTTTTTACTTTTTATTTTTCTTTTTCTTTTGGAACTATTTTCTTTTAAATATATATATATATATTTTTTTTTCTTTTAATTTATTTCCCCCTTTATGTTAACTTTCCTTCTCTCTTTTATTTTATTAATGTATATATTTATTCCTTCTTCTTCTTTTAAAAAACAAATGTTCCTACCCACCAGCACTTGGTTTTTAAAAAAATCTGCAATTTTAGAATTTTCTTGTAATTCCTTAATTCTGGGTGATCCCACAGACCCCGAAGAGCGATGGCTCTGATACCAATGGAGTGTAAAAACTCTGGTAAACTTGAATAAGTATATATTATTATTGATAAAATTGAGATATGAGATATGATTACAATGGGGAATCACCGAGGCTTTAAATATAGCCTCATGGTGTCCCTTGGTGAAGAGGCATGATCTTTGATCATGCCCTTTCACTTAATAAAACCTAAGATAACTATATCTAACTAATAATTAATAAAATATACATAACAAAGGCCTTTCTGGTAGAAAGCCATAGATAGTTGGAACTGGTCAGAGGAGTCTGTTTGGAAGCCTCTTTTGCACACAAAAGTCCCTTTCAGTGGAAAGAGACCAGACGTTTTGAGGATCTACATCCAGTTCAGGGTTGTGAGGCAATGGGATCTTGGCCGAAGGTGGGCAAAGGTCTCTTTCCAAACCCTACCTGCACTCGGGAGCCAGAGTTTGGATCGAAGGGTGGGTTGCCACCGACAAATCAAGCTAAGGAACAGGAGAAGTGCTAGAGTGTTCATAGAGGAGAGGAGGTGAAGGTTGGTGCTGGGGCCACGAGAGGTCAAGTAGAAGGGAGCACTTCTCAGGAGAAACCCCATCATCAGTCGAAAGGGTGACCTGGGTCGCTCGAATCAGAAGGGCCAGATGCACCAGAAATCGTGTTGGAGGTTGAGGAAGGTGGTAGGAGTGGGGTTGCAGGAAATAAGAGAAAGAAAGCTAAGTTGATCAAAAAGGAGGAGAGCCCATGTTGTGTTCTTGGGGTTGATATTCATATAGATGAAGTAATGCAAGTTGTTGAAACAATCTTAGTAAGTCGTGTCAAAGGGAGGAAATATACAGCAAAGTATATTTCGAAATGGACCACAAATGTGTGGTCAGAGGCTCAGGAGAGACCTATTGAAGTTAAAACCCTTTCTCGAGAGTGGTTTACGATCAAATTTGCTAAGAAGGAACCATTGGAATGGGTGTTGAGTCATAATTGAAATTTCGGGAAAAGACATATTATTTAGGAAGTGGTCTCCGTTGTTTGATGCACAAAGGGAGAAAATAGAGGAAACCTTGATGTGGGTTAAACTTCCAGGTTTGTCGGTTCCTTTCTGGACGGAATTGACCTTTAGATCGATCGAGAACACCCTTGGGCAGTTCCTAGAAGTGTATATGTCTTACCTTCAGACCATGGACTTCAGCGCAGCAAGAATTCTAGTCAGTCTTAACCCAAAAGAAGGTCTAGTCGAGGAGATTCTCCTAAAGTACAAGGACCTTTCTTTCATGCAGATGCTCGACTATGAACACATGTCCTTTCGCTGCCATCGCTGCCACAAATATGGTCACCTGGCAAAGGAATGTTCTTTAGGCCATCGTAGAAGAAGGAAGCAGAAGAGCGCGATCTGAATGCCAGAAAATTCATAAGAAGAAGAGGAGCCCAGAGAAGCCGAAGGGGAGATGATGGAAGGTTTAGAGGGCACAAGTGGGAAGTAGCCAAAAGAGGGACCTCAAGATATGCAGACCGAACCAAGAAGCCCCATTGCACCAATTCAGAAAGAGGAGAAACCTCCAATTCCCTCTGATCCTCAACAAGTTGCGGCCTCGGCACCCCAGCAAGAGGGTACGATCCTGGACCCTGTCACCTCTCCCTGCACCTCTTTGTTTAATTCAATTTTTTCTATTTCAAGGCCTGGTCGCTCTAGGCCTGTCCTAATGGAATCTATGCAAATGAATTATGTTTTGAAGACTTTGGACAACATCATTACCTCTATTCTTGATCTCCTCACAGATACTCCTATCATCCCGGGCCCTGAGCTTCCTTCCCCCCCACCCCACCCCGCCTTGTCCTGCCCTCCTGAGAAACCCCCTTATAACCTAAGGTCCAGGGATAAGAAGCCTATGCCTCAGGATGTGGTGGGAGGGCTTGGATCTCAGCATCCCCCGATCGGCCCCAGGAAGTCACGGGGTCGGAAATCCAACCTAGCCAAAGCCCAGGTTAGGGCAAAACTTGACATTGCTGATGGAAAACAGCTCTCACTGTCAGGGGTGCTTAGAGTAGCGCAGACCACCTCCTTGGGTTACCAATGATTATTCTATATTTCAATTGCAGGGGTTTTGCTAGTCAGCGCAAAAAACTAGCACTTAGGGCTTTGGTAAAGTCCTATGAGCGAGATGTTCTTATGCTTCAGGAGACTTTGGGGGCGGGGGAGGAAGTTGTTGGAGCTTTGTCCCGGATGTTCCCGGGTTGGTCCTTTCAGGCTCTGGATGCTCTTGGAAGGTCTGGGAGCCTGGCGATGGGTATAAAGTCTGGAAGACTAAAGGAGATTTCCTCCTGGGGAATGGAAAATTCTTTAGCAATGGAAGTTTACTCCAATGAGCTCTGCCACCCCCTTCTGCTTCTAAATGTATATGGCCCTTGTGTGGACAGGATTCCTTTCTGGAACAAGAAGTTTGCCAAGTCATGTCTGAAAGATCCAAACCTCATTCTAGGAGTGGATCTGAATTTTTCCTTGGCGCTGTCTGAAGCCTGGGGCCTTTCTGCTCGAGCGGACCCCCTCACGGATTTTTTTCTTAATAATATAGTCTCCTCTCTCGTGGTGGCTGCCAACCTAATCAAACCCAAGCCCACCTGGAGGAACAGAAGAGCTGGAGAAAATAGGGTGGCAAAAAAACTAGATCGTTTCCTTCTTAAAGAAGAGTTGGTAGCTCGATCCTCTGTCTTCCGGCACTGGGTGGGGGAAGGGGGTGTCTCCAACCATCTGCCCATTCTCCTGGAAATTAAGGGCTCACACAAGAACCCTGGATCTCCCTTCAAGTTCATCTCATCGTGGCTCAAGGATGAGTCGTACAATCAACTGTTCAAAGACACCTAGAGGAAGGGGGAGGAGGTTAGACATGAAAGCAAGAGCGTCCACTTCATGGAGAACCTCAAACAGATGAAAAAGGCTACTTTGGAGTGGTCAAAAGCGAAAAAAGTCAGGGAGGAGGGTGCCCTTCAGTTGATTAATGAAGAATTAGACCACTTAGAGAAGCTGGAGGGTGCGGGATATGAATCTAACGAAATGAGGGATAGAATAAAGAGCCTAGAATTAGCAAGGAAGAAAATATTACTTGAAAATGAAGAAAGGTGGCGCCTCAAAAGCAGGGCAATCTGGCTGTTAGCAGGGGACGAAAATACCAGTTTCTTCCAAAATTACGCAAAAGGTGGAAAAAATATAAACACCATTTGGGAAATGCAAACAGAGGAAGGGGGGACTGCAAAATCCTTCGAGGAACTATCTAGCCTAGGATGCAATCATTTCAAATTCTTATTCAAAGCCCCAACAGAGCCCTCAATTGCCGAAGTGATCAAAGTGGCTCTGAAGAAGAAGGGAATGATAGCATAATGGATCTGGTGTCAAAAGAGGAGGTAGAAGGGATTCTTAAGGCGATGCAGAAGGACAAAAGCCCTGGCCCAGATGAATGGACAATGGAATTCTTTCAACACTTCTTCGAATCTTTGGGAGAGGATCTGCTTGCGGTGGTAGAAGACTCAAGGATCACAGTTACCATCCATCAGCCCTTCAATTCCATCGTCCCCTGGCTGTTAGCAGGGGACGAAAATACCAGTTTCTTCCAAAATTACGCAAAAGGTGGAAAAAATATAAACACCATTTGGGAAATGCAAACAGAGGAAGGGGGGACTGCAAAATCCTTCGAGGAACTATCTAGCCTAGGATGCAATCATTTCAAATTCTTATTCAAAGCCCCAACAGAGCCCTCAATTGCCGAAGTGATCAAAGTGGCTCTGAAGAAGAAGGGAATGATAGCATAATGGATCTGGTGTCAAAAGAGGAGGTGGAAGGGATTCTTAAGGCGATGCAGAAGGACAAAAGCCCTGGCCCAGATGAATGGACGATGGAATTCTTTCAACACTTCTTCGAATCTTTGGGAGAGGATCTGCTTGCGGTGGTAGAAGACTCAAGGATCACAGTTACCATCCATCAGCCCTTCAATTCCACTTTCCTCGCCCTCATCCCCAAAAAGGAGGACCCTAAATCATTTGAGGACTTCAAGCCTATTTCTCTTTGCACATGCATTTACAAAATCATTGCAAAGGTGATAGCCACTCGTATTAAGCCTTTCCTCTCAAAAAACATTTCTATGGAACAATTTGGGTTTTTGGATGGAAGGCAAAT
This sequence comes from Pinus albicaulis, assembly GCA_034641835.2. Classification (NCBI taxonomy): domain Eukaryota; kingdom Viridiplantae; phylum Streptophyta; class Pinopsida; order Pinales; family Pinaceae; genus Pinus; species Pinus albicaulis. The sequence continues at coordinate 496,783,720 of CM076577.1, forward strand.
CCATGAGGTTGTGGGGGTGGCTCAAGAAACTCTACACAGCCTGAAGAGAAGCAAGAAGAAAGGAGCAATAGTGAAAATTGATCTATCAAAGGCATATGATCAAATAAGTTGGTTGTACCTTTGACTGCTCTTGACCCATTTGGGGTTCAGGAATGATTTCATGTTATGAATATTTTATTAAGTATTAGTTAGATATAGTTATATTAGGTTTTATTAACTGAAAGGGCATGATCAAAGATCATGCCTCTTCGCCAAGGGACACCTTGAGGCTGTATTTAAAGCCTAGGCGATCCCTCATTGTAATCATCTCATCTTTCATCATTAATAATATATATTTATCAGTTTTACCAGAGTTTTTATGCTCCATTGGTATCGGAGCCATCGCTCTTTGGATCTGTGTGATCATCAAGTTAAAAAAAAATTTCGAAGGAAATTCCAGATCTGGAAGGATATTCTCTGCACAATTTATTACACCATTTTTGAATCTCTGCGTGTTCTAATTGCCAAGAACTTCTCCGCTGCCATTTTTTGCATCGATTCACGTTGGGATAAAATATAACGTTAGAACATACCATACAACGTTGAATAAATCGATACAGAGTTGAATAAAATTGATACACCGTTACTAAAAAGCCAGCGTTAAATATACAGGGCTCCATAACAAGCCAGCGTTAAATATACGGGGCTACATCTGGGCTCGTTTTTTAAACCTGGTCAAACGACAGCAATCCGAGTATCCGTAGCAGAAGACACACCGCCAACGTTGTCGACCTTTTACCATCTGCCACTTGATCCCTTGCTGCAAACAAAACCTACACTTCATCTTGTGTTCTATTGTCTTCTATCATCTTCATGTTTATGTTTTTATGAGCAAGGTTGATTATGGAGGCTTGAATATCACTTTGACGAACTCCTGTAACTTTCGCACTACATCTCTGTGGTTTGAATAGAGGCTCGCATAGCCTGAACAGTATCTCGCATCCTATTATCTGGACTTAAGCACTATATCAGTGGCTTGATTGAACAGTAGCAACCCATACTGTGTCTCTATAATGAATAATTACTGTGACCCTGAGCTCGCATTATAGTAAGGTATAGTTCGATCCTCTACTACATAACAGAAGCTCACATTCTCTGGTTCGTCTTCCATTTGGTATCACCCCACGCTGCCACTGTTTGATCGGACACACCGCTCGTGGCAACCACCACCGCCAACCATCGAATAACCTCGTCGTCGAAGTATCTACAACCATTGGCAACAAATAGCCATTGCCAACGGCACTGTGCCCTCGTCGTAAACCAGACCAAGTCGTGGCCATACAGCGGCATATATTCATAACATTATACAGCGGCATATATTCATAACATTGAAACGGGTAAAATTATCAAACGGTGCATCGATATATTCGTGAGCAGGTAAAATTATCAAACGGTGCATCGATATATAAAAAAAAAATCGATTTGTTAAAAGTACAAATCGATTTGTTGTGAGCGGGCAAGTTTTAAAAAAAAAAAAAACGATTTTTTTAACTATATAAAATATATAATATATAGTTTGATTGAATTATATACATATATATTATAATTATATAATTCACAGATATATATATATAATTTTCATTTAATAATTATATATATATAACAATTATATAATTAAACTATATATATAATATAATTTTTAATTAAAAATTATATATATATAATAATTATATAGTTTAAAAAAAAAAAAAAAAAAAATATTAATTAGTTAATTAATCAAATATTAATTAATTAATTAATTAATTAAAAAAAAAATTATTATTAATTAATTAATTAAATAAATATTAATTAATTAATTAATTCAAAAAAAAAAAATTAATTAATTAAATATTAATTAATTAATTTTAAAGAAAGGAGAAAAGAAAAACTGGCAAAAGAGTATTTCTCACCTCATATCTGTTCAGTATGTCTTTATCTACGATGACAATTGATCAGATCAAAAGCTTAGCAAAGCTAAAACGAAGGGAGGTCGCAGAAAAGCTTAGCAAAGCAATGAACAGGATGTCAGAACTCTGCAATAAGCTAAATGATAAAATAGATAAGTTAAGTCAGACACAATCCCCGATATCTCCTGACAGGGAACAAACTCAACAAAACAATGCCACAGATTTAGGGAACTCAGAAGAGCATCAGGAAAAAGCTGATTCCCCACATCACCATGAAGATACAGATGTGTGTAAACAACAAAATGTTCCATTCCCAGACTTGAACGAAACATGTGAAGCAACAAACACATCCGAAGCCACTGATATAACAACAGAGGTTGTTGAGGCCTTCGGTGATGAAGCAGATATGGTTGTTAAGAATGAAACATTTAATGATGAGGAGAAGTTACATCAGACAATAATTGTTGGTAACTTACCTCTAAATATAAAAAGGAATCACAAAAAATCACCAGAAGAACAAGGGATAGTTGGAAAACATGAAAAAGTATTCCAAGATCTGCCCATAAAAGTGTCGTCCGATAGGAAAATCAAACACCCAATAGAAGTCAAGCTAGTATCCAACTCTGTCGATATCAGATCTTTTCACTATCCACATCACCAACAGATGGAGCTCAAGAAGAGGCTTCACGATCTTTTTAAAATGTGGGACGCAAGAGCTCATCGCTTGAGAAAACCAGACGTTCGTCAACGTTGTCCATCACTACGTATGCTTTGAGGACAAAGCATCTTAAGAGAGGGGCAATGTTATGAATATTTTATTAATTATTAGTTAGATATAGTTATATTAGGTTTTATTAACTGAAAGGGCATGATCAAAGATCATGCCTCTTCGCCAAGGGACACCTTGAGGCTGTATTTAAAGCCTAGGCGATCCCTCATTGTAATCATCTCATCTTTCATCATTAATAATATATATTTATCAGTTTTACCAGAGTTTTTATGCTCCATTTCATCAACTGGATGATGGGATGCATCACCACCACCAGTATTGCCATCTTGATAAACAGGGTTTCAACTTGTAAATTTATGTAGATGTTCTATGCTTGATGCAACTTTACTTTCTCTTCAATACTAGACAACGATCACATAAATCATTACGTAAAATGTTGATAGAACATACCAGTGGATCAACAGAAGACAAGCCAGAAAAATATATATTTGTTGGTGCGTTACGACAATCAGCAGGATGCTTCAACCAGCAACGTCTCCTTGGTCAGCCAGCCCAGAATGTGTCACAACAACCCTCAAAACAACCAAACGGTCAACTCAAAGTCAACCCCAGAAAAGCCAACGCAACAGCAGAAAGTAAAAGACAACGCAGCACAATCTACGGTCAACCTTTAACCTCGGTTCTTGTGCCAAAAAGTACGGACTGCATAAATCGAAGTCTATGCCAAAATTCAGCGTCTTTAGACCATGCGTTGACCAAAGTCAACACTGGTCAAACCTGCGGTAGAAACCCTAGCTGCAGCAGAAAATATTTTCGTACTTCTCCCATGTGTGAACCGCAGATTTGCCTCCAAGTAGCTCGAACCAATCAGAAGTGGAGAGAGAAATATGTGTGATGAGGAGATGAGTGAAATGTCCTCCAACGTTGACTTTATTTATATCCATCACTGAGGGTGTCTGACACATTTGCTGGGGGTGTAAAACCTTAAGGCCAACCTGCACATATTTTGAAAATATAAAAAAATAAATTCAAAATAAATGTTTTGTTCATCGGATCAAGATGATCTTTAGATCAACCTTGGAGGAACCCAATAAAAATATTGGTGTCCTCATCTGAGCATCACAACATGGAGTTTGGACCTAGTTGTCCAATTTAACACTCCCTCTCAACTAGGGAGAACTCCATCCACCTGTGCAACTCAACATCGTGCGTCATCCCAACATAACTTGCTTTGCTGGCTCTTTATTTCAGAACAAAAGTGTGTCAGTCACAAAGACATCATTCCCGGCTGACAGATCAGCCCAGAGGCTCGAAACCTCTATAGGACTCACAAGGAGTCTCATACCAACCCGAAGTTGGTTTACCTGACCCGAAGTCAGATGGAGGTCCAAAACCTCACATGGACTCAAAGAGTCACATACCAACCCAAAGTTGGTTAATCCGACTCGAAGTTAGTAAGAGGTCCGAAACCTCACTAGACATGATCCCAGATCAAGTCATTGGACACATGTCATCCTAGATAGAGAGTACGGCAATCTCTAATGCATCCATCAGTCTTTGCTACTAGTCTCTAGCTTTTCCCACCTCATTGGCCAAATGAGAGGTACTTCCCATGAGTCCGGAACTCAATGGGTAGGATGCATATGGGGCACAGATCATGAGAGGCGAACCAACTCAATCATCATAATGGTGGGGCACAAGCACCACAAGGTTCCGCAAGCCTAGCCCCGTGAGTGCTTATAGCTCCGAGAAGCTATCCCCAGAGCCCCCCAGAGCACCAAGAGCTCGTCGTCCAACAGGACCCTCAAAATAGGGTCGTTCCACGATTCCAAGATTCTCACGAAAGGTTAGGAACATGACCTTCCCCAAGGGCATTGTGAGAATATCCGCGACCTACTCATCAGTTCCTATATGATCGAGCCTTATAGCGCCTCGATGTACCATATCTCGGATAAAGTGGTACCAGCCATTAACATGCTTGGATCATTCGTGGAACACAGGATTCTATGACAAACGAATCCCCCTCTGGTTATCACAAAGGATAACGGTGGCATCTAGCACATGTTCAAACAGCTCACTAAAGAGCTTTCGCAACCAAGTGACTTCACAACAGGCCATACATGTTATAATGTATTCGGCCTAAGCGGTGCTCAAGGCTACCGACTTCAGTTTCTTGCCCGAAGCAGTCTATGTGTGAAGCAGCATCCAGATGTGCTCTTGCGATCCACCACACTGCCAGCCCAATCGGCATCAATATATCCATGGGGTGTCATACTCCCAACAGTGTATCTCAGCCCATGGTCTATCGTACCCCAAAGATATCTCAAGAGTTTCTTGGCACCAACCCAGTGAATGTTATGATCAACCAGGTGTTGACTCAAAGTGTTCACTGCAAAACATACGTTCGGACGGGTGTTCACTAAGAACATCAGGACCCCTATGAGTTGACGATACTCAGTAGGATTTGTTAACACGAGCCCAGCAGCACTGCCGCTCGACTTCTTAAAGTTGAGCGCCATCGGTGTCGACACGGACTTGTAGTCAACCATACCAAATCTTTCCAGAAGCTTCACAATGTATTTTCCTTGAGAAAGGAAAATCTCGCCAGGTCTCTGCCAGACCTCCAGGTCTAGGAAATAGTGCATCAGTCCTAGGTCCTTCATCTCGAACTCAGCAGCGAGCTCCCTCTTGCACTGATGAATGAGAAGGTCAGCACCTGTCAGGAAGAGGTCGTCCACATACAGCACCAGAATGAGAGGCTTCTCCCTGACAACCTTGAAGTAAAGGTTCGGATCAGCATTACTATGAGTGAAGCCCAGCTTTATCAGGTAGATATCTATCCTCTCATACCAAGCTCTGGGTGCTTGCTTCAGCCCATAGAGGGCTTTCTTCAACCTGCAGACATGGGTGTCCCGATCCTAGATTTCAAACCCCAGAGGTTGCTCCACATATACCTCTTCCTTTATCGCACCATGTAGAAATGCAGTCTTCACATCCTTCTGATGGAGACTCCATCCTTGCGTAGCAGCAAGGGCTATGATAGATCGAACGGTGGTATATCGGGCCACAGGTGCAAATATGTCATCATAGTCTATGCCTTCCTTTTGAGAGAAGCCACAGGCAACGAATCTTGCCTTGAATTTTTCAGCACTTCCATCAAATCCATGCTTGATCTTGTAGAGTCATTTCGAGGTGACAACTGCTTTGTCCTCCGGTCTTGGAACCACATCCTAGACATCATTCTTCATTATGGACTCATACTCTTCGTGCATAGCATCCTACCAAACTTGATGCTTTACGGCTTCCTCAAAAGATCCAGGCTCAAATTGTACATAGTACTCATGGCTACTAGATACCCTTGGTATTTACTCAGCTTCCTGCTTTCACGGAATGTCCCCCTTGGGGCCATATGTCCCTTGGCATCCTCGAGGGTGTCCCTGAGCCATGATGGTCTCTTCCCCAGTGAAGGAGGTGGATCGATTGAGTCCATCGGTCCTTCAGCATCGGGCATCATCTCATCCTTCGGTTCTTCTTGATTTCCATGCCTCGCCTCATAATCTTCCTCAGATCTCGGAAGATTGACTACTTTCCTCAGGGTGTTGGTCTAAGGTTGTCATTGATGTCAATACGACATTGACTGAGATGTCAATCTTCTTGAGATTCCTAGTTCCAAATGATGATGTCATGCCCCTCTTGGTTAATAAGGATGCCATTAATGATGATGTGCTTACTCTTGATGAAGAAGACTGGATCCAGCATGATGTCAAGATGACATGGGTGATGGAGGACCATTTGATGACATGGACAATGTCTAGGGACATGACATGAAGAACACTTGATGACTTTATGACATGGATGACATCATGAGCCTATGATGAAGAAGTTTGATAAGAGGAAGCCTATCCATGAAGAAGTCTACATTGCCTACCTCCAATTCTGCACCAATAAATGACCAGTCACATTAAAAAAAATAGTTTTTGCAACCTTAGAGGCAAAATTCCTTAATGACACCTACACCATCTTGAAGAGTATAATTTTGCCTTTCCAACGAGCTATTACTCAGCCCGAAACTCCAAGCGGTTTGAAAGTTATTGATTTTTCAAGTTTAAGGTAAAATTCTGTCCTTGAGCCGACCTGTGCTAGCCTACCCATGTTGGCCTACTCTAGAGACGTGTCCCTTCGTTCAAGCAACAGAATATGTATATATAGAGACCGCAGACCCTCATTTCAGTCAAAAATTTCGGTGATCTATTCACATATCAGGTACAGAAGTAAAACAGAAAGCTGAGGAGGATGTTGAGTTATTGTTTGGAAAAATTCTTGTATTATCCTCAGCTCGGATTGTAGACCCACTTGTGGTGAATTAAATCAGTGAAAATTACAGTCACCTGTAGCTGCCTCAAGCTCAAACTTGGTGCTAATTGGAACAGTCATCTAAAAATTGTTGGAGAAGCTCGGATAGGGACTGTTGGGGTGAGGTTGCATCCACAAAAGCGCTGGGCCACCACAGAAAGACAACCGCAGGCCATGAAGGAAATCTGAGCAGTTTTGGAAGGTTGTTTTATGTTTTGTTTTTGTCTCATTGCAGGCCCGAATTATTGCAGGAGGAGGACACAAGGTGTGGGAAGGCTCTGTTTTGTACAGCGCAGGGGTCTAGTCTATTACAGGTGTAAGGGCTGTTTGGAGCAGCAAACAAGGGTGCCACAGCTTATACCTTGTCTTGGAGAAGGGTCGGGCTCTGTATCACTGTTTGGAAGGGTGCCATAAGGCCTAGGGAAGGCTGGAAACTCTCCTAGAAAGCAGCATTAAGGAGCATATATTTCATAGGATTTTTGACAGTCATTTGTGGTGATATCCTTATAAACAAAAATTATTGCAGACCTTGGAGCTACCACTACAGAATCTCAGAAGCTTAAGGACATATTTGTTGGGTTATATTTTAATCTTAAGCTACCTTATACCTTGGACCATATTAAATACTGGTGAACAGTCACATAATAAGGCTTGGACTGCTTGTTAAGAAGTATTATCTCTACGCAGAAAGCTACAGGTATTATGTGGTTCACTGTAACACTTTCAGACCTGTATCTTAGTATTGCTATAGCTCAGACCTACTATAACTCTCAGAACTATTCACTCTTGTTGTGACCTGGGTATATATAAAGGATTGTCTCAGGCTTGTATAAAGGATTGTCTCAAGCTCGTATAAAGGATTGTGTCAGGGTCGTATAAAGGACTATCTCAGGCTCGGATATGTGAAGGATAATCTTGAAGCACTAGATTGAAAAACAAACAAGTGGAGGAGGGCCCAAGCCCAGATTTACATTCTCAGGACCAGATTGTGATTGCAACATTTATTCATAACTAAGTACATTCAGATTTTCAACGGAGGAATAGCTACATCACCAAGGATAGTCCAACACTTTGAGATAGTTGTGGTGTCATCATCAATGCATATGCAATCAATGGTGGAGGCCTAAATATTGAAGGAACCTCGACAAAGAATAGAGAAGAGCTTAGAACATAGGACAAAGAAAATCTTGAAGCTTGGACAATGAAGCATTAAGGCATTGAAGAATCATTAAGGCATTGGATACAAGTTGAGAACTTGAGGATATGTGGAAAGTGAAGAATTAAGGCTCATCCTATTGAAGACACCCTTGGTTGGAGAGTTCTTGGGACAGCCTTTTGAAGGCATCTTGTTAAGTAGCATTGACTGACTTTGGAGATACTATTGAAGACATTTTAGTGAGTTGTCTTGAAGATAATATTGAAGATCACGATGCATCGTTGATGACATCATGAGGTGACATAAAGGATTTGATTAGGTATTATGAAGGAAAACAGAGACACTTTCATGTGAAAATCCTTGGAGTAAGCACCATCAAAGTAGCACTTCCAAATCTTCCTTGAGTGCAGCTCATTATTTACAACTTCTAAAGAGAGTTGCTTCCCTGTGTCTTCAGCAAATTCTGCATCTTCATGCATCATGAAACAAGAAAGGTCTTATGTTTCTTAACTATAAATGAGTGAATTTCCTGCATCTTTCTTGGAGGTAGTCTTCAAAAACCTTGTTTCCCTGTACAACCTCCTTTCTTCCCCATTAAAAACCGGAATGATAGCATAAGTGAAATCTAATTTTAGTACACCTCCCAACTTTGCTCCCCAAGATCTTGACAGGAGCATTCCAAACCTGGCTGGGATGTCAGCAACCACTACATCCATAACTATACTCTTTGTTGGGATTTGTGCAACAAAACTGCTACATCTTTTATTAACCCAACACATTTCACCCCTTTGGAATCAAATGAATATAGATCCCTATAAGGTTTGGTAATCTGCAAGTTAAGTTCCTTCATAACAGACAATGGCATGAGATTATGGGACGCTCCTGAGTCCAGCATGCAATTATGTAGAGTATAATCATGAAGCAATAGAGAAATATAGAAGGGTGGAACAGAGGGATCTATTTCTTCTAAATGAGGACCAAAGGTGGCCACTGGCTTTTCTTCTTGTAAGTTCACTGTGTCACTTATGTCTTCCACCTGTGTGAGATTAATAAATTTTGAAATTTCTTTCTTGTAAGCTAGTATTTGTAGAAATTTTTGAATCTTAACACTTATGCAAAAATTATTACTATTAATCCGGTTAAGCTCCTACTACTTATATAAGTTATCAACTGAATAAATTCAAGTTAACATCGAAGCAAAACACATAACAGATCTCTACCAATTCAGATCTAGAATAAGCACATGCACACATTGACAAAGTGATAGTTATTTTTGGACAAACTGTCACCGGAAAAACCCAATGTGGGAAAACCGGTCTCTGGCTGCTGGAGGGGTTCTATTATTAAGAATATTTCTGAATACACAACTCTAGGTTCCAGATTTGGAAAACTCTACAGAGAAAACTCTAGATCTACAGCTCCTGGCTGATCTAGGACCAAAAATACTGACTGATCCACAACCTCAAACGGGATTTACAGAACTCAGTCAGATCTAGGCCTAGAAACCCTAGCGTTGCCCCTGAAATGCACTGTGTCAGCCTCTGAAGCCCCTGAAAGCCTCTGTGTCAGCCTTGGATGGCCTCCAAACCCTCAGCGTTGCTCCTGGAAGGGACTGCATTACCCCTAAAGGGTTTCCTGAAAATTGCATTGTTCCTGTTGCTGTTGCTGCCTTTCTTTGCGTTGTCCTTGAGCTGATCTCTTCTCTGCCTCTTTGTGTATTCTAGACCCCGCAATCAGATCATCCCCTTGGTCTAAATTCCCCTCTCTGCAGCTGAAGCACTTCTGAGTATTCTTAGCAACCCCGCCCTAGAATCTCAGCTTAGCTTCAGTGCTCTGCCTCTGTGTGCCTTACAAATGACCCCAAGCCTTTCCTTTATACTTTTTTCATTGAAAAATCAATGACCATGATCAGATCTTGAATCAATGGCTAAGATTAAAAGAAAACTTGATCTGTGTGACTTAAGACAATTTCATCACATGTTTAATTAAATTCACTTTAATTATTTTATTTTCCTAAGTTTAAACTTAGAAAACACATTAAAGTAATTAATTAATTTAATATCTCCTAAACCAGATGAAATTTCCCAAATCCATTTCTGGGTCTTGTAGATCAAGTGTACTCTAGTCCCTCCACAAAATTTGGGGCCTAGAGCACAACTGATGCTACCCCAAATACACAAAATCTCAACACTACCTTTTAGCATCAAAGGTGTGCTCTAGCAATACATCACACTTATGCATTACATGCTTTTGGGTATTGGTTCTATGTTGTTGAAGCTTGGCCTCCTGCCACTCAACTCTGCATTATTGTTGCCATTTTGTACTGCTGCCCATGACTCTGCCACTGCCACTACAACCACTGTACTGCAGCTCCCTCTCAATATGCTGCATCTATGCTGCTCATAGCACTTCCACTATTGATCTGTTGCACTGCAACTTCAGTTGTTGAGAGTAACAACTGAATCTCCTGCCCAATACTGAATCTCCTGCCCAATTTTTGACAAACAAGTCAAATGGGCTTCATCCTCATCACTGAAGCTCCATAGGCTACAGATCTGTGCTAGCATCTAAAGAACGATGCACAGCTACAGCTCTGCCAGCATAATCAAACTCCCTCTGCACTACTGAAGTCACATCAACTCCTTGTGCTGAAATCTATCACACTGCTGCTGCACTGCATTGTCCCTCTGAAGCTCTCTACGCTGCTGCAGCTCTGCACTGCGCTGCTGAAATCACATCAGCCTCTGCGTTGCTACTGCTTCTACGATGTTACTGCTAGGCTCTACGCTGCTCCTCCTAGTCTTCAGATTTGCCTCTGCTTCTGCTTCTGCTTCATCTGTGATCTATGCACCCACTGCTCCACTTGTCGCGCTGGTGTCTTAAGGTTGTCGTAGCTCGCATGTGATCCAAGAGATGAGTTGCTCAAGGATCCCGCCTATTTTCTTGTTGGAAATACTGAGAGGGGAGTGAATCAGTATTCCTTTTCAATTGTTAATTTTACCAGTTAGATCACTTATATTTAGAACACAAAAATGAACAATGATGGAATAGATACTATTATTAATTTCTTCTTTACAATAAGTAAAGTACAATAAAGATATAGGACTCCAACCCTAGATGAAGACTCCAATCTTCCAGGCTCCAACCTATATCGTGCCAAGCACTGACTTGGTCTTTCCAAGGCTCCAACCTTGTCAATTTGAGGCACCAACCTCTAGGGCTCCAACCCTATCTCTTGTAACGGCTCCAACCTGGTTTCTTGAGGACTCCAATCCTCTAGGGCTCCAACCCTATTTTCCAAGGCACCAACCTTGTCTCTATGAGGCTCCAACCTCTTGGGCTCCAACCCGCAACTTCACTTCATCAAAATATCTTTGGTTATTCTTCACGGCTCCCAAAGTCTTCTTCAATGAGCCTTGTCACACTTAGTCTTCACGTCACATCATCAATGACAACCTTTTCTTCTTAGAAGTTGTCACCACAACTCTTCATTTCACCCAAACAAACTTCTCCAAGGTCACATCATGATGGTTGTATGACCTTGACCAAATTCTTCACTGTTCACTTCTTGATTTTGGCTCCACTTTTTCTTCACTGTACTTTGTCCACCATATGACTCCACTGCTGCAATCTTAGTTCATAGTCCTGGAGTGACACCAAGGTCCAGCGATGTCACAAGCACCAAGCCACTGCATTGTTCAACTTTTAAATGTTCAATTAGCTCCAAAAAAAACTTTTCTTGACTGTCCAATATAGGTCTCCACCACTAGACTTCGTTGTAGCTATATTAATGCTGCAATCACAATTTAAATCTATATATGGAAGTGTAAAAACAGCCTTGAACACTCCTTGACTTCTACACTGTTTACTTCAGTTTTCTGAGATTAATACCATAGGAAGTCTAAACACAAAAGCTCTGTGATTAATACCACAGCGAGGAGTATGACTCAAGATTCAAAGTCTTCTCCAATATTCTTACACACCTCTATTAGAGTGTTCTTCAACCGGCTATCAAAACTTGAAGTGTCCTTCAGTTATGCTTCAATATAGGATCAACCTTCAATCAAGGTATTAGCTTCAAACACAAGGAGTCTGTAGCACCACAGATCCATAGATTCGAGAAGAGGTGTCTCCCACAGGTAGCAACACTGTTCTGGCCCTTCAACGAGTGGCTCTCATCTCACCACAGGTCCAACCTTCAAAAATCCGAGCCTCCCAAAGTAGGCACTTCAGATTTCAGGCACTGACGTTATGGCATTAAGTTTAGGTGACTGTCCACTGTTCCTCCACTGGTAGACTACCCATACACTTGTCACAAATCCGAGCCTCACAAAAGGTGACTATGTAAAGTTCTAAGGTTATTACAGCAGAGATGCTAACCAATTCTGATTTTCCAGGCTATGTAACCCACGCTCCAAAGGTGTGCTAGACAGAAATATACCAAAACAATAATTGGAAGTCTCCGTTTTTACTATTCTTAAGGTATACCACTGTTCTGAGCTTTACTGAGCCTTTAACAAGTTTGTCTGAGCCTGAAACTAGGCTCTCAAGCCTCCAATAGGTCTGTCCCACAAGTGTTGAACCTTCCTTTTCAAAAGATCCGAGTCTGCAGCAAAATTTTTACAGGTCTGAGTTATGTACTAACTGCAAGTCTGAGTTCTATTCCACACTACAGGATCCGAATTACAGATGTGTGTTCCATAGTCCAAGCATTACAGGACCAGTGGTGTATTTTGCAAGTGAAGCAGCAACGAAACAAGTTAGCACAAGTCTGTTGCAGGTCCGAGTTTGTCCACTGTCCTGGTTTTCTGAAGGTGTTAATTTCGTTTTACAAACCCAGAACAATCCAAACGTTATCTTATTCTCTTTAAGATTATGCTCCCTCTCTTTAAGTTCACGAGTTGTGAACTGTTATATCCTTCTCTGTAATAGATGACTGAAAGGATGATGAGAAATGAGGTTCTGTGATTTTATATTTATAGTAGTTTATCAAATTTGAAAGGTCACCTCTGTTTGGAGGGAGGCCGACATGTGTGACTAAGTGTAGGTTGGCTCAAGGACAGATTTATTTTCTTTAACTTGAAAAAAGCATATCTCCCAAACCACTTGGAGTTTCGGGCCAAGTAATAGCTCATTGGAAAGCTAAAATTATGCTCTAACGGATGGTGAAGGTCTCACAAAAAAAAAGTTGCCTCTAAAATGGTGAAAATTATTTTTCTTTGTGACTGTCCTTAAATTTTATGCATAAAAAAGTTTGGGACAGCATGAGGAATGTTAGGTGTTAATGATTAGGACAACAAGAGGTTCTTAGTGTCATCATGATATCATGTAATAGTACAGTGATATGTCATCAACCATAGTGCAGCATTTATTAATTTGTTATCAAGAGAGCGTCAAGGTAGTCTTCCAACCGCCATCCATATCATTAAATGAAATCTTCCAGCAATGTCATCATATCCCATCATATGACATCAAGTGATCTCCAAGTTCTTCATGTCACGTCTCCAAACATTGTTCATGTCATCAAATCGTCCTCCATGTCATTATGTAGTCTCCAACCATGTCATCAAGACCTTCAACAAGTGCCATCACGTATGACATCATCAAGTGTGTTCATTCATGTATAGTCCTTCAATAGTGTAGTATCCATCAAGGGTAAGAACATCATCCAGGTTATAGGCTTCTTCATCAAGAGCAAGGATACATGAGGTTATGACATCACAAGAATATTTGTCATCCCAATAATGCTATATTGACATCAATGACAATCTTGATTAACATCTTCCATGTAGCTCCTCTACATGATGTCCATGTCTCCCCACCTCCGTGGTTCATGAGCACTCATGGCTGCATCATCTCCTGACCCATCATCTACCACCGTTTCTTTGGAAGAAGATGCTTCCTTGTCCTTTTTCTTTTCTGGACAATGGCTGGCAAAATGTCCCATTTCGCCACACTGGAAGCACTTGATCTTTGAAAGATCCTTCTTCTTCTTTGGCTACTTCTTCGATGCCAAGGTTGCATCTTCCTCCTCTTCCTTCTTTACTTTGCTCAACCCAAGGTTGTGCTGCTTCTTGGTGAATCTGCGTAGTTCTTCTTGCCGCAAGATTGACCACAAGTTGTCCCAATCTGGGAGGTCCGCTCTGCCCAAGGTACTTTGGACAAAGGTTTCCCACTCATCCGTTTATGCATTGAGGGCAGTCCTGACTATCACTGCATCATCTACGATTGCACCCATTGCAGTCAGCTGATCCCTGATTGACTGCAATCTGAAGAGGAAATGCTCGATGTCTTCTCCCTTGGTCATCATCAAAGACCTCATTTGGGCCTGCAACAACATCTTTCTTTGGACTGATTTTCCCTCATACATGGAAGTCAAGGCCTTCCACATCTCATTAGCTGTCCTCTTCTCAGCGATGTGTGGTAGAATATGGTCCTTGATACTGTCCATTATCAGCTACTTGGCATGCCCAGCAGCTTCCTTATGCTTCCGTTGGAGATCCACATCTGTCGATGTGGCCAGAGTCTACTCTACATGGTCTCTTAGACTGTATGCCTCAAGGACAATCAGGATCCTTGCTTTCCACAGCGAAAAGTTTGAGAGGCCCTCTAGCCTATCCTGATCAAGCAGTCCATGAGGAGCCATCTGCTTAGAATGTGTCGGAGCTCCTCTGCTCTATACTAGAGATCTGGATCTAGGGTCCTTTACGAACTGGGCACCCTCTGCTCCCTCTGACAGTTCATTTCCCTCCTTGGAAATCTACCAAATCAACTATGATTCAGCTTCTTCTTTGATCTTCTAATCAAACTGCAAGTTTCCTTTGGCAAGAAACTCTCTGAGAAGTTGATCTCATCCCAATCTTTGTCACTTGTGCTAAGGCTAAAAATCTGAAAACTTCAGAAATTTAACCCCACCAGCTCTTCTGAATTTCTGTAGCTTTTCTGCAGTCTTTTCTGGATCTGACAGATTCAGATCTGAATCACACTGGCTAGCTTCAGACCCAACTAGCGATGTTTCTTAGCTGCCTCTACGCAGTAATTGCGTGGGCTTGCTAGGACACAGCGCTGGACAGCGTCACTCTTCCCTCTGCGTGAATCTGCTCTTGAAAACTGCATTGTCACTTCAGATCTACTTCTCTGCTGCTTTCTGCAGCTAGATCCTTTAGATTCTTCAGCTAGTGACCCTTCTAGATCTGCAATTGCTCTGATACCGTAGAAATTTCCGAATCTTAATTCACTTATGCAAAAATTATTACTGTTAATCCAGTTAAGCTCCTCCTACTTATATAAGTTATCAACTGAATAAATTCAAGTTAACATCGAAGCAAAACACATAACAAATCTCTACCAATTCAGATCTAGAATAAGCACATGCACACATTGACAAAGTGACACAGATATTTCTAGACAAATTGTCCCCGAAAAAACCCAGTGTGGGAAAATCAGTCTCTGGCTGCTGGAGGGTTCTATTATTAAGAATATTTCTGAATACACAACTCTAGGTTCCATATCTAGAAAAGCCTATAGAGAAAACTCTAGATCTACAGCTCCTGGCTGATCTAGGACCAAAAATATTGATTGATCCACACCCTCAAATGGGATTTACAGAACTCAGTCAGATCTAGGCCTAGAAACCCCAGCGCTGCCCCTGAAATGCACTGCGTCAGCCCCTAAAGCCCCTGAAAGCCTCTGTGTCAGCGTTGGATGGCCTCCAAACCCTCAGCGCTACTCCTGGAAGGGACTGCGTTACCCTAGAATAGGTGACGCAGTCACTGCGCTACCCCTAAGGGTCTCTGCACAACCCCTGAAGGGTTTCCTAAAAATTGCAATGTCCCTGCTGTTGTTGTTGCCTTTCTCTGGGTTGTCCTTGAGTTGATCTCTTCTCTGTCTCTTTGTGCATTCTAGACCTCGGGATCAGATCATCCCCTTGGTCTAAATTCCCCTCTCTGCAACCGAAGCTCTTATGAGTATTCTTAGCAACCCCGCCCTAGAATCTCAGCTTAGCTTCAGTGCTCTGCCTCTGTGTGTCTTACAAATGACCCCAAGCCTTTCCTTTATACTTTCTCGTTGACAAATCAATGGCCATGATCAGATCTTGAATCAATGGCTAAGATTAAAAGAAAGCTTGATCTGAGTGACTTGAGACAATTTCATCACATGTTTAATTAAATTCACTTTAATTATTTTAATTTTCTAAGTTTTAACTTAGGAAACACATTAAAATAATTAATTAATTTAATATCTCTTAAACCAGATGGAATATCCCAAATTGTTAAAATTGGACAACTAGGTCCAAACTCCATGTTGTGATGCTCAAATGAAGATATCAATATTTTTATTGGGTTCCTCCTTCGAAGAGGTGTAAGATCGATCTAAAATTGATCTTAATCCGATGAGCTGAACATTTATTTTGAATTTATTTTTAATAATTTCAAATATGTGCAGGCAGCCTTAAGGTTTTACACCCCCAGCAAATGTGTCACACACCTCAGTGATTGATATAAATAGAGTCAACGTTGGGAGGACATTTCACTCATCTCATCCTCACACATCATCTCTCCTCTTCTGATTGGTTCGAGCCCCTTGGAATCAGTTTCAGTTCACACGTGGGAAAGAAGGACGAAGACATTGTTGCTGTCGTTGTTGTTGCCATTTCTGTCATTGTTGTTGCCGTTGTTGTTGTCGTTGCTGTCGTTGTTGTTGCTGTTGTTGTCATTGTTGCTGTCGTTGTTGTTGTTGTTGCTGCCGTTGTTGTTGGTGTTGCTGTCGTTGCTGTTGTTGTTGCTGCCATTGGAGCAGCGTTGACTTTTCTGGGGTTGACTTTGAGTTCACCGTGTGGCTATTTTGAGGGCTGTTGTGACACATGCTGGGTTGGCTGACCAAAGAGACTTTGTTGGTTGAAGCATCCTGTTGACCGCCGTAACACACCACCACATTTTTCTGTTTTTGGTTTGTCTTCTATAGATCCACTGGTATGTTCTATCAGCATTTTACTTGATTGTTTATGTGATTGTTGTGGTGAAAATAAAGTTGCATCAAGCATAGAACATCTACATAAATTTACATGGTATCAGAGCTGAGGTGAAGACAAACCCTAATTTATAGCAATCACCAAAGAAGAAAATGGGTTCCACAAACTATGGCTTCAAGGAGGATGACAAATTGACTGGAAAGGATGACTTCCATGCTTGGAAGATGATATTGGATCTCAAATTGGAAGACCAAGATGTCATGGACTATGTGCAGGCTAAAATCCAAGAACCTCCATCCACTGCTACTGTTGCTGCCAAAACAAAGTACAAGAAGGGGGCGATCAAAGCAAAGCTGATGATCAGGGAATCCATTCATAAAAGTCTAGTGGCCTACATCTCTGAGTTGGGCACATCCAAAGAGACGTATGATAAATTGATTCTGATGTTCAAGGCCAACAATGTGAATCAAGTACTATTCTTCAAGAATCGATTGAAGAATTTGAAGAAAGGCAAGGATGAGTCTATCCAATCATACTTTCTAAAGCTGACCAAGATCAGGAACAATTTGCTGGCTATTGGGGAGACAATAACTGATCGAGAGATGGTACTCACCACACTTGGAGGGCTCCCATCCGAATGGCATGTGTTCAAAACTACCATTCTCAATAATAATGTGATACCTGACTTTGACAAGGTACTGTCGAGATGCGTTCAAGAAGAGACAAGAATGAAGGAGTATGAAAATGAAGGGAATGCTGCCTACACTACTCATTCTAGAAAGAAGAACTTTGGTGGTCCAAAGATCAAAGGAAGAGCAGGGGAACAAGGAAAGAAGGGCAAGTGTTACACTTGTCATAGGCCAAGTCACTATGCTAGAGAATGTCCTTTCAAGAAGGATTCTCCCAATGGTGATGACAATCAAAGGAACAACAGGTTCAAGGGAAAGAGGAAGGCTCCCTTCGGCGGAAATGATCAACCTTTCAAAAGGTCAAGAAATTCCAGGTATGAGGAATCAAATGTTGTTGATAAAAGAAATGAATTCATTCTTATATCTACCCTCTCTGCTGCATCTCCACCCGACACTATGGATGTCTGGTTGATAGATAGTGGTGCCTCAAGGCACATCACTGGCTTCAAGGAAGCACTCTGACATGGTTGAGAAGGATACCAATCTGGAAATTATCCTTTGAGATAATGCCACATATCCCGTGAAAGAGACAGGGACTGTGACCCTCCACTTGTCTCAAGGTCAAGTCCTCCGCTTGCAAGATGTACTCTATGTACCTAATTTGAAGAAGAACCTTGTGTCTATATCGGCCATGGAAGACAAAGGTTTTAATGTGGCATTCACTGATGGAAAGGTGCACATGTGGAAGAAGAGCTTCAAGGAAGCTATCACATTTGGGTCTAGAATTGATACACTCTACCAGGTCGGAGGAAGTCCACTGGGAGCAATGACATGAGATGTTATCCGACAAACCAATAATGGCACTGAATATGAGACGAACGAGTTCAAGAACTCTTGCAGAGGAGCCAGCATCAAGAGGGAGACCAAAATGTTTGTGGGCTACAACGAAACTTCGAAGGCCTATAGATTATATGTGCCTGGTCAAAGGGAAGTGGAGATATGCCACGATGTCACCTTTGACGAAGATACTTCCCTGAGAAAAGTAGTCAATCTTCCAAGATCTGAGGAAGATCATGAAGTAAGGCCTGGAAATCAAGAAGAACCGAAGGATGAAACAATGCTTGATGTTGAAGGACCGATGGACCCGATTGATCCACCTACTTCACTAGCAAAGAGACCATCATGGCTCAGGGACACTCTCAAGGATGCTGAGGGACATGCAGCCCAAAAAAGGGGGACATTCCGTGAAAGCAAGAAGTCGAGTAGATACCAAGGGTATCTAGCAGCCATGAGTA
This sequence comes from Pinus albicaulis, assembly GCA_034641835.2. Classification (NCBI taxonomy): domain Eukaryota; kingdom Viridiplantae; phylum Streptophyta; class Pinopsida; order Pinales; family Pinaceae; genus Pinus; species Pinus albicaulis. The sequence continues at coordinate 496,802,779 of CM076577.1, forward strand.
CTATTGTACAATCCGAGCCTGGATCCTTTGAAGAAGTCGTAAAGCATCAAGTCTGGAAGGATGCTATGCATGAAGAGTATGAGTCCATTATGAAGAATGATGTCTGAGATGTGGTTCCAAGACCGAAGGACAAAGCAGTGGTCACCTCGAAATGGCTCTACAAGATCAAGCATGGATCTGATGGAAGTGTTGAAAAATTCAAGGCAAGATTCATTGCCCGTGGCTTCTCTCAAAAGGAAGGCATAGATTATGATGACATATTTGCACCTGTGGCCCGATACACCACCATTCGATCTATTATAGCCCTTGTTGCTACGCAAGGATGGAGTCTTCATCAGATGGATATGAAGACCACATTTCTGCATGGTGCGATAAAGGAAGAGGTATATGTGGAGCAACCTCTGGGGTTCGAAGTCTAGGATCGGGACACCCATGTCTACAGGTTGAAGAAAGCCCTCTATGGGTTGAAGGAAGGACCCAAAGCTTGGTACGAGAGGATAGACAGCTACTTGATGAAGCTAGGTTTCACTCGAAGTAATGCTGATCCGAACCTTTACTTCTAGGTTGTCAAAGGGAAGCCTCTCATTCTGCTGTTGTATGTGGATGACCTCTTCCTGACAGGTGCTGACCCTCTCATTCATCAATGCAAGAGGGAGCTCGATGCTGAGTTCGAGATGAAGGACCTAGGACTGATGCACTATTTCCTAGGCCTGGAGGTCTAGCTGAGACTTGGCAAGATTTTCCTTTCTCAAGGAAAATACATTGTGAAGCTTCTGGAAAGATTTAGTATGGTGGACTGTAAGTCCAGGTCGACACCAATCGAGCTCAACTTTAAGAAGTTGAGTGGCAGCGTTGTTGGGCCTGTGCTAGCAAATCCTACTGAGTATCTTCAACTCGTAGGGGCCTTGATGTTCTTAGTGAACACCCGTCCGGACATATGTTGTGCACTGAGCACTTTGAGTCAACACATGGTTGATCATAACATTCACTGGGTTGATGCCAAGAAACTCTTGAGATATCTCTGGGGCACGATAGACCATGGGCTGAGATACACTGCCGAGAGCATGACACTCCTTGGATATACTGATGCCGATTGGGCTGGCAGTGTGGTGGATCGCAAGGGCACATCTAGATGCTGCTTCGCACATAGATCTGCTTCGGGCAGGAAACAAGAATCGGTAGCCTGGAGCACCACTGAGGCCGAATACATTGCAGCATGTATGGCCTGTTGTGAAGTCACTTGGTTTCGAAAGCTCTTCAGTGAGCTATTCGAGCATGTGCTAGATGCCACCGTTATCCTTTGTGATAACCTGAGGGGGATTCTTTTGTCATAGAATCCTGTGTTCCACGAACGATCCAAGGATGTTGATGGCTGGTACCACTTTATCCCGGATATGGTACAGCGAGGCCCCGTAAGGCTCAATCATTTAGGAACTGATGAGCAGGTCGCAGATATTCTCACAATGCCCTTAGGGAAGGTCATGTTCCTAACCTTCCGTGAGAATATTGGAATCATGGAACGACCCTATTCTAAGGGTCCTATTGGACGATGAGCTCTGGGAGCTCTGGGGGGGCCTTGGGGATAGTTCCTCGAAGTTATAAGCACACACGGGGCTAGGCTTACCAAACCTTGTGGTGCTTCTGCCCCACCTTTATGATATTTGAGTAGTTTCACCTCTCATGATCTGTGCCCCGTATGCATCCTACCCACTGAGTTCCGAACTCATGGAAAGTACATCTCATTTGGCCAATGAGGTGGGAAAAGCTAGAGACTGGTAGCAAATACTGATGGACGCATCAGAGATTGTCGTACTCTCTATCTAGGATGGCACGTGTCCAACCACCTCATCTGGGATCAAGTCTAGTGAGGTTTCGGACCTCCTACTGACTTCGGGTCAGATGAACCAACTTCGGATTGGTATGTGACTCTTTGAGTCCATGTGAAGTTTCGGACCTCCAACTCACTTGGGGTCAGTGAGACTAACTTCAGGTTAGTATATATGACTCTCTTGAGTCCAAGTGAGGTTTTGGACCTCCTATTGACTTCGGGTTAGATAAACCAACTTCGGGTTGGTATGAGACTCTTTGTGAGTCCTATAGAGGTTTCGAACCTTTGGGCTGAATCTGTCAGCCGGGAATGATGTCTTTGTGATTGACCCATTACTTTTCTGAAATAAAGAGGCCAACAAAGCAAGTTACGGCGAGATGACGCACGATGTTTGATTGCACAGGTGGATGGAGTTCTCCCTAGTTGAGATGGAGTGTTAAAATTGGACAACTAGGTCCAAACTCCATGTTGTGATGCTCAAATGAAGATACCAATATTTTTATTGGGTTCCTCTTTCGGAGAGGTGTAGGATCGATCTAAAATTGATCTTAATCCGATGAGCAGAACATTTATTTTGAATTTATTTTTAATAATTTCAAATATGTGCAGGTCAGCCTTAAGGTTTTACACCCCCAGCAAATGCGTCACACACCTCAGTGATTGATATAAATAGAGTCAACGTTGGAGGACATTTCACTCATCTCATCCTCACACATCATCTCTCCTCTTCTGATTGGTTCGAGCTCCTTGGAGGCAGTTTCAGTTCACACGTGGGAAAGAAGGACGAAGACATTGTTGCTGCCGTTGTTGTTGCCGTTGCTGCCGTTGCTGTTGTCGTTGTTGTTGTCGTTGTTGTCGTTGTTGCTGCCATTGTTGTTGGTGCTGCTGTCGTTGTTGCCGATGTTGCTACCATTGGAGCAGCGTTGACTTTTCTGGGGTTGACTTTGAGTTGACCGTGTGGCTATTTTGAGGGCTGTTGTGACACATGCTAGGTTGGCTGACCAAAGAAACTTTTTTGGTTGAAGCATCCTGTTGACCGCCGTAACGCACCACCACATTTTTCTGTTTTTGGTTTGTCTTCTATAGATCCACTGGTATGTTCTATCAACATTTTACTTGATTGTTTATGTGATTGCTGTGGTGAAAAGTAAAGTTGCATCAAGCATAGAACATCTACATAAATTTACACAAATCCATTTCTGGGTCTTGTAGATCAAGTGTACTCTAGTCCCTCCACAAAATTTGGGAGCTAGAGCACAACTGATGCTACCCCAAATACACAAAAACTCAACAGTATTTTGGCTAATTCTAGAAGAGGTACTTGAATTTCCACCTTCTCCAACTCTTTTGTCAAATTGAAAGCATGAGTTTGCTTAACGTTCTTTTCAGGTTCTTCTTCACTCTTTCTAGAATTTGTTGCTTGTTTGGGTACAGGAACAACTCTTTCCAAGATATTAGTGTCAATTGATTTGTTCTGGGAAGATTCACCCTGTTGCACATTTGTTCTATTAAATGAATTTACAGGTTGTTTCTTATTATTGACCTGTTTCATAGGGTCCTTTTGTAGTGGAGTCGCCATTGGAGGAGGAATGGAGCCTTGTTGTTCACCTTCATTATCCTGCACTCTAGATCTCTTTCTAGACCTCAAATCATATTTTTTATGTAACTCAGCTTGCATGAAATCTGTGAATTGCCTACAGTATTCATCCATTTCATCTTGATCAAAAGAAACTTCAGCTTCAGCATATTCTCCCTGGCAATCTTCCTCCTCATCCTCTTCTATTGCATACATAGCAGATACCTGATCCTCGGCCTCCCTTTGGTCATCTTCTGCTGGCTCTCCAGGTGCTGCTTCTATATACAATGGAGCTTGAACCTGGTCTTGATCTCTTCTTTCCCTCTGCAAGATTTGCAGGGAATGTCTTCTGAATTGAGGGTTTGTTGTCGCACAGAATGTCTAGGCACCGCGACAACGGCCCAAATCGGGCATTGTCACCCTGATCCCCAATCTCTCTATCTAAGCTGTCTCCTTGCAAGCTAAGGGAGGTAGACCCTAACGAAAATGAAGAAGGGGAAACTGATTGGAAACCAACCAATTCAGGAGACACAATTAGATGACCAAGCACTTGTTAAGATTAACGAGATTTTATAGATCCAATTAGATTTGAAGTTTAAAACCAGTGCCTTGTGGAGTCAAAAAATATCCCATTATGAAATTAAAGTCAAGTATTTGATAGGTAACTGCTGCTATGAAAAATCAATCCACTGCAATGATATTCAATAAAATACCCTTTGTAATCATGCATCAACAATGTTTGATAAAGACATGCAATTTATCATCACCTGAAATATTCCCAAAGTTAAACTAAGCAAGTAATAACCAACTTCAAGAAATTTAAAACCACACTTATAGATAGCTTAACGATCATCAACCACAGCTATGCATGAAACACTTCAAACCAAAAATTTAAATTCGAGATTTAAAAAAAAAAAAAAAAAACATTATCATGACAGTACCATCGAATTTAAATGCCAGGTATTTCCAATAATTCCAAATTTAAATGATATTCTACGTAATTTCAATTCATACATCAAAATTTTCCTATAGTCAAATTTTAGTTAAAATAAAAACTCACCTTTCACTATGGTATAATTCTTCCCAAGATCACTATCATACAAAATTTAAAACAAAACTTCCCTAAGTTAAAAAGTTAAAAGATATATATATATATATATTTTTTAATTTTTATGTTTTTCATTTTTTATATTTTTTTATATTTTTTTCAACAAATATAAATCTAAAATTAATCTAAAACTAAAGTTTAGAAACCCAAAAAGATAAAGTCTAAAATCTAAAGTTAATGAAACTCATAAAATACAAAATCTAAAAAAGTTAAAAAAGTGTTAGTAATATATATTTTTTTATTTTTTTTTATTTTTCCCAAGGTCTAAATATTAAAAAAAGTCAATCCTAAAAAAAAAACGTTAATACTACACCAGAATTTATAACTAAACTTTTAAAGAAATAAAACAAAACTAATCTAAAGTTAAAATGTTTTATTTGTTTTTATTTCTTTTAAACTTTCAAATGTCAAATCATAAAATTCAAAATCAAAAATCGTAAAACATAAAAGTTTAAAAGCTATGCTAATGTTTGATGAGTTTGGTTTGTGCAGGTCGAATGGGAAGATACGTACGGACGACGTGAGGAGCCAGCGAGCATGGGATCGACGGCAGGAGGAGGGAGGAGCTGGTAAAGCGCTACGGAACACGCAGGCAGGAAAAGCGTAAAGGATAGCAGATGGACAACGTTAAAGAAAATGTGAGGGAGAGCCAGCGTAAGGACATAAGCAACAAGCAGCGTGGAGAAGATATTTCGTGCAGGTGTGAGGGATGACACAGAAACGCTGCAACAGATCATTTAGGCATAAACAGTGCACCAAAAAAAAAAAGTCTTCACCCAACAATAATTTTACCAGTATAGCTCAGATTTTTAAATGCACCTGCGATTTACACTTTGAAGCAAGATCACGCCCAGATCTGAATCCAAAATGATCCTGAGGCCAGATCTTACCCCTAGAGCCTAGATTTGGCTCAGATCTAAAAATTTCCGAGAATCTCCCTGTAAAACCTACACAAAACCAGAAAAACGAGGAATCCAAAAACAAAAAAACTATGCACAGAAAATAAACCCTTACACCCTAGCGAAAATTTGCAGAATTTACTGTGCTATTTTACAGATTAGAAACGCTCATGGCTAGATTTACAACCATTCAGCACAATTCAGAATAAATAAATAATTATAAAGAAAAATAAAAAGAAAAAAAAAATTAAGAGAGAGGCGCAAGCCCAGTAAAGAACCCTGCAAAAACAGAATTTAAGATAAGCCTGGGGAGTTAGATCTGGAGAGCTCTTCAGATCTTATTTCCTTGGGAGTCAGCTGGTCCAAACTAGGACTTCCCCAAACGCCCAATTCTAAATCCGGAAGATTTATGCAAACTTAGAGTTAAACTGTCAAATTAATAGAGAAATAGTGATAAAACATAAAATTTTCAAGAGTTAGAGATAATTGTTAACTCTATCCAATTTATATTTTTACCCTAGATCCAGTAACCTAAGCAAGATACCTGTGCAATAGATTACTCTACAAGAGCCATTAATCAACAGTCCATTAAAATGATCACCAGCAGAATATTAAGAACAAGTTTACCATAAAATGCTGAAGAGGAACACCATCATCAAAATAAAACCCCAAAGTCTTTGTTTATATTATTCCAGAAAATATTACAGGAGAGCTTCAAGAGCGAGTGCACGATCCAGAGATCGGATGATCGAAAGACTGACAAAGACCTCTAATTTATAAGATAAAATCTCCAACGGCTAGCTTGGTTGATCCATGTCAAAGTAATCTTAACCGTCAAAAAGATTTAATCATCTTTTAATCTGAACTGTCGAAATTATAATTTTGAGGAAATTCGAATTTATCCTTTAATTCCATTTTAATTAATTCAAAAATAATATTTTTGAGTTAATTACCTCAAAATTTTGACATTGACTTAACCCTCAAGGCCCAATGGTCCAAAATTTCTTGAAATTCTCAATATTCCTTTGGCCTGGGACCTTTAAAAATTTATTTTTTAGGGACCCACGAATTTTGCCCTTTGAAGAATTTTAACTCACTTAGGACTTAAAATTAATTAAATTTTTGGCTTAGGATTTTTTAATTAATTTGGCCAGAAAATTTAATTAATTGACTGGGAGGGGATTTAATTATTTTTCATGGCAGATAAATACATTTAGACACATAAAGGGAGAATACCCATTCGTACAAAGACGCGATAGAAAACACTAGGACTCACTTAGCATCTTGACGACAAAATCCACCCTAGCTTTAGGGTGAGGCTAGAGGGAAAAACTCTGTCGATCACTTGTGTCAAGAAACACAAATGAATCAGTGAAACAAAAAACCTCCTAAGATAGAAGTCGTCACCAAAATACTAGGCTTACCTAGGTTGTTACATAGATGATGGTCTTACTTAGATCATTTACATCATAAACATGCAAAATGGGTTTACATCATTTAAAAAATTGTCGACTGATGATGGAATCTGAATGGCACGAACATGTCAAACATAATGAATCCCATTAAAAAAAATGGGGGTGTACTGCTATGGGGTCATTGACAAAGTGTGGTCAACAGGGTTAACCCCCTCAGTTTTGTTGTACTTGTCTTTAGGAGTTTTTATTTTCCAATTCCATCTTAGCTAGCTTATTTGTTAGATTTTTTATCACCTTTGTCATATCTTCAATTCTTAGATCTTGTGATGATTCTTCTTTTTCCTTCCCCTTCTCTTGGACCGGTTGTTTCCCTTTCGCCTTTCCAGCTGCAGCCATATTAGCTTCAATCTCTAAAGCATTTGTCTGTATCTGCTCAAGAGTAGGGGCTCTTCTCTCTCTCAATGTAAAGCTAAAATCAGCTTCAAAAGCCCCAGCAAAAACTACCTTTGCTCCTACAGGGGGGGCTTCATCTCTATAGGTAAACTATTGTACAATTTGTTTAATCTTTTTACAAACTCGAAAATGTTTTCGTTAGGCTTTCTTTTAATTGCATTAAACTCTGTCAATGAGTAACCGTGATCTCTATTCTATCCCCATCTCTGAGTGAATTGAGTTTCTAACACTTCCCAGTCATTTATGGAATCATTTGGTAAACCTTTGAACCATTTCCTCGCCTCTCCACTTAGAGACTGCACAAATAGTCTCATCACAACATCAAGATGTTCTACATTTAAATTCTCAACAAAAGTGCAAAACAAGGGTAAATGTTGTTCTGCAGTTACTTCATATTCTCCAGTGAAACGAGGAAGTAATTTGAGGTATTCTTGAGGCATGGCATTCATTGGTTGCAGAAAATTTAGTGGTACATATCTATCCATTAAGAAAGTTGGTGCTGCCATATTAACAACTTGGTTAACTGCTCCTTGGGTGGTTGAGTTTGATGAACCTGCTGTGAAAGTGAATGAAGGTGGACGCAAAACTGATATGGGGGTGGGCTAATGGATAATAGTAGAGGGACCAACAACTATATTTGGTTTAGCTTGAGTGGAGGTAAAAGAAACAGACTCGAAAGAATGTTCTTCCAAGTGAAGATCTTGAAAATAATGGATGTGGAAGGAGTATCTTGTTCCAAGAAAGGGAATTCCTTGGAAATATCTTCAAACAAATGGTTACGAGAACCACTGCCAGGAGCAGGCAATGCGGAATCAGGAATTGAAGGAGTTTCGAGTTTCTGAGCCTTTTTAAAAACCAATCTTTCTAGATCTGGCAATGCCAGGACTATCTGCTGTGAGGTATCTAACCTCGTGTGAGGCCTTTTGAAAGCCAGAATTTTGAAAATAACAAACACAGCTTAATATTTCCTCCTCACTGAACGACTAGAGGAAATAATGTGAAAAACCCAGAGAAAATAAACTTCGTTTCTTCGTACCCAGCAACGGCGCCAGAAAATGTTGTATCTCAAGAAACAATCCCTTGGTTGTGGTAAGGAATCAGTGCTTAAAACATTTTGTAAATGTATGTCAAAATTATAATATCAAATGGCCTCTGCTTAACACCTTTGGAATCTAATTATTTAATACACTCAATAATCTGATATAATGAAAGCCTTGACAATGCCATAAACTGTTGATATCCGAATGAAATGAAAAGAAGAATTGTAAAGGAAACTTGAAGTGATATGCTGAGAAACAGAATCTACCACTTTTAAGTTTCATAGGAAATTCATGGAGAGAGAGGAAACTCGAAATAATATGTTGCAAACACAGAATCTATTACTTTAAAGTTTCATCAGGATTTTGTGAAAAAAGAAGAGATGAGGTGAAGGAGCACAAATTAAGGTTGTTTAACTCTTACTCACAGATGTAATTAAGAGACTAGCTGCAACATTACTTCACTTCATTCAAAGAGGAATAAACACAGAGCAAAACTGAAAAGACATATCAACATCAACAGCTACAGGAAACTTGATCTTCTTTCATTTATTTCTCAGAAAATTCAGTACCAAATTAACAATCCTCCAAAGGTCCAAAAACTCGAAACCTCTTTTCTTTATTTCTATCTACTTAAATACATCACAGTGGTTCGTAACTCATGAACTTCTTGAAACTATTCGAACTACCTAAACTGTTAAGATTATTTCTGCAGTCATACTTGAGAAAACAAATTAAAACTGGAAATATTGTTCGTTATGTTGAATCTGATGTTGCTGATGCGTCCTCCCGAAGTGTCAAGGTGTCCTTTCTGGTTATGATGCAACGATTGCACAGCTCTGTAACGACACCTCAGTGCTCGACTTGACCCAGTTGTCATGCTCCCAATAGGGCCGCTATACGCTCTTCTGCCCGACTCTACCTATGCCCCTGTGCTTCAAACTCTTTCAATCATATCACCTGTTATCCGACTATGCCTCTTCTCCTTTGATCTGCGTCGGGTCACTTACCCGAGTTTTTCTGCCACGTTCTGCCTATTTCTTCATAAAATGACGCATAACCGCATAAGCCCAGACTTGAAATCCTTTAGATTTCATCTTGGAGCCACATCGCATCTGTGCCAACATCGCACTTCGCATTTCTTCGTCTTTAACTTGTCCTTGGCATTTATCTTTTAAAACTTGCGATGTGCGCTATGCGATCGGGCCCCACATGGCATCGCACATCGCGCTTCGGCGACCTTATCACTTACCTCCCGCGATGATCCTTTAAAACTTGCGATTCGTGATTTGCGATTGGGCCCCACCGCATCGCACATCGCACTTCGGCAATTATAACACTTACCCTTCACCCTTAACTTTTAAAACTTGCGTTGTGTAGTATACGGGCCAAGGCCACGTCGTCTGCCATGTCAGCTTGCCATGTCGCACTTCGCATTTCGCTGACTTTAACCTTTTCCTTAACACTTATCTTCTAAAAACTGCGATGTGCGCTATGCGATCGGGTCCCACCTAACATCGCACATCGCACTTCGACGACTTTATCACTTACCTCCTACGCCTATCCTTTGAAACTTGCGATTTGCGGTTTGCGATTTAATCTCCGTCGTTTATCTCTCCGCTCAAGTTCTGCACTTTGATCCTGACCATCCGTTTTTCCCTTTGCGCCTCCTCTAAAACTCTTAAGTGTTTAAGGGAAATGCGCCTTTTCTCCACCTTCGGGAAATTAGTTTGTTTGCTCCATAGTGTAACCCTACTGAGCTTCTCTGGTGTTCTGTCGCGCTAGTCCCTCCTGAGTTTGCGAATGATCTCAACTCAACCCTGTTCGGCGTGTAATGTTCTGAACGTGCCCATCGATCCGGCTCTTGAACTATTTTGTACATGAATGAGCCCGACTCGACCCACCTTCACATTTCATCACGTAATGCTAATGTACCAATATATAAATCAAAATTATTTTACGACACACAAACTTTTACATTTTCTATCATATATGCTTTTTTGGTGTTTTGAAAAATATTTCAAAGGTAAATGCAATTGAGCCACCACACAAGGCATCCACAAAAATTTTCCAATTGAACAAACGAGCCTCACATATGTTGGACCACCATAGGAACCAATCATATGCTTCAGCTTCCAGGTTGTTGGATGCGGTCATGACCTCTTGTTCACCTATTGGCGGGATTGGTGCGAAGATAGCATCCATTTTATTTACCCACACAATGGCGCCCTGATGATCCTTACCATCGTACTTACATAATTCCATTTTAATTTTGTGGTCTCTTTCAAGAGACTTTGTATAGTACTGACTTCCTTGGACTGTATATGCAGTATTCATGGGACTTCTTGCATTGACGGAAATTCATGACTTGGAAAAACTTTGCCTTGTGGGGTCTTGGGGCTTTGTGGTGACTCTTGTGTGCTTAAGGGATTAAAAGGTAGATTGACTCCTCCCATAAACTGGCTCATCATGTTCTCTATTTTTTTATATTAATTGTCATTTGGTCTTGAGTACTAATTATCCTCTCTTAGCCTTTTCCGAATTCCTCCAGCTTCTTTTCGACATTGTCAAGGCGCTGGCGTATTCTATCGATTTCCTCCTGAAATTTCCTTGAATTTACATCGTCATTGCTATTCCCCATTTTGTTCTTCTTTTGATTAGTAGACCCATTTTTTTAATAAAAAAATATATAGTTATATTAACTATAAAATATAGTTAAATTATAACTTATGGTTATAAACTATATTAATTGTTATAATTATATAATTAATAATTATCAGATTTTATAGTTAAAATTATTAAACAAGGAACCAACGTCAACCAAAGGTCATGCAGGGTCATGTGACAATTCGAAACGGTGCAATGGTTTTGGAGGGCCTACATACGATGACGATAAGGTTGGACAGTGCACTGACGGCAGTTGTCAGTGACAAAGATTCACTGTCGAGACTCTGGAGTATCGGTGGGTGGTCGATTCAGGAAATGCAGCAGCAGGATACAAGGACACGAGTTGTCAGAATGAAACAACCGTGTATGGTTCAAGCGAGAGGCGAGGTGTTAGTCAATCGTCGAGCAACGGTTTGGATGCCACGACAAGGATGAAAGTGTCGACAGTTAGCAACAGAGGGCACGAAGTGTATGGCACGAAAGTGTTGGCAGGGAGCGACGGTGGACTCGATGGTTGATTGCGGACAAGTTTACGTAGCGGCAATGACGGTGGTGACACAGTGTGTGGGGTGTGGAAATACCGCGCGGTAAGGGAATAGCCAGAGTAGTGTACGGATTCGCAAAAGTGATGAACAACTTGAAGATTGCATCACAACATTAACTGGCTCCGATACCACCATTACAGGAATCCTTGTTCACTAGAATTTACAAATTGAAGACACATTTATGTGCATACCGATATATATTTTATTATTCAATATTCAGATGATGGCTTACAAATCCTTGGGCGGTTCTCCTTTATAGGAGTTGACTATCCACAAGGGTTAAAGAACATGTCTTTTGACATAAGTACCCTTTCATAATTGATGGACAACTTAATTTGATTAATTTATTAATTATTAATATTTTTATTATTACTTTTTTATTTAATTAATATATATATATATATATATATATATATATAATTTATGAATATTTTATTCATAACAACTTGCCTCCAATTTTGTATTTTGACAGTTGGGTACCCTTTTCCTGGGCTTGGTCATGGCCATATTGCTTTTGTGTTGTTCATATATTGATAGAAGGTACTAATGGTTTCATGAATTTATTTTCATATGGATGTGTATGTGTGTGTGTCTCATTCCCTAGCTGTGTCAGTTTCCAGATATAGAAGCACCTCTGCATCCATTTCCATCCAAACTGGGGAAATTTTTAAAAAAAGAACCAGATTAGATGAGAGAAAAGTTGAACAATACACCAACTAAAGATTAAAATCAATTATCTGTACCAAATATTTATTCAAGCATTGTCTTGTTAGGAGAAATTATAACACTCCGTAGTAAGATTAGGCAAAATTGGTGAGCAACAATTTATTGATACGATGTTCTGCAGATGTAATTTAAATTTGCTAAATGAAATACAACCAGATTGGATAGGAGAAACGTTATGTATATTTTATTAATTATTAGTTAGATATAGTTATCTTAGGTTTATTAATGTGGAAGGGCATGATCAACGATCATGCCTCTTCGCCAAGGGACACCATAGGGCTATATTTAAAGCCTTGGTGATCCTCAATTGTAATCATCTCATTTTTTTATCAATAATAATACATACTTATAAAGTTTACCAGAGTTTTTACACTCCATTGGGATCGGAGCAATTGCTCTTCAAGATCTGTGTGATCACCAAAAATTAAGGAATTACAAGAAAATTCCAGAATTGCAGATTTTTTTTTAAAACCAAGTGCTTTGGACAGCAACATTTGTTTTTTTTTAGGAAGAAATATATATATATATATATATATATATATATATATATATATATAATAAAAGAGAGAAGGAAAGTTAACATAAAGGGGGAAATAAATTAAAAGGAAAAAAAATATATTTAAAAGAAAATAGTTCCAAAAGTTTTAAAAAAAAAAAAGAAAGTAAAAAGAGATATATATAAAGATGTATGTGCATACCAAGACAAATTAAAATTAAAAAGGAAAAATAAGGAAGGAAGAGTAATTGCTCGTGGTTTTGGAAGCCCATCGTAATTGCCCATGGTATTAAAACCCATTCCCCTTTTCAAAACAACATGACTTTTCAAAGTTAACAAAATTTTTTTTCCCCATAATTATATATATATATATATATATATATATATATATATATATAATTCAAATAATAAAATAATAATAATTATTATTATTATTATTTGAAAGATATATATATATATATATATATATATATAATTATTATTATTATTATTATTTAATTAAAAAAAAAAAACTGCCAGAAAAATATTCCCCACCACATACGCGTTCAATGTCGTCATCAATGTCGATGGCCGAATTCCAGAAGAAATTGGTGGATCTCGAGAAACAGATCAATAATAATTCCGAAGAATTCGACAAAAGATTAGGCAATCTCGAGGGTGTAGTCGCAGGAAACTCCAATGATATCAAAAAGGTTCAAGATATGATGAATCGAATAGAAAGACAAATGTGGCTAAATCATCACGAGGCCACAGAAAAGCATAGCGAAGCAATGAACAAGATAACAGAATTCTTCGATAAGATAAATGATAAGATAGATAGGATAAGTCAGATACAACAACCCATATCCCCTAATAGGGAACAAAATCAACAAAACAATTTCGCAGATTCAGGGAACTTAGAAGAGCATCAGGAAAAAACCAATTCCCCACATCATCAAGAAGATAGTAATGCAGATTCTCAAAATAAGCAGCTCTGGAATGCATTTGCTAATCAATATCCCCTTCTTGTTCCACTATTAGCATATCAGCGAAAAGCAAAAATCGAGCTACCCAAGTTTGATGGTAATGAAAAAATAGCATTGCATGGTTAATAAAGCCAAAGAATATTTTGAGATTTATGACATTACTAGTGATGACGAAAAAATTAAGCATGCTTCCATGAAAATGGAAGGAGAAGCATATAATTGGTATATGTGGTGGAAAAAGACGACGCTTGCTATCAGTTGGAGGAAATTTAAGGATGCATTCTTCAAAAGGTTTCAGGCATAAAAGAGGAAAAGTTATTTTCAACGTTCATCAAATTACACCAAAAAGGAGATGTGGATGAGTACACTCGAGAATGGGAGACCTTGGCAACACGAGTACCGGGATTGTCAAAATCTCGTCTAATCCAATCTTTCATCTCAGGACTTAAAATCCATATACAAGAAGAGCTCGAACTTCATGAAATTACATCCGTAGAAGTAGCAAGGCAAAAAGCAAAAGCTGCTGAAAAGAAATCTGAAAGGTTATCGTGGTCAAAATCAGACAAAGTATATTCGAGACAAAGATTTCCTCAATCTAAAAATATAGATGACACAAAATATGTCCCACCCCATCTTCGTGAAAAAGAAAAATCTAATGTGGAAAAACAAAGAATGATAGAGGGCAAGTGCAAACGTTGTGTTGAAAAGTGGGACCCTAAGCACAGATGTGCTAATGGAAAAGCAAAAAAATATATACAGTTGCGAAGCAACTAATGACGCTAACAATAATGATGCATATATAAAAGGATTAGAAGACACCATCGAGTTCTCTCCAGAAGTGGATGACAAAACCATTCCGCAAGTGTCATTATTAGCTATGATAGGCATATCACAGCCTCAGACCCTAAAGTTAAGAGGACATATCAAGACCAACAACGCAATGGTTCTCATCGACACTAGCAGTACCCACAATTTTCTAGATTCAATCATGGCGAAAAGACTCAACATCTTTACCTTCCCCATGCCTAATATGAAGGTAATGGTGGCCGATGGTAAGCAGATTCAGCAAGTAGGAAAATGCCATAAGGTCAAACTATAGATAAAAAAATTTAATTTAGAATCTCCATTCTACATTGTCCCATTACGAGGAGTAGATGTGGTCTTAGGAATTCAATGGCTACAAACTTTAGGTACTTATTCTGCCAACCATCAGAAGCAGTTTATAAGCTTTAAGTGGAAAGGACAGAAACACAAGTTGTATGGATTCGAAGCCCCAGAAAATCAAGTCGTATCTTCATCTATGATGCCGAAGATGATTCGAAAAGGAGCGCCAGCGTCTATAGTACAATGTTATCAGTTAGAAATGTTATCTACAAAAAGAAACCATGAAGAGTCACCAGAAGAAGAAGGAATAGTTCGGAAACACGAAAAAGTATTCCAAGATCTACCCATAAAAGTGCCTCCCGATAGGAGAATCAAACATCCAATAGAAGTCAAGACAGGATCCGACCCTATCAATATCAAATCTTGTCACTATCCACATCAACAAAAGACTGAACTCGAGAAGATGTTCCACGATCCTTTTAAAATGTGGGAAGCAAGAGCCTGCCGCTCAAGAAGCCCAGGCGTTCGTCAACGTTGTCCATCATTACGTATGCTTTGAGGACAAAGCATCTTTAAGAGAGGGGCAATGTTATGTATATTTTATTAATTATTAGTTAGATATAGTTATCTTAGGTTTATTAATGTGGAAGGACATGATCAATGATCATGCCTCTTCGCCAAGGGGCACCATAGGGCTATATTTAAAGCCTTGGTGATCCTAACTTGTAATCATCTCATTTTTTTATCAATAATAATATATACTTATAAAGTTTACCAAAGTTTTTACACTCCAAGAAAAGTTGAACAAACCAACCAACTAGAGATTCAAATTGATTGTCTCTGCTAAATATCCATCAAGAATTTTTTTGTTCAAAGGTAAATTATAACACTGTAGTAAGCTTAGGCAAAATTGGCAAAAAACAATTTATTAATACCTTGTACAGATGTAATTCCAATGTCCCATATGAAATAGAACTAGATTAGACAGGATAAAAGCTGAACAAATCCATCAACTACAGATTTAAATTGATTATCTATACCAAATATTTTGAGCATTATTTTATTCTAGGGGAAATTTTAACACTGTAGTAAACTGAGGAATAATTCGTAAAAGACAAGTTGTAGATACCATGTTGTACAAATGTAATTTAAATTTTCTATATGAAATAGATGGACCCAATCAAGAATTAAAGCAAGAGAAAATCCTCTATTCATATCTACAAATGACCAGAAGCCTTCATTGTGGAAAATAAATACATCCAATTAGGATCAAATGCATACCATCATCTTCCGAGCTTTTACTATCATCCTCGTCGTCACTATCCTCTTCATCTTCATCTGAAACCTTGTACTGAGGAGGGAGATGAAAAAAATTGGAAGCTGCTCTTCTGCCACGAGGTTCTGATATGATATTTGTTGTGTCAATGCCTTCAAGTTCTTTTGCTTTCTCCTTGCGTCTTTTCACAGCCCTGATCTCTGTGCAACATTTAAAAAACAAAACTGTTAATATGTAACAATGAACCATCACAGTATGTTACACATGCATTATGCAGATCACTTGAAATTACCTTCAATAAGCAGTACTTCAAATTATATAGAAGTCTTGCTCAATAAAATGTAATGATATCAAGGCCCTAATTACTTACAGAGATACTAACAAACCTAACTCACATGACACTGGAACATGGACACTTCGATAGTGTTTGACACAGCAAACATCAACCCCCAAATGCAACACAGGGGACAAGCTTACAAAAACAAAAATAAATATAAACAAAGATACAAATTTCTCAAGAGTCAAAACACTTACAAACCATCAATACAACTATCTACTACATCAAACACACAAGAAATTAGAGTACTCTAGAACTAATACACATACAATAGACGTTTAGAAGTTAAAACCATAACTGACAGTTTCTAATTGAGTCATTTGGTGTCAGCAAAATCAAAATGTATCACATGAATGCTGATGCTATGCGTGGGAATGCCGATGAAAAATACAAAATAGGGAAGATACTAGATATAGAAGATATTTTCTTTCTTGAGCTTGTTGTCTTGATATATAGCAAGGTTATTTGCAGCACTCCTGTCTCCACTAGCACCAGGTGGAATAATAATAACAATAGACAGACATAGAGGAAGGTGGGGTGTGCAACACCAACACTAGCATTCTTCCCTTTCCCTCGACCTTTGCCAGCAGCCCTTGATGATCCATCTTAACTCCAGATCTATCAAGCTCCGAGAGGGATCAAATCTCTAGAGGTGCAAATCTCTTTTTGATTTTTCACCTGTGGTATGAATGTGGGAAGAACACTGTTCTTCGAGAAATAACAAATCTACAAAGTCAAAATGCCTTCAAAACTCCCGGAATCCCTTCAGATCTGATTTTCCCTTTTCACTTGCACAACGCTGAAAGTAGAAAAAAAGACGGAAAATGGCTTCTCTCACTCTATTTTGGCCCCCAGCACGTCCAACACCTTGAGACACACCAAGGCATGTGAAGCTAGTGGAACCTCTGAAAGGTCGTCTTCTAGGTGCCAGCTAGAGGGAGTTCGATTTGATCTAGACGAAGCTAAAGTAGTGGCACGCAAGGAGGGCACAGGTCGATTTTGCTGGCTGATTATTTGGGGCGATTTTTCGAAAACGATTTCTTCCGGAGGCTGATTTCCTAGAGGCCAAATTCCTTGGGCCGAATTCATTTTCTGGGAGTTGATTTATAGGTTCCGGATATTATATTTCTCCTTGTATCTATGTGGGTTGAAAAAACCAGATTTTCCAGATTAATAAATGATAGAGAATTGTTGTGGGCGAATTATTTTTGCAATGTATGATTGATCTCACTGATTTAAATTCCGCTGCATATATTTATTTCTAGAAGTTAGAAATACCAATGATTTTATTTTTCAGTAATTCAGTGTTTATTTGAGTAAATAAATAGATTGTTGGGGATAAAGATAAATGGACATGAGAAAATAAATCTGGTTGATATTCGAAATTAAACAGGGCAAGTGTCGGACATGAGTTTGACATGTATCAAACTTGTATTCAACGCATGTCCTAGACGCATGGGATACAAACACACTTGCCCTAGGGGACATTTGTTGTTTCTTAGTAACAAACCAATGTTCTCTGTTCCTTGATACACATCATAATCTTCTTCATTGATTTTTACTCTTTTAATGTGCATGTAAAGTGTTCAACCTAGTGATCCAATTATGCCCAGATTTTACTGTGATTATTGTTACAGCAAGACATTCAGAAGGTAAATTTCAAGCATACTTGGTGTTACACTATATAATATGTGTGGTGTCTGAGGATCGTTTCATTACACCTTGCAAGATGACACTCATTAACTTCCTATTTACCAATCATAAGTCCAGGTCCATTATCATATTGCACATGATATTATGGTGTTATCCTTATGGTTTACAACAGTGTTGCAAACATCCCAATTTTATAGTAAAAGAATCAAGAAAGCAAAAAATTAGGCCTAACTGATTTTATTGGCCAAAAGAATCGGCAATTTATTTTTTCCAGGGCGAAAAAATCGTGATTTTATCATAAACCACTCCAAAAAATTGCAAATTTGATGGAATTAAAAAAAAAAAAAAAAATCGTGATTTAAGCGACTTTTGTTTTTAATTTTTCATGACTTGAAATTTTTGTATTTTTCAAATTTTCCAATGTTTGCCTATTTTTACCGATATTTTCCCAATTTTTACAATTTTTCGGGTTTCCGGACCTTTTCCGATTTTATCCCAATGTCAATGTTTGCAACATTGGATTACCCAACCCTGGGCCAATCAAGAGGGAAGGTGGCATTCATACCAATGTCACATTTATCATCTTGGCAAATTTATGCTAAGGGTCAGAAATATAACTAATCAACAAGGAGCTAGAGGGAAAAAGGAAGTTAAGGTATTAAAAGGAGGTGATCAACCCCACTCTTGCTAACCAGAAATATCTTTCTACCTTGACCAGTGGTAAGAAGAAAATGAGCATTACAAAGATAAGAACTATTTCTCATGAGCTTCAAAGTAAAATCAGTCGTTGGTCTATTCCCAAAACACCCTGGGATGAAAGAATTTGTCACCTTTGCGATACTAAGAGGGTTGAAGGTGAAAAACACTCTCTCTTGGATTGTCCAACTCTTACATCCGCTCTCATTTCCAAAGCATTTGTCACACTACCAACCTTCTTGACTTGTTAAGTCAGTAAAACTGTAGTGATTTAGGAGTGTTTCTTTCCCATATTTTTTATCATAGAAATAAAATATTAAAGAGTCACAATTAAACTCTTACTTTCTTAAGGTCCGATAGACCACATTGGTCTTAGTGAATGGTAATCATCATCATCATAAAAAAAAAAACATTTTTAGTATATTTATAAACATCTAAAGCAACAACATCAAACAAACACATTGATTCATAAATATGAAAATAAAACTAATACATATAATGTATAAGATGTCAACAGGCACATCACACATCAATATTTGATTATGATATATGTCCCAAGTCTTAACAGAGTGATATAAATGTTCAATTTTGTAGATATGATTAGTCTTAATAATTTATTTTTTAGCCCTTAAAATGTATAATGTAATTGTAAGACATGTTCTCCATGTCATTTTCATTGATTAACCCTTGGTAGAAGTATTAGAAGACAAGTTCTTCATGTAGTATTTAAAAGAGAATTTTGAAATTTGAATTTTGAATTTTTGGCTCCAAACAAGTCACGTCGACCTCCCTCAAGTCAAGTCAGCCCCAATGAAGAGACACACCCATTTAGACAGGTAGATCACTATCTAAGCAGCATTTGACCTCCTCATCAAGGTACCATTTGACATCACACAATGTTGAGAAATCTAGGGTAGATAGATTAGGTGTGATTTCTCTTACTTAACTTTGATAATTGCTTGTGATATTCTTTTACTTTAACTTGA
The DNA here is from genome assembly GCA_034641835.2 of Pinus albicaulis. NCBI lineage: Eukaryota > Viridiplantae > Streptophyta > Pinopsida > Pinales > Pinaceae > Pinus > Pinus albicaulis. Next base: position 496,822,546 of record CM076577.1, read on the forward strand.
TGTACTTATAATTTGCTTCTTCTTATCTTGATTATTATGGTGTTCTTATCATCAAATAGCTACCAAAACATGAAGATCAATAGAACAAAGTGGACACAAGATATAGGCTGCTAGCGAGGGCCAAAACCTCTCGTAGAGAGGAAAACCCACCAACAATTCTTCTCTCCTTATAGAATCTTCAAATGACGAATTCCAAGACCTTTAGACCCAAGACTGAGACCCCTCCAAGACCAAGTCAATCTTCCTTCTTGATGACTTTTACTCAAACAACTTCCACCAGCAAATTTCGATCTTCCAGCAATTTCTCCAGCAACTGCTGCAACTTCGTCCCCAAGAACTTTTGCAATTTCGACCTTCCAGAACCTTCTGCAACTTCGCACGTGTGGATGATAGAGGCTAAATTTAGGCCTCCTTTCTTCTTCGCTTGGCTTACTTCTTCTTTGTGAAACCCATAGATCGTATTTCTTGCCTTCTGATCACAAATTTCGGCCTTCTTTGGAGATTTGAAATTTCGTCCTTTGTTGCTACAAAAACCCTAGCTTCCTCCTTGCAAGTGAGAGAGAGATTGACCAAAAATTTTGGATTTGTTGTCTTCTAGTTTCCTTCGCTTCTCTTTCTCGCCTTTATACTTCTTCTTAGAGTGATCGAACTTGATTGATGATCTTCTTCAAATGAGATCGAGTTTCTTCTTATATATAGGCTTCTAAGGAGGATGAATTTCCCTTTATGACGCCGACTTCTCTTGCAGGCGGACTTGGACTTGGAGGGATTTTTTATACAATTTTGACTCAAATAAATTCTTTTGACTTGATACAAGATGGCCAATAAGGCCTCTTACATATGACAACGACACTTTTTGACTTCTTGACTTTGACAAAACCTAGAAGCACACAATGGGTGTTTTGACCTAAAACAAATTGACCTAGAGCATGAAACTCATGCTATAACATAACAATAACAATTTTTTCTTTCTCCTTTTTTTTTTCTTTTAAATCAAATACATAAAATCAAGAATACATAAATATATTATGAAGACTAGACCTAGTTAAAAATTTCAACACTCCCTCTTAACTACGGAGGTATTCGTAATACATAGATGGTACATGGACATTCTCATATTGAAGAATTCTCAGAAGAAGATTTGAATTGGTAAGCCATCTCATAAGCTAATTTCTCAACTTATGTTAGTGTATCTCATCATATCAACCAGCATTGTCATATAGCAAGGCCTTGACTAACAGCTCTATCTCTCCCCTAGATTAGAGCACAATGTTGGGGAGACAATGATTTATAGACACCTTCATCATTGCCTCTCAAGGTACAACCCCATCCAAATGTTCACAAGGTATGTCCTTTTAGGACTATTCCCCTCTTGGATTTACACATCCTCAACGAATCTCCTCTTCAACTACTCTTACCTATTGGATGCCCTAGCTCATCCTCAAAGAGTATCGATATCAATCTCAAATGCTTACCCAATCCTCCATTCTTTCTTCATGATATGAAAACAAGAATGATGGGTCTATCTCTCCCTCTCAACTGGGGAGGATCTACTCGTTCATTTACATGAAAAGAATATACCCAAACACCCTCTTAACTAGGGACTTGTTTTTAAACAACAACAATCTATTCTTCCGTGAAGATTATGGTACTATCAATTTCTTATAGGGCTCCTTTTTGTATCATCATGTCACGAATAAACCTCAACTTCTTTATCATGGGGCCAACTTCTTTTATAACTTCTATGTATGGCTTTGGCCATCTTTTATATCACTTCCCTTCAGCGAAACATAGTGTTGAACCAAGTAATGCTAGTCATGTCATCCTGGAAAGTGACATTCTTTTTCATCATCTAGCTATCCTTCATACTACTACCTCTTCCAAGTAATGTTCCTCTCAAAATCATCCATTCAAATTTATGTGTACTACTTGTAGGTGAATTTCTACAACTTTTTGTCAATAGTGCCCTACTCCAATCCAACCAAATGCTTGTTTTCAAAAAATAAAAAGTGAACTTCAAAAATAGAATTACCTCTTCATGATGGCCCTTCGTCATAACATTTGTTTCTGCAACATCAACATCCTTGCAAACTGTACAAATTTATCTCCAAGATATTTGCTCCCAAAGTTTTCCTACTTCATCATAATTATCAAAGTCTTCATAACTTCCTTTATAAAGATGTCATAGCCAATCCCTCTTAACATTAGATGTTGATTTATCATCTTCATGAACTCTCCTTTCAACTTCTTCACATACAACTTCCTTGGGATCTCTACACATAGTTCCTTCTGCATAGGACCAACTGTTGCCTACCACCTCATATTCTCCCTGAGGTCATATAATGTTGATTCTATCATGTCATCATGTAGAGTTCAAGACAAATTGTATTTATGCCTTCATTTGTCATTTATAAGTAAGAGTTCCTTCTTCTTCAATCATGCTTATGAAATAGAGCATTCTAACCATTCTATCTACAATTAAGTGATGACATGACTTTATCTATTTATTAAGAGTTACCAAATATATGCATACCTTCTTCCTTCATGTGATCATCTAGACTTCCTTTAGCACCTTACTTTCCCTTGCTTGAAAATGGAAAAAGAAAATACTTCAACTAAATTGTCAGGTTGCACTTCTCTGTCATCGTACCTTCATCCTTCCAAACTGTGGATCCTGTTACCCACCACCTGTGGATAGTATATATAGGGGCAAAAAATTCTACTAGATGGTCCTTAGTCAGCAGCCAGCAACCCCCAGATAGCTCGATGTGCCATCTTCTCTGCCACTTGAGCCAGCCATGTGGTCCCTCACCCATTTGTTTTGAATGTATGTTTGAAGGTGGGCCTCTCGACCCCAAAGGTATGGCTTTTCATTAGTGTAGTTGAGTAGTTTTCCTTACTTGTCATGGGCACGTTTGGGCATGAATTGGTGGGGGGATTCGACAAAAAGAGTGGGTTAATATTGTATTCTTGTTTCCATTTCCCGATTTCATGGTTACCCTTGTATCTAGTCCCGTGGGATCTCCTTTACTCGCCATTAGCTTTAGGGTTGGCACTACATGGGAAAGTCTTGATTTTGGTTGTGTGGCCCCCTTCCCGAGACCACCTACATTACTCCCTTTCCACTCATTTGGGCCCCATTCATCTCTTTTCCCGTCCGGATCCACATTTGTCCACTGGGTCAGTTAGTGTCAATATGTTCAGTGATCAAATATGCTCTTTCAATTTACCTTTTAGTAGTCCTAGGTCAAAAATTTTGTCCTTTCAAACAAGTTTTCAAATAATTTTTGGTCATTGCATATTGTCTAGGTCATAAATGTTGCTCCCCTCTTTCCATCAATGGCCATCATCATCTCAGAGGTCATGTCACTCATTGTCATTTAGAGTCTTAGGTCAGTCACTCCATCTCCATCTAGGTCTGTTGTCTAAGTGTCCTTATTTTTCCACTAAAAAGTCCAAATATCTCACCAAAAAGGGCGCACAAGGCTTCATTTTCATCATAGCAGTCTTTTAAAGGGAGTTAGCATAGTTAGGAGAATGAAGTAAGACAATTTGTCTTATTTCAAAACTTGTTTCATTGTCAAATTGTTCCAAAATGGCAAAATTGTCCTCTAAGTTTTTGGTTTCACTAAAAGACAAAAAGTCTTTCAAGATGTTATAAAGAGGAAAAAGAAGGTTTTTTCAACTCATTTTGTCTTTTCATGATTGGTAGAGCTCCTCTCTTACCTTCAGCATTGATCCATTATTGTCAAGGGTTGGAAGAAATCAAGAAAACTGCTCCAAAAAGCCTATGTTAAGGTTGTGTTACGCATCTAGAAGGTTGTGTTACACATCTGGAAGGTTGTGCTAAGCATCTGTGAGTGTGCTACGCTTTTGGGTTTTTGCTCCTAAATCACTCATCTAAGCTCCAGAATCATTGCACAAGGCTTCTACAGCTTCTACAACAGTAAGTGGACACCTCACATCCTCCTCACAGTCAATTTATCAAGCAGGGCATTGATTTTCTTGTTTACCTTCTCTCCCACTACATTTTTATCTTTTGTTATCATTGAGTGCTTTTAGTGGAATAAACCCTAACCCTGTCATTTAAAACCCTCATACACCTTTCACAGGCCCTATCCTATCATTCTCCACCATCCACACCCTCCCTAAGCATCATTTCCATCAAACCCTAATTTCTTACTACTTTTCCATTGAAAAAACAGGAAATTCCTGTGTTTTCCTAATTTAACCACCTCCATCATACCCCTAGCATACAACCCTATCTCCTGAATTTTTTTGGGAATTTATCTTGGCTTCATTACCCTTCATCTCACCCTCCAAACCTACCCTATCCCTCTTGTCTGTTTTTCTAGATTCACTGCACATACCCACTACATCCAAAACACCTAGGGTTTATCCTTCTGATAGATATTATGGAGAGTGAGAAGAAAATCCACAAAGGGGGGTGCCACATCAGATTTGAGCCCTCCACCTTGCAAGAAGTCAATGCCTCGCCTTTTGCCAAAAGATGCTTTGAGAGGACTGGATGCTTGAGATTTTGTGAGAAAATCATGGAAGAAGGTTGTCATCTCCAATTGACAAGCTTATTTGCTACGAGTTTCAATATGGGAAAGGCCATCATTGCGGTGTAGAGTTCAACTTATTAGCAAATGTGATTTCTTCAGCAACAAGTATACCTAGTCATGGACAAAAGTGGTTTAAAGGCATGGACATAAAATATGAAGATTACAAATTGTTCCTCAAACCTCATGCTAAAGAGAACCCTGAGTGCATTTTCCCTTTCAGGCACCTCCTTGACAAATATGCTCCTTTGATGAGGTTAATTATGAGATAGTTCACATGTAAAGGGATATTCTCTAGGTTGTATAGGTACCATATCAGATTATTGATGCACTTTACCTCTAGTAAACCACTTGACTTTCCAAATTACTTGTATAGAAGTTGGCTTAGAATGACTGAGAAGGTTCAGAGCAGAAGCAAAGATCACTATCCAAGTCTATTCCACCATGGTCTAGTCAAACTCATTGTTTTGCGTCATCTCTCAACCATCAACATGACTTGAGAAACCTTCATGGAGAAAGTAGCAGCAGCGCCCACCACTAGTCCTCCTGTCATGCATAGCATACCATCACCATCAATATCAGCACAGCCAATGGAGGTTGGCTCTTCCAGCATGCAAACTCAGATTTCAAAGGCTCCTAAGGTTGTTGAGGTCACTCACACCTATGAGAAGGGAAAGAGACAGGTCTTTGCTCCCAAATCCATCAAAAGTGTATGTACACTTGAGGGCTGGAGGTTAATACAAATTCTCTTCTTGATAATTACTTGTGACCTTACTTGAGATACTTATGTCTTCTTCTTCTTTTAGTTTAGTTAATCTTTCATCAAGTCAATTATTAAAAAGCACAAGACACAAAAGTTAGGCTCCTAGAGCTAGGGCAAAACCTCTCACTCTTGGAGAGGAAAACCCGCAAAGAATTCTTCTTATAGATCTTCAAATGACAAGTACCATGACCCAGACTTAGACCCTTGACCTAGATATGCTTCCAAGACCTTGATTCAGCTTCTTCAACTAAGTCACCGGATACTCCTAGAATGCCATCGAATCCCCGTATCGGACACCTACCCGTATCGGATTCGGCCCCAATTCAAAGGATACTGCGTATCCGTACAGGGTATGGTCAAGATACGGCGTGTCCGAAAAGGGATACGCCGTATCCCAACTGTACCCCATCAGATACGTCGTATCCCGTACAGCCGGGTACGGCCGGGCCCGCAGCAAGCAAAATCGCGCTATTTTTTTATAAAGTGCGGTTTTTCTTCTCTATTTTCTCATCCATTTCATTTGTGAAGTGAGAAAGAGAGCTAGTGTGAGCAAGGAGCAAGTGTGAGCAAGGAGAAAGGGAGTTCTTTTGAAGAGATTCGAGCATCCGGTAAGTGCATTGTCCCTCTATATTTTGCATTTAGTTTGTTGTTAGTGTTTGCATGTGCATATGTTTTATATATTTAGTTGCTTTTGTTTATTTTTTACAGTATTCATGGCTCAATCAAAGGTAGCAATACAGGGGCAAAGAAAGGGGAAGAATGTCTCCATTGGAGATGCCCCTCCTGTCCCTCTTTCATCAGGGTCTGCAAGTATTCCATCCATTGGAAATGGGGCTGCAACAGTAGCTTCAAATGTGCAAGGAAAACAAATTGTTGACCCCAAATACCCATTGTGGAAATATGCGACAAGAGAGGAAGGGGCAGCAAAAAAGGGAGGAAATTGTTCATGGAAATGCAATTTTTGCAATGGCCATTTCAATGGCACATATTTCCGTGTGAAAGCTCATTTGTTGGGTATTCCAAGTTGTGGCGTTAAATGTTGTACAACAATTGAATCGCCAGATAGGAAGAAAATGGAGAAAGAGCAGAGTATTGGTGAGGCAAATGTGGCAGCAAAATCAAAAAAATCCAGACTGATGACCCCCTTCCATTCTTGAGGAAAAGCGGCAGCAAGTTCCCTTTTGAGACTTCTAGCAGGGGAGAATTAGCAAAGAGAAAGGCAACTGCAGTTGGTCCAATGGACAAGATTTTCCAAAAAGAGAAAAGGGAAGAGCTTGACCTCACCATTGCATTTTTTTTCTATCAGAACTTCATATCCTTTAATGTTGCATGGTCACCTCTATTTATTGAGATGTGTCGAGCTCTTAGTCATGGGGCTCCATCAGGGTATGTGCCTCCTGGGTCAGAGAAGCTCAGAACCACATTGTTGACAAAGGTAAAGAAAGAGGTGGACAAAATGCTTGAGCCTATTAAATCAGCATGGCCAACATCTGGGGTTAGCATTGTTTCTGATGGATGGACAGATCCAGCACGCCACCCACTCATTAACTTCATGGTGTCATCCACGAATGGTGCAGTTTTCTTGAAAGCAGTGGATGTACTTGGAGAGTACAAGGATGCACAATATATGGGTGAGTTATTTCTCAAAGTTATTGAAAGTGTAGGTGTGGATTGTTGTGTGCAAATCATTACAGATAATGCACCTGTTTGCAAGGCTGCTGGCATGATTGTGGAAGCAAAATATCCATAAGTATTTTGGACACCTTGCATTGTCCATTCATTGAACTTGGCACTGAAATCTATTGCTTCTGATGTGCTTTGGATTGGAGCCACTATTGAGGATGCACGATATATCCGCAACTTTGTAACAAACCATACAAATGCCCTCACTATCTACAAGGAGTACAACAATCTATCATTGTTGAAGATTGCAGATACACGGTTTACCTCTTCATTCATCATGTTGAAGAGGTTGAGGGAGGTCAAGACCGCTCTTGGGTCTATGGTTATTTCAGAGTTTTGGTCTTTTTGGAGAAAGACGGATCAAGCAGCCTCAAAGAAGGTGAAGGACATATTGTTGGATGATATATGGTGGGAGAAGGTAGATCTAATTATTCAGATCATGGAGCCTATCATTTGCAGATACAGACCAACCCATCCTAGGAGAGGTTTATGAGGGATGGGATTCCATGATTGAGTCTGTGAGGACCATTATTTTACAGAGTCAGTGCCAAGAGTATGAGACATCACCTGAGGCCTTCTTCACCGTCATACAAGATATTCTTGTCAGCAGATGGGACAAGAATTGCACACCTTTACAATGTTTGGCTCACTCCTTGAACCCAAAATACTACAGCCATGAGTGGCTGAATGGTAGACCTTCCCACAGATTCCCTCCTCACATGGATGCTGAAATCTCACAGGGGAGGAAAGATGCATTGAGGAGGATTTTTCAGGATAGGGCATCCCTTGATGAGGTGGAGGATGCCTTTGCAGATTTTTCCACTGGCAGGGGGCGATTTGGAGGCTATTGATTTGATTCGAGACAAGGGGGCTAAGAAGCCCCATTCTTGGTGGGCAACTCATGGGGCAGCAAGCCCTCCTCTACAGCAGTTAGCCATGAGGCTCCTCTCTCAGGTGACTTCATCCTCTTTGGAGTGTAAAAACTCTGGTAAACTGGATAAATATATATTATTAATGATGATAGATGAAAAAGATGATTTACATTGGGGAATCACCGAGGCTTAAATATAGCCTCATGGTGTCCCTTTCACTTAATAAAACCTAATATAACTATATCTAACTAACAAGTAATAAAATATTCATAACATTGCCCCTCTCTTAAAGATGCTTTGTCCTCAAAGCATACGTAACGATGGACAATGTTGACGAACGTCTGGTTTTCTCAAGCGATGAGCTCTTGCTTCCCACATTTTAAAAAGATCGTGGAGCATCTTCTTGAGTTCAATCTTTTGGTGATGTGGATAGTGACAAGATCTGATATTGACAAGGTCAGATCCTATTCCTGGTACTGCTGGTGATTCTTCTTTGTTCCTTTTTAGATTTAGAGGTAGGTTACCAACAATTATTGTCTGATGTAACTTCTCCTCATCATCAAATGCTTCCTTCCTAACAACTGTATCTGCTTCATCACCGAAGGCCTTAACAGCTTCTAGCGCTATATCAGTGGCTTCGGATGTGTTTGTCGCTTCACATGTTTCGTTAAATTCTGGGGATGGAACATTTTGTTGTTTATAAACATCTGTATCTTCATGGTGACGTGGGGAATCGGATTTTTCCTGATGCTCTTCTTAGTTCCCTGAATCTGCGGATTTGTTTTGTTGATTTTGTTCCATGTTAGGAACTATTGGTTTTTGCATTAGACCTAACTTGTCCATGATGGCATTAAATTTCTGCAATATTTTGTTCTCATTGTCCTTAGCCTCCATTTGTTTTAGCCATATTTGCCTTTTTATCTGATCAACCGTCATCATTGATAGACATACTGAACTTGTATGAGGTGAGAAATATTTTTCTGCCAGTTTTTTTTTTTTTTTAATAATAAATAATAATAATAATTTTTACTATTATTATTATTATTATTATTTTAACTAATGTTTATATAAAAATTAATTTTAAATTAAAATTTATATAAAAATTTGAATTTATATATATATTTACTAATTTTTATATAAAAATTAATTTTAAATTAAAATTTATATAAAAATTGAATTTATTTATATATTAATATATAACTATATTAAATTGATATAATATAGTTTATATTAACGAATTTATGTAAACGATATTGGAGGTGTTATAATATGGTTTCACCGAAAAAAAAACGCGAATTAAAATGTGATCGATGGGTTACGTGGTGAGTTAACAGTCGTATCGTATGACTATATCACAGCGGACAGTTGTTTAATGGGAGACGGAAATGAGGGATGAGCGTATGCCGGCGGGGAGAGGGTCGGAAAGTGGGGAGAGGAATTTCAGGGCCGAGGCGGAATTAGAAGCGGAAGGCGGAAGTGACGCGGAGAGGCGACGGGAAGGTGGGCGGGGGAGGAGCCGGAAGACGGCGGGAAGGTGCAGTGGCAGAGAGGGGCGGCGGAAGGAAGTTTGAGAGGACGCGTCACTGTTCAAATCGATTTTTTTAAACCAAAACGATGCTCAGACGAAATTTTTTTTTATTTTAAGCAAATCGAATTTGTCAACCGTCACACCTGTTTCACGATTTTGGACTACCGTGGATTTTTTTATGTAGGTTTGCCAACTGGAATGACAGTGGATTGTGTCAGCTTTTTATTCTCTGCGGGCACAATTCTCCTGCAGCGTCAAGAGGTACCGGCCGATAATGTTGTGCCGCAGCGGGTCGAGGAACCACTACTCAGCACCGACAGGGTCCGAATTACACGTTCGATTGACCGTCTTGTTAGTTTTTTTTTTTTTTTTTGCATTTGAACCAGAAATTGGCCAGTAACTGTGTTTGGGCAGTGTGTTTTTGGGCAGTGTGTGAGGTAGAGGAGGGGGAGGCCGTATGGCTGTGAGGGAGTAGCGGATACAACGTATTTTTTTTATAATTTTTCACCGTGTTGTTTTTAATTCAACAGACCTTCTATAACCTTTGCGGGAGTTGGCACGATTTTGTTCAACAGATTCTCGTTTCACAGATTTCAGCAGATTTCCGTTTCAACAAGACTAATGCCACTTCACTGTGCAATCGAGTCCCGCTGTAGGAACACGGCCTACTAACAGTCACACGCTACCTGTTCAAACGTCACACTCGTTTTTAAAAAAAAACTCAATTGCTTAATAAAAACCTGTCACGAATTAAAATGTCACAGCGGTTCAAACGAATGGTGAAGCAGGGGCTCCACAACACAACGATAATATTTCGGGCAACTCTGGCTAGTTCCGCTCACTTAATAAGAAACCTGTGCCTGTAAGGAAGCCCTAAAGCTATCTGCACTTGAGAAGATGCAATTATACAAAGCAGCGAAGGTTCTCTCCTGTAACTCCGTGTTTGTTCCACAATAGGAACCCCACAACAAAAGCCTCGAAATTGAGAGTAGAGGAGGTTAATCTAGTGGCTCGGGTTGTTTTGTTTCGACTCTTTTTGTTTTTTCCTTTTAGTATATTTTTATATAATTTTTTTTATGTATTTTTTTATCTGCACTTTTGTTTTTTTTTTCTTAAATATATATATATTTCAATTATTTTCTTCTTTAAATGGTCAAGGGTTTGTTCGATTTGAGAAGTGGACAGTAGAAGTCGACAGCAAATGGTCAGTGCGGTGGAACGGTTGTTGGCAGAAGAAAAAGGGTAGAGAATAGCTGGACGGACAGTGAAATTATTTTTTAAACCAAGGTTGTTGCTCAAGCACTTGGTAAAAAAAATCTGCAATCTGGAATTCTTTGTAATTCCTTAATTCTGGGTGATCACACAGATCCCGAAGAGTGATGGCTCTGATACCAATGGAGTGTAAAAACTCTGGTAAACTTGATAAATATATATTATTAATGATGATAGATGAAAAAGATGATTTACATTGGGGAATCACCGAGGCTTAAATATAGCCTCATGGTGTCCCTTGGTGAAGAGGCATGATCTTTGATCATGCCCTTTCACTTAATAAAACCTAATATAACTATATCTAACTAACAATTAATAAAATATTCATAACACTCTTGTTGCGAGAGGAATTGGAGCACATATGGGAATTTGTATAGTGTGAAGAGGAGCAGGCTTGAGCAATCCAGGGCAGAGACAATGGTGTATGTGCACACCAACCTACGTCTCATCTACAAGCAGAGGGAGGAGTGGTTGAAGGGAAAGACAAAGATGTGGGATGTCTTTCCTGATGATATGGGTCTGGACAACAGTGTTGAGTTGGCATTGGCCAACTTGGATCTCAATGCGCCAGTGCTAGAGCCTGTCAGATTTGATGATGGATTAGAGGGGTCATCATCCACACCAGCAGATGCAGAGATGATAGAGGAGGAGGATGCATCAGAGGCAGAGGAGAGCAGTGGTGAGCATGATGATCAGGATTTTGACAGTGATGCTGATTATGAGGATTGATGACTCTGACTCATTGAGGCTTCAGGCTTGTAGTCTTGTAGATTGTAGTTGATTTTGTATTTTCTATTTCTATTTGCCATTGGCAGTGTTCTTATGTAACACATTTTGATTCTGATGACTTAATGAAAAAACTACAGTATCTTACTATCTTCAATCTTGTCTTTCTGAGTAAATTTGACGATTGTATCATGTGTGGTGTATCAATGTATCATTGTAATTTGTATTATAGTATCAATGATGATGTATGACTCATGAGTATCTAATATCTATGTTTGAATCAATGAATTTTGTATGAATTTGTGCAAAAAATATCTAATTTTTAATATATTAATATATATATATATATATTTTTAAAAATATATATATATATATATATATATATATATATATATATATATATTTTTAATAAAATAATATATAACGTAACGTATCCCAGAAGTATCTTGTTCTGGGGTCACCGTACCCGTATCCGATACTTCGAATCCCGGTATCCCCGTATCCCCGTATCAGGTGACTTAGTTCTTCAACCTTGAATCTTATCTTCACCAAATTGCTTAGTTTTGCATCAGCACCTTGATCTTCACCTTGCATACGATTGTAGTTGAATTGCTTGAACTGTGGGAAGGTAAATCTCATATTTAACTTCCTCACTTTCTCCCACCTTAAGGTCTGCCTTTCTTCTTGCACTTACTGTCTTAGCTTCTTCCTTCAAACAGACTGTCCTCAACTTTCTTTTTCCAGACCTTCTACCTAGTTCTGGAATCACATTTATACCTTATGCATATCTTCAAAATCCACACTGTATACAATCCTTTTATCTACATTCATGTTTCAGCAAAGTCAGCATTCATGTTTCAGCAAAATTCACATTCAAGTTTCAGTGATGTCAGCATTCATATCCTGCACCTATGTTTCAAATCCGCACCCTTTTCATATCATGCACCTCTGTTTCAGATCCGCACTATAACCTTCATTTTTATCCACCATGTTCCTGAGATTTAATCCGCAAATCTACCTGATATTTATCTGCGAATTTCAGAGATACACAAGCTGACCAGTGTATGAATGGGTTTGATTGATCTTAGGCCGACTTGTCCAACGGTTATGAGGCCGACTTCTCCAAGGAGTATTCCAACAAGGTGATAATTGTTTCTACTGCATTTGGAGCATGTCTTCCAACGTTGCATTGAGGGTTGTTGTGAGTTTATTCCACAAGGTCCTGGAGCATATAGCTAGACTTAACTCAAACCTATTGGACATCAAGAAGAAATCCATCTATTTAATAAATTATGCTCATGAAACCCATGAAGCAAATCCAACAATAATATATATTATTTTGACTTCTTCTTCTTCATAATTACATAATTACATAATCAACATGAAAACCGACCTAGTTACACTTTTCAACAGAAACCACCTAATAAGATCTTTGATTAACCCTCGATTGAGCTTGGAGACACTTATACATGACAAAGCCCACTATGGAAGGCCATGCCACCATGAAGTGCCCCATTGATCACATGACTTGTAAGCATTACTACTTGATTATTCTAATGATTTGTTGTATTGAACGAAAAGGAGACGTATTGAATCTTATGCAGAATTGCAGATGTGTCTCCATTTGGGACTTGGTCTCCCTATACGGGGTCCTAACCCTCCAGAGGGGCACAAGGGCACTTGTAAGTGAGCGTTGAGAGCCATGGGCCTCCACCATAGCAGATGTTTCTTCATGGATCCCCAACAGCATCCATTGAATGCTCGTGTCCCACCATTTGGATGAGGTGATGCACCTGGTCCACCATGCCCAGCCAGCTCCACAGTTGCACCATACACTTGGCAGATGTTCCAGGATGCCTCCTGCTGCAGAGGAATGGCTTATGTCACTACTCCAGCCCTTACAGATGGTTTACAAGCAAATTTGATCCATTTGGAGACCCATGAGGATGTCACTGTACCCCGCACCCACTTGGGAGCACCACAGGTTCTTGATAGGAAAACAAGGGGCCACCCCCTTGTCCACTATGTTTGGAGACCATTTCTTTAGCATGGCACCCCTTGGACTTCATTAGGCCTCCTCAAAGGTCCAACGACTCACTTTATCGATCATTCGACCCTCGAAAGGTTTATCTTCACAATATTGAGCTATTTAGCGGGCTTGTCACCAAAAGTTTTGTTATTGTGTACATTATTTTATTTTAGGGGCTAAATTAGGCCTAATTAGCTAAATCGAATTCATTACGAAGTCTATAAATACAAGTGTGATGAATCATTTGCAAGATCATCACTTGGATTGGATCATTCTCTCTTGTGAGACTTTCGTTATTCTTTTGAAGGATGAAATTGGATGAATGGATGAAGTTTGATGTTTGGATCTCTTCATTTTTATCTTGGAGCTTCACTTTTGGCTTATAATGATGATTGGATATACTTGTTCTTACATGTAAGTACTCTTTTAATGTTATTTTGTCATTTTCTTATGTCACATGCATGTCGCTGGGGATTTTCGCTATACTAGGCTGAAATTTGTTGCTTTTCTCATGTGAAATGGTGGAAATTTGTCTTTTTATAGCGTTGCATCATGTCATGGGCCATGTATGAATAAGTGAATATTCCTACAAATATTTTGTCAAAATTTTATCTTGATAAGCCATCATATATTGCATATCTAAGTGTAAAGACCTTGAAGCAATTGCCCCATGCCCTAATTGCCATGCGAAATTGTTCTAGAGGACTGCTTGACTAAGTGAAATCATCCCAAGCATTGGAATCTCCTTGACTCCATTTCTCCCAAAGGATTATGCATTGATCCTCCACTGATGATCACTCTAAAGTACATCTTTCTCACCTTCTTTCTTTCTTTCTAGGCCTAGCCCCAGAAGGTGACCTAGGGCATCAAATTTCTCACAATTCACCCACTAAAAAAACTTGATCTCTTGTCCTCTACTGCGTTGTTGTGTCTCCTAAGAGCCCTCCAAGTTTGATGCAATTCTAACGGTGGGATCTCCAGATATTCCAAGCCCTGGCTCTAAGATCGTTTCTTGCCCTTGTTTTCCCTTGGCTGGTGACCTCATAGGGATCATTGCATCAAAATTTCTGGATATTTTTCCTTTGATCCCCTTCTCCCCCTCAATTAGGTCAAGCACATCGCTAATTGATCAACTCCACCCTCTTGACCTAACTTTGGGTCCACTTGGTCCCGTGTGGTCCCACAACTTTGGGAAGATAATTTTACAAAGACCATTTGGAAACCAAGTTTTCACAAGGGATTTTAGGACTAGGTCCTTCCTTTATAATGCTTATTTTCAAACCCTAGCCCTTGAAATCCCCTTGGCCCTTCTTAAAGAGCCCTACACCTTGCTTTTTAAGCAAGTAAACCATACATTTGAGTCTCTCTTGTGAAGAGGCCTCTAGAATCACTCATTACCTCTTCATTGGCTCATCCATCTAGTGATTCCCTTTATATCGAGTCTCCTCCCATCGGTGAAAGTTCGTAAATAGAAGGGAGCTTTAGTCGAGGTGACAGTGGGTTATTGCTCCATTCTTGCCCTTGACCTAGAAGTTTCCCCTTTAGGACCCCTACTAGTTTGAGCGGTAACATTTTAGCGTCGTTGCCCGGGAGGAAGTAGGTCTACCTCCCTATTGAATCATTGAAGACATTTAGAATATTCTCCTGGAGACCCCATGGTTTACTTGAAGGTGACAATATTCCTCCTTTAACTAGGGCAGCTGCAAAAAGGGGAGAATGAACTCCATCACCTGTTAGAACTACCCTTCTCCCTGAATTCTATAGTGTTTGTACGATGGCGCAAACCCAGCATCACAAAGTGCTCGGGGATTATAAAACGTAGTGCCTCCACAAGAATCTTTGACCTCCGTCGGTTGACTCAAACGAGCGGCCCAAATTAACTGGGAGGGCACTCTCCGGGATTTATACCGTACTACAGAGTCCCCCCACAGTGACGACAGCAGGCGAGCCCGCAACGTCAACAAACGAGCCAGCCATGTCACCATCCACGTCACCCTTTCGTGTCATCTCACATGTATTGTCATTCACCTGCATTCATTTCACCTTCGTGCAACATCTTTTCCCGCCAAGTCTTATTTCACCTATAAAAGGGGTTTTGTCCTCGTTGTTTGTCCACGTCCACTCCCAAACAGCCAAAGTCTTCGACCTCTGTACCAAAATCCAAGTCAACAACTGCCTCGTCAAAACCATGTATTCCGTATAACTGTACTAAAATTTCTTCAAAATGTCAAAGAAAGGTGTTTTGGCTAGGTATTCCACCCACATTCCCCTAATGGATACTGAAATTGACATTGTAGACATTGTTTGTTCAGTTGACCATCCATTGTTTTACCAGCATATCATTCTCAACCAATCTAAATTACCAATCTACTCTGCTTTAATCAAGTCTGGATTCTTGTCAGCTTTTGTCCCACAAACTTATCTGTTCCTAGAATTCATTCATTGGTTGGTTTCTGCTATGTACCCTCAAAAATGTTTTTTGATGAACCAGTTAGGGGAAAATGTTTTCCAAGTATCTGCTCAGTTAATTAGGCAATATCTCTGTTATCCCTCTGTAGAATCATATTTAGGTTTCTCTGATGAATCCCATTCCACATATTTTCAAGAGTTGCCCAAAGCTGAGTTTGCTCAGATTATGCTTTACTTAGAGCCCGAAAAGGCACAGTTTTCCCTAGATTCATATTTTGAAGAAGAATGTTAGGATATTCCAACACATAGGGAATAGTTAAGAATAACTTAGTCTAGTGTAGAGTTAGGTAAAGTTTGTTTCTTTACCATGTACATTTGTAACTTATAATCTGACGGTCACGATTTGTAGTGATCCGACGGTTATCTCTCACCTCGGTATTAACGACACTTGATCCGTGGCTCAACACCCGATTGGTCCATGATCTCTATTTAAAGAGCATGGAGGGTCATTTGTCCGGTAACCGTTTATGAAAGAAACATATGTAACTTTTCTTTTATATTAATAAATTCCCTGAAGTGGTCGCGTTGGCTCAGGGCGTGGACTGTTTCCCTCTTTGAGGGTTTTAACCACGTGATTATATTGGTGTACTGATTTGTGATCTGTTTGTGAGCGGTGACCTATGGTTCTTGATCTACAGAACTTACCCTGTAAATTCCTACATGGTATCAGAGCTATTTTGAGGGCCGCACCCATTGTTGATCAAAATCTGAAGCCGGTTTGACTGCATGTGAATGCCGTTTTGTAAATTTACTATTTCTGAACATTTTTGGGCTTCAAGAAGTGTGTTCGGAGCGTCTGTTAGAGTGAGGAACGCCTTTCGTTTCATGCGAAAAGGTTTCTGGCTGCCCAAGTTATGTCAGTTTAGATCTGGAGGTATAAAGCATCTATTTTGCAGATATATTTGTTAATAGTTATGCTTATTTCATTTTTTTGGTTCTGTATTAAGGTTTTATTTATTTGCCGGATCTATTCCTCTTCTCTGTGTATGCTCTTTGCTGTGCGTTCCGTGCGATCTCGACAAATCAGAAATAGGAAAAAGGGACTTTTTTTTATACGTAGGCTCTTTCCCCGCCTCTTTGTGCGATCTCGGGAAATCAGAAATAGTAAAAAAGTGATAGTTGCTGGTAAGGCTAACTGAGAATCTAACATTCTGCCGTAAGGCTTTGCATTTCTTTTTTTCTCGTTTTTTGTGCAAGAAAAGGCACGCACACCACCCCCATAATAATAATAATAATAATAATAATCCCCCCTTCCTCCTTTCTAAAATAACATAATCCTTTTACTATCTCACTTGGTGAGTGGTTAGTTTATGAGAATAGAGGTCTTGGGTTCAAGTCTCCTTCTCAAAGCTTCTTTTGTAAAAAGTTTTTGTTCAAAGGGGCGCAATTTTTTTTAAAGAGCCGCACTTCACCCCGTTCCCGTAACTATTTGGCATCTACAACTCAATTTTTTGAAAAGGCATAACTTCTTCATCCAGAAGTCGTTTTTCGAGCCGTTTTTTTTAAATGGCCTAATTTTTCAAGATCTTTCCATTGGAGCAGTTAGTTTCAGCTTTTCTCAGCTTCAGAGTTTTTAAAAAAAAATGGAAAGTGCATGCCCGATTATTCTTAACAGCACCAATTATTTCCAATGGCTACCTCACATGGTAGATATACTTAGAAGTAAAGGGTTTTATAGAATAGCCACAGGGCTAGAAACTAAACCTTCTGATGATGATAAAGTTGCTAAATGGGAAAATAAACAAGATCAAGCACGAAGGTTGATAGGAATATCCATTGCTCAAGATCTTCGATTTCATATCCTTGTCATTGACACCCCTCATGAAGCCCTGGACAAGCTAAATACTGTCTTTGGCACTCAAAATCAAATCAGAGCCCATCAGCTTGAAAACAAGTTGCTTACTTTGGACCCCAATAATTTCTCCTCTATTGAAGATTTTTTGTCCAAATTCAAGACCCTCAGAGTTCTTTTAGAAGGTTGTAAGGTCAAAAAGGAAGATGGTAGCCTCATCTATTGCATTCTTACTAAGCTTGGCCCTGCATACTCTATTTTTGTTTCCGCCTTCCATTCCACTAGAGAAGCCATCATTTCTTCAGGAACCACCTACAAGAATCCCTCTTTTGATTCCTTTTGTGATTCTTTGATAAGAGAACAAGAAAAACTTTTACACCTTGGTCTTATCACTGTTGGAAACGCTTCTAAGAAAGCCTTAGCAGCCCAACATCAATCATATCAAAAGAATCTCAAGAAGCAGTATCCTAAAAAGTATGGTCCGAAACCAAACAAGGGTCCTAAGCAATTTCAGCCACAAACTGAAAAAGCAACTCACCAAAATGATAAGGCATATAAAAACAAAGGAAAGAAGACATATAGACATTGCAACTTTTGCAATCGTGATGGCCATTTAGAGTCCAAATGTTTTAAGAAGATGGAAGCCTTAGAAGCAGCAATGAAGAAGCACAACATCAATTCGGAGCACTCTTCACCTTCATCTTCAGGCATGGCACTTTCTGCTTGTGGTTGTCAAGCATCAAGATCTGGTTATGCATTAAATGTATCTTCTTCTTCTCCTTCTCATGAGTGTCTCATTGATTCTGGAGCTTCTTACCACATGGCTAAAAATAAATCCATGTTTTCTTCTTTAAATGATTGTAACACCAAACATATTTATGTTGGTTATGATAGATCTCTTAGTGTTGTAGGATCTGGAACCATTCATCTAGATAATGGTCAGTTTAATGATGTACTATGTGTTCCTACCTTGTCATGCAACCTTCTCTTTGTTTATCAGATAACTCATTCAGGTGAAGGGAAAACAGTAGAATTCTCACCTCATGATGTTGTAATCAAGGACCTCAAAGATCCTAAACATATTTTAGCTACTGGCATTGCTGATGATTCCACAAGGTTGTATAAGTTTGACAACTTTGGGTCATCATCTCTTTCCTCTGTTTTTGTTGCTCATAATGATGATGTGAGCAAACTTTGGCATGAGCGATTTGGTCACTTAAACTATCGCTCTCTTCAAACTCTATGTAAGGAAAATATGGTGATAGGCCTTCCTATGGTATCTTGCCAGGATGGTGTTTGCTCCAGATGTGTACTCGGAAAACATCGGGATAGTTCTGACAAACATGCCTCTTGGCACGCTTCAGCCCCTTTACAGCTTGTGCACAGTGATTTATGTGGTCCACTTCCTGTTGTTTCTTTCTCTGGTTGCAAGTACTTCTTAACTTTCATTGATGATTTTTCCAGACGCACTTGGATATATTTCTTAAAACTCAAGAGTGAAGTTTTTAACATGTTCTTGGCCTTTAAGGCCTTTGTTGAGAAACAATCTGGACATCAAATTCTTAAGTTAAGATTAGACAATGGTAGAGAATATGTTAACAACAAATTTATCAACTTCTGCACTGAGCATGGCATGCAATTGCAACATACTGTTCCATATACTCCACAACAAAATGGTGTAGCTGAAAGGAAGAATCGCACCTTAAAAGAAATGGCTAATTGTATGCTTCAATCTAAAGGGCTTGGTCTCAATTTTTGGGCAGAAGCCATTAACTATGCAAATTACATAGTAAATCGCACTCCTACTAAGGTTTTAAAGAATATAACTCCAGAAGAAGCTTGGAGCTCAATCAAACTAGATTTAAGTCACTTTCGTGTTTTTGGAAGTGATGCTCGAGCCCATATTCCAGATGCGAAACATACAGCCTTATAACCTAAGAGTGAAAAATGTATTTTTGTTGGATATTCTAAAGATGTCAAAGGATATAGACTTCTTCAACCCAAATCCAAAAATATAATCATTAGAAGAGATGTAAAGTTTGATGAAAATATATCAGCCTACGAGCCTAGTTCGGCGGTGTGCCACCTTTGGCCTGTGAGCCTGATTCGGCATATGTGCCACCTCTCTCTCTCTCTTCTATTTTTAATAGCATTCGTTCTAGTTCAGATGATGACAGCGAGGATGACAATCCTCCTCCAGCTCGTGAAATTGTTCCTTATACTCCACCGCTTCCAAGATGGGTCCGCTCTACTCGGGATGCAGCAGGTTCTCTTGCAGGTGACCCTGTCGATCGACGACGTACACATTCTCAGTTCGAAAGACCCTCTTCCTTGTTGGCTCAAGTTCCATAAAAACTTGATCCAAAAACCTTTGAATAAGCCTCCGGCCATCCAGATTGGGATGAAGCTATGAATGAAGAGTATCATTCCTTATTGACAAACAATACTTGCGATCTTGTTCCTCTCCCAAAAGGAAGAAAACTTGTCAGATGCAGATGGGTTTACAAAACAAAGTTTGGACTAGATGGAAAAGTGGATAGACATAAAGCTCGCCTTGTCGCTAAAGGTTTTTCACAAGTTGAAGGAATTGACTATACTGAAACCTTCCCCCCTGTTGCCAAAATGAATTCTATCTGCCTTGTTCTTTCCCTTGTTGCCTCCTTTAAATGGGAAGTCCATCAGATGAATGTTAAATCCACCTTCTTACATGGAGATCTGCATGAAGAAATCTACATGGAACAACCCCCTAGCTTTATCCAAAAAGACTCCATCCTTGTTTGTCACCTTAGGAAGTCTCTCTATGGTCTCAAACAAGATCCTCGGGCTTGGTATGCCAAAATGGATAGATTTCTCTTAGATAATGGCTTTTCTAAGTGTCATTCTGACAACACTGTCTACACCAAGAAGGTGGGTAATTCCTTCACCATCCTTGTTCTTTATGTTAATGATCTTATCCTTACTGGTAGTGATCCAAACCATATAAACCATGTGAAGTCTAGCCTCAAAATGAAGTTTGAAATGACAGACTTAGGACACTTTCATTATTTCCTTGGTCTTCAAGTCTTGCAATCCAAGTAAGGCATTACCCTCTCTCAGTCCAAGTATGCCTGTGATCTTCTACACCACTTTCACATGCTAACAGACTGATTGATTTCATAAACTCTAAGTCTACACAGGAATTAAAATATTTTGGAATTGAAGATAGAACTCGGTGTGTGTTGGAGCTGAATAGGATGATTATGAAGAATTCATACAGGAAATTTGCAGAGAAAAAGTTGAATGAAGTTCACGAAGCAGTGATGAGAATTAATATTTTACTTGATAAAAGGACCAGGGCTGGTCTACCATCCTGTTGGGATCAGCAGGGAAACCTTCTCCCTCGTGAAACATAAGAGACACTACTTGTGGAAGCAAAGAGTAAGATTGGAAATTCCCATGAGAAGATTGTTGTTTTAAAAGGAGCCACCATTGTGAATTCCCTGCATAATGACTTCCATCTACTATGGATGATGAAGACTTTGTTTTCAGAAAGACCTACATATTCCAGGATCACTAATTTCAGGATGGCAAATGTCAAGCTTGTTAATTTCCCTAGCTCGAATGTGGACCTGTGGAGAAAGTGCAAAGAGTGGATGTCTCCACATGCAAAAGATGCATAAATAGGAGCCTCCTTTGTTCCAGGATCTCAAGCCACTCAATGATCAAATGTTTTGTTTAGTCCTTACTTTATTTTCTAAAGAAATTTTATATTTTATATTTTCCATGTAATGACCAAGAGGAAACACTTTAAGAAGTTGACAGTTTTATAACTATCGATTTTGTAATGTGGAGTGTAAAAACTCTGGTAAACTTTATAAGTATATATTATTATTGATAAAAGATGAAAGATGATTACAATGGGGAATCACCGAGGCTTTAAATATAGCCTCATGGTGTCCCTTGGTGAAGAGGCATGATCTTTGATCATGCCCTTTCACTTAATAAAACCTAAGATAACTATATCTAACTAATAATTAATAAAATATACATAACATTGCCCCACTCTTAAATATGCTTTGTCCTCAAAGCATACATAATGATGGACAATGTTGATGAACACCTGGGTTTCTTGAGCGATGGGCTCTTGCTTCCCACATTTTAAAAAGATCGTGAAGCATCTTCTCGAGCTCCATATGTTGGTGATGTGGATAGCGACAAGATTTGATATTGACAGGGTCGGGTCCTTTCTTGACTTCTATTGGATGTTCATGTTCCTTATTAGGAGGTATTTTTATTGGCAGGTCTTGGAAGACTTTTTCGTGTTTCCTAACTATTCCTTGTTCTTCTGGTGATTTTTCGTGATTTCTCTTTAGATTTAGAGGTAAGTTAACAACAATTATCGTTTGATGAAACTTCTCCTCATCATCAAACGGTTCCTTCTTAACAACCATATCTGCTTCATCACCGAAGGCCTTAACAGCTTCTGGCACTGTATCAGTGGCTTCGGATGTGTTTGTCTCTTCACATTTTTCTTTCAATTCTGAGGATGAAACATTTTGTTGTTTATAAGCATCTGTATTTCCATGGTTTCTTTCATTTTCAATGACTATGTCTGTTGTTTCCTCTGTGATAGCAGTCGCGTTAAACTCTTTATGTGGCTCTTTCACATAAAGAATTATTTCTTTTTCTGCCATTGGATTTTCATTTATACAAAAGTTCTCAATAACTTCTTTTGTTGCATTACTGGCTTTACCAGTGGACTGAGTTGCATTTTCTTCTCTTGGTTTCTCAGCTCTATAATTTTCATGGTTGATCTCAGAGTCTCTACTTCTAGGTGGTTCAACACTATAGCCTTCATGTGAGCTGATTTCCAATTCAACCTCATTTAATTGCTCTTTTTCAAACATGTTATATTCATGATGATGATCTAAATTAGTTGAATTTTTTAGTTGATTATGTTTGACATTTGGGAATATTGGAGGTTGTGTCTGACTTAACTTATCTATCTTATCATTTAGCTTATCGAAGAGTTCTGTCATCTTGTTCATTGCTTAGCTATGCTTTGTCATCTTGTTCATTGCTTCGCTATGTTTTTCTGTGACCTCATGATGATTTAGCCACATTTGTCTTTCTATTCGATTTGTCGTATCATGAACCTTTTTGATGTAGTCAGAGTGTCCTGCAACTGTACCTTCAAGATCGACTAATCTTTTTCCGAATTCTTCGGAATTATTATTGATCTGTTTTTCGAGATCCACCAATTTCTTCTGGAATTCGGCCATCGACATCGATGAAGACATTGAACGTGTATGAGGTGGGGAATATTTTTCTGCCAATTTTTCCCTTTTTTTTAAAAAAATTAATTAATTAATTTTTTTGAAATAATAATAATAATAATTATTATTATTATATATATATATATATATTTTAAATAATAATAATAATTATTATTATTATTATATATATATATATATATTTTAAATAATAATAATTATTATTATTATTATTATTTTATTATTTGAATTATATATATATATATATAATTATGGGGAAAAGATTTGTTGACTTTGAAAAGTCACGTTGTTTTTAAAAGTCACTTTGTTTTGAAAAGGCACGTTGTTTTGAAAAGGGGAAATGGGTTTTAATACCATGGGCAATTACCATGGGCTCCAAAACCACGAGCAATTACTCTTCCTTATTTCTTTTTACTTTGTCTTCACATGTACGTATATGTACTTCTTTATATATATATCTCTTTTTACTTTTTCTTTTTTTCTTTTGGAACTATTTTCTTTTAAATTTTTTTTTTCTTTTTAATTTATTTCCCCCTTTATGTTAACTTTCCTTCTCTCTTTTATTTTATATATATATATATATTTCTTCCTTCTTCTTCTTTTTTAAAAACAAATGTTGCTACCCACAAGCACTTGGTTTTTAAAAAAATATGCAATTCTGGAATTTTCTTGTAATTACTTAATTCTGGGTGATTACACAGATCTCAAAGAGCGATGGCTCTGATACCAATGGAGTGTAAAAACTTTGGTAAACTTTATAAGTATATATTATTATTGATAAAAGATGAAAGATGATTACAATGGGGAATCACCGAGGCTTTAAATATAGCCTCATGGTGCCCCTTGGTGAAGAGGCATGATCAAAGATCATGCCCTTTCACTTAATAAAACCTAAGATAACTATATCTAACTAATAATTAATAAAATATACATAACATAATGTTGTATTTAATACTTTTTCAAAAGAGAAAAGAGGTTCCGGACTTTGGGCCTCAAAAGTTTTGCTAAGTTTTGTACTTTATCTTAATGAGATTAATAAAGCTTTTCAGAAGATTTCCCTGAATTTGATGAATGTGATTAGTTCTTCATGTTTCATCATGTGTATGTTTTCTCTCTCTCGAAATAAAGTAATGTAGTTGTTGGTCTCTAATTTTACACCAGTAATTAGAGTTAAATTCCTTAAATGCACTCCTTTATTCTGATTTCATTTCTTTCAATCATGTTTTGCTAAAACCAGAGATAATAGTTTCTGTGATAACAACATATTGTTAAAGGTTTTCCACCAGCATTCACCCTTTTCTTTGTTCATTCATATTCATCATTTGAAGGCATTGTGAGGGGCTTTGTTCCTTGTAAAGAAAAGGGGTTTAAAATATTAATTTTTTGGGGTTACAACAAGAAGGGACAAGAAACAGTTTTATTTACAGATTGCAATAAATGTTTTGGGCACTGATCTCCTTACAGCCAGAGATTGTCTCCCAAGGAACAACACCAGGAAACGTGGGTTCGAGGAAGAGGACGGGTATGTCACCTTTTGATACAGGGTGTGTGGGTTCATCGGGGATATATTATATATATATATATATATATATATATATATATATATATATATATATATGTTCAATGATGTGCATGTTTAAATCTTTAAAGTTTAAATCATAAATATTTTATTTTTCTTGTGTAAAGTTGGAAAATATACTAATTCACAAATATCATGATTCTTATTAATATGTAAACTCCAATTTGCACTTGATATCAAACTAGAAATTTTGAAATTTCAATGTGAATGTTCAATGTTCAATGATGTGCATGTTTAAATCATAAAATAAAATATTTATGATTTAAACATGCACACCATTGAACATTCAACATTCACATTGAAATTTCAAAATTTCTAGTTTGATATAAAGTGCAAATTGGAGTTTACATATTCATAAGAATCATGATATTTGTCCATTGTCATGCTACATTCAAAATTTGCCTTAAGGCATCTCCAAACATGAACTAGGAAATTTCAAAATAGTGAACAATGCCTTCCTCAAGCCATGTCATTAGCATCACTTAGATATTCAGTCAGCATGCTCTCTAGCTACATAGTAATGACCCAAACATAGCTACAATAGTAATGACATTCGGTCTACACAATGAATCTACAATGGCCATCTCCTCTTCTTTGATGTGAAGCTTTCTCATTCACGTTGTGTATATCACTGATTCTATGCGAGAGAGTGAGATCAATGACAAAGGCTAGCACTGCCTCTCCTCCGCATTGATCTCAGTCCCCTTATTACTCCTTACAGCCTTCCTTATTCCGTTCCCAAGTCATCTGCTTCCACACTGTATGGACACCTTTTCTGCACTGTATTGGAGACTTGCTCTTCGCTGAGGTAGCCCTCGGCCAACTGAAATATACGAGGTAGATACATACTTAAGACAGGGGCTAGATGAGCCCTTCTCCTCTTCGTTGTTTAACCTTTTGTTTACGCACCAATAGAAGACCCTTAATCCGCATTTTATTTCAGACACAATTCAAATTACTTATCTTCAAATGATACCGCAATTCACTATTTATATAGTGATTGTCTCTGCTCTAGGTCAACATGATCTCATGTGAGTAGGCCGACTTCACTAAGGGGTATATACAACATAGTTTGAGACGACCTTCATGGAGCATAGTGACAAGGGTTTGGAGCATATCCTTACATCAATAATTTGTCTCTTTTACAAGTGTAAAAACACTTCACATACATGACTCTAAATTATATTTATGACAAGAAGAAGTCTTTGAACTATAATAAAAACTCCTTGCTCATGAAACCCATGAGGCAAGCATTACAAGAAGAAGTCTTTGAACTATAATAAAAACTCCTTGCTCATGAAAACCACGGTGCAAGCATTAAAAATATATATATTATTATCTTTGTCGTCTTCATTACATAAATTCATAATTACAAGTCATTATGAAGACCAAACCTAGTTACACTTTTCAACAGCTTAAAGAGCAAGCAAGCTCCATTCTTAATCTTATTTTAGGGCAAGGATCATTGAGGTCACTTCACATATTATTTGTTGATCCATTCTTCATAAGTGACTTCCTAATACTGGCTCTCCTCCCATCGGTGAAAGTCCATAAAGAGCAAGGAGCCTTAGTTAAGGTGACATTGGGCAAAGTCTCCATCATTGTCCTTGATCTAGTAGTTGTCCCTTTAGGAGTCCCTTTTGTTGAGAATTAGGTAGGGCAAAGATCAATTCAAATTCTCTACTTTGATAATTACTTGTGAGCTTACTTCCGTTACTTATATCTTCTCTTCTTCGCTTATTATGCCTTTCATCAAGTTAATTATCAAAGCACAAGAGACAGAAATTTAGGCTCTTCGAGCTAGGGCCAAAACCTCTCCCTCTTAGAGAGGAAAACCCACAAGAAATTCTTCTTATAGACTTTCAGATGACAAGTACCATGACCATGACACAGACCCTTGACCCTTGTCTGCCTCCAAGACCTTGTCACTGCTTCTTCATTGACTCCTTCAGTTGATCATTCTTTCTTGCATCTCCCTGCACCGTTCTGCACCTTTCTGCACCAAGACTAGAGAGCTCGGTCTCTACTTGTATTCTTCCTTCTCCAGATGTATGTGATCCTTACTGAGATATCACCACCTTGATATGGACAGTCTTTTGCACAGCTTGTATCTCCACTTGATCTTGCAAGTTGATCTTCAACGTACACACTTCCAATCTCTCCCAAACCATGTATGTATGACAGCCCTATTCCTTTGCTTATCAGTCTCCTTTCTATGCATCAAAACATAGTCCTCAACTCGCACTTTTTACAGTCATGTAACTATGCTTACATCACAGATCCTTCATCCAAAATTCCATCTTTGATGATCTGTTCTTCTACGCATCAATTCACATATTTATTATCCCTTTCTTGCACTTTATATCAATCCTGGAACCATTTAACACAGTCATATAATTTCGTATATATATGATGCTTCATTTCCCTCCTTTGCATCAAAATACAATCCTGAACTCGTATTTATTGCAGACTTGAAGATCCACACTAAATCACAGAAGTTGATCCGAAAATCACAGAAAAGTCTGAAATTATGTCTTTGTCTTTTCTGCGCAGTACACAGGGGTATATATAGTGGTTAGCCCCTATATTAACCGACCTGACAGTCAATAGACGTGATTGTTCATTGAGCCGACCTGTTCACTATTAATAGGCCGACTTGTAGGCTGTTTTGAGGAGTGTTACAACGTTGATCTTTGAGCCACATTCTGAGCTCCCATTTATGAAACAAACAAGGAGGATGAGGTTGGCCTTACCTTTCTCTTGGGCATTATTTATGATGACATATCGATTGATACCCTTGGGAAGGAGAATTATTATTTTCCCTTGCATGAAGAGGGGGAGTTGGAAATAATTGATTCTTCTTTTAGGGGAGACCCAATCTTTGATACTAATAATGAAGAAATTGATAAGGCTCCTACCTATCCTCCTTATGAATCCATATCCAAATCCCTCGAGCCTTTAGATTATGATATTGGGGAAGGATAACTCGTTGAATACAATTATTTACCCTCTCCTTTCCCTTCTTCTCTTGATTTTGATAGTGACTCCCATGCCTATTCTCATATGATCTCAAGTGACCTCCATTCCTCTCGCCTTTCTGGGTATAGTGTCAAGGAAGAACCCCTCATTGAATATTCTTTATCTTCTTCGGCACCCCCTTTGGATCTTCATCAATCTATAATCTCCCTTTTCCATTATGATCATCATGGGCAACCTTTTTGTGTTTCTCCATCTCATCAATCTCCCTTTCATATTAATCATAACCCTGTAGAGGCCATAAAATATGACATTAATGATAAGGACCATAATGTAAATAATATGCCTGAGGTTGCCATCCATCAAAAGTTTGAGCCTCTTCATTGACATCTCTATATTTTGGTTAAAGGAGAGGATCTCATGGACTAGATTGCATCATTTTCTTACTCCTTCTCATATGATCATCTGTATATGGGCATTCTATTTTCCTACCTCCCATCGACCCTATCATCCATGTGATTTTGTCCACATTCACCTTGACATTTACTACATGAGTAATCATATAAGTCGGCATATTTATAATGATTTGATAATATGTTGGTTGCATTAGCTTTATGATTACACTTAGTATTAGCTTTGTAGTATGTACCATATGCATGTTAGGGTAGGATGCATTACATGTTGATCTTCACATTAGAACTAAAGTCATATGATATTTCTCATGGTAGATTAGCCGCATTTGGACTAAAACTTGCATAATTTATTTTCTGTTGATTTTACGGCCTGACATTAAGCATGGGTGATCATAAGACACCATGAAAAACATGTTACCCCGTTGGGTTTAGTCATTGATATGTGCAAGAAATAGGTTTGCAGTCGCTAAGAGATTGATGGAATTCTCGTGAACTCTCGTTCGAGTAGCTTCCCCCACTTCTTCGAGAGATCACGTCCTTGTTGGAGCCAAATGTTAACCAACACTTTGTGGGTGACATCCCTAGGAGAAAAAACTTCTTCGAGATGGTCCTTGGTTGGCAACCAGCAGCCACCAACTAGCTCGTTGTGCCATTTCTCCGCCACCTGAGTTAGCCATGTGGTCCCTCACCCATATATCTTGGTCGTATGTTTGAAAGTGTGCCTCCCGAACCCAAAGGTATGTTTTGTCATTTGGTAATTATTTGGTTTACTTATCATGGACACTTCTGGGCATTGACTAATAGGGGGATTCGGCAGAAAGATTGGGCTTAGTTTGTGCGAATGTCCCCTTGACCTCATTTGGATGTTACCCTTGGATCTTAGTCTCATGGGATCTCCTTTACTGACCATTTGGTTTTAGGGTGGTACTAATTGATAAATCCCGATTTTGGTTGCGTGGCCCCGCTCCCTCATCCACATATATCACTCCCCTTCCACTTATTATAACCCCATTCATCATCTCTCTTTCATCTAGGTCCACATTTCATCACTGGGTCGAAGTAGGGTCAACCTCCCCTTTCCCTTGCCCCCTCCTTCGTTGAGAATTTTGAGTGCTATAGATTAATTCAAATTCTCTTACTTGATAATTACTTGTGAGCTTACTTCTTAACTTATTTAGTCTTTCATCAAGTCAATTACCAAAATACAAGAAACACACAATTTAGCTCCTCGAGCCAGGGCAAAAACCTCTCCCTCTTGGAAAGGAAAACCCAAAAGAAATTATTCTTATAGATCTTCAAATGACAAGTACCATGACCAAGACTCGGACCCTTGACCTATGAATGCCTCCAAGACCTTGACACAGATTCTAAGTTTTCTTCCAACGCTGATATTTCTTTTCTTCACCAATGAGCACTGACCAGCATCAACATTAGAGAACTCGGTCTCTAAGTCCTTGGCTTCTCCTTCTTCTTGTAGTAGTTCTCCTCCACGCTGTGAACACCATCAACCTTCCTTAGATATGCAAGGAGAGAAAAGACCCTAAAACAGAAATATATAGATCCTTTTCTCCTTCGTTGATTAGCCTCCTTCTTCACATTAATTCCAGATCCTTTCTTAGCACTTCTTATTGCAGACTTGATCCAAATTCTATGCTTTAATACCGCACTTCAGATCTTCCTCTGAAATCCGCACCATAACCCTGTATAAGACCTCAAAAATCTGCACTTGTATTCTCTGTAAAAACTCAGAGGAATCCACACTTATATTCTTTGAACAGTCCGCACTTTTCACTATGGAAATTACAGAGACTTCCGCAATCTTTTTACCTCTGAAATCCGCAACCTTGTCACCTTTGTAATCTGCACTTTAGACTCAGATAAGTCCACATTTTTCTGTGGAAATCACAGAAAGAGATCCAAATTCTTCATTGTTTTCTGCGCAGTCCAGTAGGGTATGTTAATCAAGGTTGTCATTGATGTCAATATGGCATTATTGGGATAGCAAATATTCTTGTGATGCATAATATGACGATGTCCTTGCTCATGGTGACAAGTCCCTCTTGTTTGATAAGGACGTCATTAATGAATATGTCAAGCTATTAATGATGCCATTATGATGTCAAGCCACTAAGAAGATGTCTTGTCCTAGATGCTTGAACTAACCATGAAGACACCATAACCTCGTGTACTCTCGATAAAGAAGTTGTAGAACCCAGATGATGTCCTTACCCTTGATATTGAAGGACTATACATGAATGACCACACTTGATGATGTCATACGTGATGGCACTTGATGAAGGTCTTAATGACATGGACAATGATTGGAGACATGACATGAAGGACTTGGAAATCACTTAATGGAAAGACATGACAAAAAGGACTCGGAAATATCCTAATGGAAAATTAATAAATTTTGCACTTGGTTGGTGACATATCACTGCACTATTATTGGATGACATGGATATCCTACATGATCCTATGATGATGAATAAGCCAAACAATGGAGAAGCCATACTGTCCCAAACATTCCTCATGCTGTCCCAATAGTTATATGCATAAAATTTAAGGATAGTCACAAAGAAAAATATTGTTTGCCACCTTAGAGGCATCTTTTCGCAATGGGTCCTAGACCATCTTAAAGAGGATTTTCCCCTCTTTTCAACGAGCTCTTACATGCCCCAAAATTCCGAATAGTTTGTAAGATATTGAATTTTCAAGTTAAAAATATATATATATATATATATATATATATATATATATATATATTTTTGACAGTGAGCCGACCTGCACCTTGTCTTTCAAGTCGGCCTCCATACAGAGACGTGTCCCTTCGTTCAAGCAACAAAATATGTATATATAAAGACTGCAGACCCTCATTTCAGTCAAGGAATTCGGTCAAAATCTCAGAGAATAAGCACAGAAGCATAAAGGAGGCTGAAGACGATAAGAAAATATTGTTTGGGCAATTCTTTTAAGATCAGATCACTGTTTAAGTCCTTAAGAGGCATATAAGGAGCTCGGACCTGTTTATGTTCCTTGTGGACAAAATTTTCAGAGCAAAGGGTTTTGAATTGTAGTACAGACCTGTGCGAAATTATTTGGACATTTATCTTCAGATTTGTGCCTAGCACATTGTACACTTAGTTGACAGTTTTTGTAAGTGTTTGGGCATTGTTTAGGAGTGTCCTATTAACAGAATTAAGGATACCTTTGGGGCAGATTAAAGCATAATAGAAGACCAAGTCAAAGTATAGTCTTGGAACTGCTTTACACCCTGGAGACTTTGGAGCATTCCCAAAGTTATAAGTTTTAGACATCAGTTGGGAATTTGCAACAGTGTTTCAACATCCTTTTTGAAGACATAGGATAGATTCAGAAGCAGAAAGAATTCCTTGGAGCAATATTACTGAAGTTTGTTGAAACACTTCTTTTAGAGCAGCCTTGTTGAAGATTGTAGAAACACCTTTTGGAGTTGTCTCTTATCTGTATTAAAGACCTATTTGAAATAGCATTGAAGCCCATATGAAGTATTCTTTGAAGAATGCTGTTTGACATTTGTACAACGATGAAGAGCATTGGAGACTCTTACTAGCCATATTGAGGAAGACCTTGATGGACTAGCCCTTGGAACATTTTGGAGAATTGCTAATGCAGATCTTGGAATTAGATTTTGAAATAGTCTGGTTGAGCAATTTTAAAACCACCTCATAACAGATTTGGTGTTGAAACATTGTTTTTGAAGTGTGCAGATATAATCCTTTGGAGCATTGTTTTGAAGACTTCTTGAAACAGGTCCTGAAGAGTAACTTATAGAAGACTGTTTTGATGTCAAGGGAGATTATTGAAGCAGCAACCTTTTTGATGTAAAGACCTCTAAAAGAGAGTATAAGGAAACATCCCTTGAAGCTAGCAACAAGAAGCTTGTTGAAGACATTGTGAAGATATTATAAAGACATCTTGGGAAAGCATTATTGAAGACTTAAACTAATCTTGAAGACACCCTTGGAAATCGTGATGCATTGTTGAAGGCCCTTATGATGTGACCTTGAAAATAGATTGGGTGACATGAAGAGCCTTGGAGACACCTTCTAAGAAGACAAGGTTGTCATTGATGAAGTGATTTGGAGCAGGTATCGCTGAAGATTGTCAAGGCTCATTGAAGAAGTTATTGGGAGCCATGAAGTATAACCAAATATATCTTAACGAATTGAAGCAAGAGGTTGGGGCCTCATAGAGACAAGGTTGGTGCCTTGCATGATAGAGTTGGAGCCCTAGAGGATAGGAGTCCTCAAGGGACCAGGTTGGAGCCTGTACTAGATATAGGGTTGGAGCCCTTGAGGTTGGTGCCTCAGAATTGACAAGGTTGGAGCCTTGGAAGTCCTGCTTGGCAAATACAGGTTGGAGCCTGGGAGATTGAAGATCGGTGTCTTCATCTAGGGTTGGAGCCCTACATATATCGTACTTGATCTATTAAAAAGAAGAAATTAAGAAAAGAATTTATTCTTATTGTTCATTTTGTGTTCTAAATATAAGTGATCTAATTGGTAAAATTAACAATTGAAAAGAAATACCGATTCACCCCCCTTTCAATATTTCCAACGGGATATATTTAGTTGTTGGCACCTGTAATTGAGCTGACCTGTCAAAGGGTAATATAGCTGACCTGATATGGTTATGGAGCCGACTTGTAAGGCACACATCTTCCAGCGTTGATGAGGGTTGTCTAGAGCCTTTCTTTCACAGTTTCTTTGGCAATGTCTTGGAGCATTTTCTCTGAACTAGATCCTTCATATGTATGACACTTAATTATATTTATACCTAGAAGACAAAACCCTAATAAACATCAAGAAGAAATCTATTAACCTATAATAAAATCTTGCTCATGAAACCCATGAAGAAAGTACAACAAAACACATTTTATTATCTTTGTCTTCCTCTTTACATAAATACAAAATTACATAGTCAATATGAAGACCGATCCTAGTTACACTTTTCAACACTCCCTCTTAACTAGGGAGGTATTCATACAGGTACATGGTCACTTTCAAACTGAAGAATCTCATAAGAAGAATCAAATTGGTAATCGCATTTGTATAGCATTATATCAATCAGCATTGTCCTAGTGCAAGGCCTTGACTAACAGCCCCATCTCTCAACAAGACAATGGGCTACAATGATGGCGAGACACGACTTATAGACACCATAACCATTGTCTCTCCAAGGTACATACTCCACCCGGGTGTTCCCAAAGTATGACCTAGCCCTCAAAGAATATTGGTCCCCGACTACTCTTATTTTGAATGCCCTAACACATTCTCAAGGATTATCGAATTCCAGATGATTACCCAATCCTCCATTCTGTCTTCCCAAGTGAAGACCAGAATGATGTGTCTATCTCCCTCTCAGCCAGGGAGGACCTATTCCACAAGGGAATGTACTCATTCCTGTATAGGGAAAGTACTCATTCCTATATAAGGAATGTACATAAGCTCATTCTTAGGAATTACCCAGTTTCTTCCAAATAAGAAATTGATCACCAAGCTCCCTCTCAATTAGGGACTTGCAGCAGCAATGGTGAGACACCCAGCTGCTCATGAAGAATAAATTATGCCAATGGGCAATGAATATAAGCGTCGTAAAGAGTCATTGAAACGAATAAAGTAAGTTTGTATTTTATTTTTAAAGAACTAATTTGTGAAAATATTTGTTATTTCTCTTATTGAAATTTGATGACTAAAAAGTTTCCTGCAATCCCAACTGGGTTTTAATTTCACCTTATCACTCCCATTCAGTTAAATGCCCTTTCCCATAAACTTACATTCAACATATAGAATTCTGGAAATGAACTTTTCAGATTAAAACACATGGGATTGTCAACACATGTTGAAAATAAATATGGACATAAACATACCAGCAACACAAAAAAATACACATATTTTTGGTAAAACTTAGTCCCAGGCAAAACCCCTTCAATCTTCTCCGAGGAAAACCTATTAGAGAGCTCTTCAAATTTATTTATCTTTCAAGTTCAGGAAAAATACATTTGCAAACAAAACAAAACAGCAAGATACAACTTATCTCTTCAGCCCAAAACTCCTTGAAAACCGTGCCCACATTAACTCGATTTCCATGCCCACTTGAAGCTGAAACAGTATTGTACAGACGCGGACTGTACTGTACAGATTCTGTATGAGTTGTACGGATTTCCGTACGGACTGTACGGACTTTCTTTCGAAAAAAAATTACTCAAAAACAACCCTCGAACTGCGTGCAGCTCACAACATTAAATGTTGGTCAAACTGTACCTTTTGTTGTCTTCTATGCCTTGATTTTTGTGCCCATATTTTCCCATAAATCACTCCTTCAACTTGCTGCAACAAATTTCTCTTTTAGAACTTCTCTCCAGCTTTCAGCCTCCTTTCTCCAATCTACTCATGAAGAATGAATGAATGCAGTCTCTCTTTTCTTTTCCCCCTTTTGTTTCCCTAAATGACTTTTAGGCAACCCTAAGATCTAATGGCTCAGATTCATTTATATCAAGGTATGAGAATAAATGTGCATTTAATTCACCCATTAAATAAAGTACCCACATTGTACTTTATGTCTAAAGTCACTTTTTCACTTTATAATTTAATATTGACTTTACCACTTATGAAGTCACTTTCACTTTATAAAGTCACACTTAGGAAAAGAATTATTTTGGACACTTTTCCCTAGGTAGAGACTAACCCATGGGAAACCACTTGTCCAAGGTACATTAAAAATCAACATCTCTCAATGTTATGTTATGAATATAATTTATATAAAAAAAATAAAATTAATGTAAACAATAATAATCATAATTAATGATTAATTAACTAGTAATTAGTATTGAAGAGGCATGTCCTTGAGGACATGACCGTTTGTGAAGGGGTACTTGCTTAGGTATATAAGCAGGCCCTCACCCTCATTTGCAATCATCTCATATCTTCTATACATTTCTTATATAATATATTTGTCCTATAATGGATATTTTATATACCAGATCTTTTGAGTATTCTACTGTGTATACAAATTTTGTTCGTTACATTGGTATCAGAACTCTTCAATCCTCTGGTCGCTCAACTGCTGCACAGAGCCAATCCGATCCGACCTTTGGCCATTAAAAGTCTCCCTCAACCTTGTTGTCGTTGAGGCATTTCAGATTCTCCATTTCATCGTGAGGCCTTTGGCCATTAAAAAAAAAAAAAACATTAGAAAGAAGGAAAGATCAAAAAAATTAATAATAATAATAATAAAATCAATTGAAATTAAAAATTAAAAAAATTAAAAAAAATATTATTTATTAAAGAAAAATAATTAAAAAAAATATATATATATATATATATGAATTTTAAAAAAAATAGAGAAAGGAAAAAAAAATCATTAGGAAAAAAATTAAAATTAAAAAGGTTATATAAAAAAAATTATAAACAAAGAGTTTAAAATAAATAAAAACCAGATGCAGTCGGTGGGTCGCACAGCTCCACCACAGCAGTCGTCGTCATTGATGGTTGCTTACAGCCTACACCCTACCACCCCACCTTGTCGCCTTCTACAACATCACAACATCCTCTTACCATCATCATTGGACAACGACCACCAACGCCACAACTGTTGCTCGATCTCGTCCCTGTTTTCGTACGCATGCGCTTTCTTTCCACTCTTGCCATCGACTGAGTCCTTTCTTCCTTCTGGCGATAAGCATTCACATTCCTTGCCACTACAGTCGTTGCTCGTTCAGTCTGTGCACGACTAAGACCTTTGGCAACACAGTGCAAAAGCATTGATTCGATCAACCATTGCTTGTGTTGCTTCATCCTTTTTGCTTGACATTATCTCAAACAAAGATAGATAATACCCAAGTTTTCGTGCCCGCACATTCGCTAAATTGGCTGAGAAATTACGTCAACCATAATTGGTGTAATCGCCACTGTCAATCTCATTTTCGGTGGAGTTGAAAGTCGCCAAACTGCTAACTACGAAAATACACTTGCATCCCTTAGGTGGCATATATCATAAAAGGTTTAGGCAAAAAAGGAATTAAAACACAAGGCTAAATCGGTACACCACCAAAGCCTATTCATTGTCGTTGAATAGTCGTCAAGAAATAGTCATGTTTAATATTCCAAATTGAAATTTACGCAAATAATAGATGCATGAACTAAAATACAACAATAATAATACGAACAAGAGCACAAATCAGAAAACGCCAAAATCTAGGCAAATAGTCCTAAGCCATTTTATTAATTATGCATGGATAATCAAGTACAAAAGGATGAAATCCATAGAACCTGGGCTTGCTACAACAAGCAACGCATACCCCAAGTGAGAATGTGTAGGATCGGCTATTGGAATTGACCCAAATCTATAAATGGGACATGGCCAAAAAATTCATTGCGGACTGTTGAATGGAACTAGTCGTCCTACTCAAAATAATGCCAGAATGCTCTGAAATTGCAACCGTGAGCTCATATCCTCAAACCCGAAAATACCTAGAAATGGTTTGGCCCATCTCCAAGCCAAAATCGAACCCACAAAATGATGCAAATTTCCTAGTTAATTAGCAAATCACCCTGCTATAAGAATGAGGATTTCAAGCCTGAATATTGCCCGGAAAATTCTATAAAATTAGCAAGAGACTCCTCTCAATAAACCACAAAAATCCAGAAAGGGTTTGGGTTGAACCCATCGACCCCCGATGACCCCCAACAAGTGCAACTTACCCAATTTAGCCAGAAAACACCCCACGAAACTGATATTGTTGAATTACGCCCAAATTCACCACTGGAAATCTCCTCCAACTCTAGCTAAATTCTCCCCTGAGGATTACCTCCAATCTCTAGCCCTTATCTCTCCTCAACCTCTATTCCTCCAGCCCCTGCACAAGCTTGCCTAGAGACCCCTGCACACTTCCAGAAATGTAGAATTTCGGCCCCAAGAATTCTCTCAAACTCAACCCTATTAATCACCAAAAAATCTCCAACTAAATTAGGGGAAACACCCTACAAATCCTCTGGTGCCCTACTCCTCCGTAACTGATCTCCAAACAAACAATTCGAACCAAATCGTACGCCTTGGAAGAAAATCGTACCAGCAAAATAACCTACAAATACGCCTAATGGAAACTCTAAATTGAGCTCCCCAAATTGCCTCGTCGAGGAGACACTTGAAGTTCTCCGAAATGAGGGTGGAATTCCCGCTTGCAAATTCCTTGTGTTGAACAACACGGTTGTCTTGGCTAAGCAACTCAAAAGAACTAATGTTAAATTAGCAAACGATCAAAGATACAAAATGGAGGCCTCCAAGCTCAATTTATAATTGTGGGTCCTCTCTCCCTTGGTGGTCCCCACCTTATACTAATTCGTACCCCTTCCCTTCTCTCTCTCTTCTCACTAATGCGAATTACCACTTGGGTCAAATTTCTCTCCTTTTGGTCCCCACTCTCCACTAAAGCTACAATTTCCCTTTTTCCTCCTAAGTCCCATTGTCGGAATTGCTTCCTCTTCCAAAGATCGTCTCCCATGTGGAAAATAAAAATTGAGGATATTGCAGTCCTCCCTGCCAAAAAATTGTTTGTCCTCAAGCAATGTCTTAACAAACACCCCCTCTAACTGTTTATCACCACTATCACCATCAGTAATACCAAGGTCCCAAATGTGCCATTGAGTCATCCCCAATCTCTGCACTGTCTGGTCATGAAGGAATCCCTAGATACTCGGATCCCCAGCCATCATAATCATTGTGAAGCACCACTTGTTCCGCTCACTGTCCAACAAGGTATAGGTACCAGAAGCCCTCTTCATACTATTAATAAGTAAAGAATTATGATAATGTATGACAATCTCTGACTCTCCATGAAACTGCCCTGTCAAGTAGTCCATCTCCACCACTCCAAGAGTAAACTCCTGAAGATACAGTCCAATTACCGTGGGGATGAAATCTCTTGAAGCGAACAAAATTCCTTCTCAAGTTAAAATGCTCCAAAAGATTTGGAATACAAAGATATCCATGAGGATACAAATATTATATTAGATAATAAGAATGAGATAGATGATTGAATGTTACAAATGAGGCCTACTTATATACCTATGCAGGTGCCTCTTCACGAAAGGTCATGTCTTATCAGACATGGCCTTTCAACCTAATTACTAATTAACTAATTAATCACTATTTAGATTATTTTATTCATGACATTGCCTTCCCCTCAAAAAGCTTTGTCTTCAAAGCTTGTCGATGAAAGGCCTCGATTTCTCTTCCTGCAACGAACATCTTCTTGTCTCGGGGCAGTCATCCTTGTCGATACAAGTTGATATGATCCTCTAAGTGACAAACAAAATTTTCGCACTGAGAATGGATCGGACCATCCTAAATCAATCTTCTGTGGAATCTTACAATGACTGGCAACTTGTGATGACTCATTAGTATTCATCAAAATATCAGCTTGTGTCTGTTCCGAATACATAGCTTGGTTGAGTTGTCTACTCCCGTGATTTGGATGTCGATAGGGAACTTTTTTAGTGCGACTTTGATTTCCTTTTGGCGAAGATGTTATTTAGTAGGTTACAGAACCTTCACTTAGTATGTTCCTCGTCTGAACTGCAACATCGAAGTTGGTATCTTTTGCAACTTGCTTGTCTTCTTCTTGAGTTGTGACATTTACTGAATAAATGTTTGCTTTTCCTGCAACTTGAACTTC
Organism: Pinus albicaulis; assembly: GCA_034641835.2. NCBI lineage: Eukaryota > Viridiplantae > Streptophyta > Pinopsida > Pinales > Pinaceae > Pinus > Pinus albicaulis. The sequence continues at coordinate 496,861,203 of CM076577.1, forward strand.
TACATTTGTCGGTTTCGACGATTCTTTTTCGACAAGTTGTTGCACCTTGTTTTCCAACGACTTCTTGTCTTTCTTCAACTTCTTAATTTGCATTAGTAATTTATTGTTGTGATCCTTGAGGCGAGCAACCTCTTCATTCTTGTTAGTGGTGATTTTTTCAATTTCCTAATGCATATTTTGTATCACCTTTTTACTTTCTTGAGAAATTACTTTTGAAATTTCTTGAATGTCTTCGGGTGTCACTGAATTTGCCTTTAAGTTAACGTCCTGTAGCGTTATTTTCTTCTTTTTGTATGAGAATGTTAAAAACTTCTTTTTTGTATTAAGGATGAATGACCCTAGTGATTCCATCCAGAGCGAACCCAGAATTATATCACTATCGTTACAAAATAAGGTTTTAATGGTAAATTGCGAGACCAAAGAATACTCCCCAATACTTAGGTGTAGATTCCTTATGTTGTATTGTATTTCATTTGCGTTAATTGAATTTGTTTCAATTATATTTGATTCAGTGATCACTAATTGGTTAGCACATTCAGTACTAACATAATTATCCTTTTGATTAAGATGGATAGATACGAGAACTTCGTTTCCCGCAAGTGACCCTTTAATTTTAATTAGCGCACAGACAAACATACTATAATTTTCAGGAAATCTTCCCTCTTTTATTTCCGATCTAGATTCAATTTCCTTTTCATCAAATGATTGATTCCATTCGTCTGTTGAATATTAAATAATTTTTTTTTCTTTTTCCAAAATCTTCTTATATTCCCCTTCTTTTTTTATAAAAATAAAATTTATTTATTTATATATGGCAATTTGTAAAACTTCTCTTTTATATATAATCTTTTCTTTTGGTCAAGCATTATCTTCTCTTCTTTATAATAAGACTTTCACCAAAATTAACTACTCTTTTAACTTTGATATATATATATATATATATATATATATATATATATATATATATATATATATATATATATATTTCTTTCTTTCTTTCCACTAGCTTATATCCTTTTTAAACTTTTAATATTTGCTTTTAGTACTATAAGGTATTATTGTTATAATACCTCTCTTTTTAAAAATATTAATTACTCCCTTTTCTTTTAATAGAATGTCAAATACCTTTTTACTTGACGGTATAATGCCAGCTTCTTAAATCTTTAATATTTAGAACGCATAACTTATATACCTTCGTATATAGTTATACTTGTATTTTTTATTTTTTTCTTTTTTTTCTTTTTTTTTATCTTTTTCCACCAGATATTATTAAATATAATATATGTTTTTCTTGATATATTGTTTTTAAGAATTTTAAGTGAATCACTTAATGGATTTGGCTACCCCTTCTCTAAATTAAATAAACCATAAAACAAAATTGTTTTCGGTATTTAAAAGCCACACCCGTATATTGTAATTATTACAACATATCTCTTCAAATCTGTGATGAAATGGGCTACAAGATGAATTGGCGTAATTTTAGGGGTGCACGAAAATTACGACAATAATAGTTGTGTAATTAGCACGGGTGAAAAGATGAATATTCGATGGTGGAGGACACGACCACAAGTGACGAGAAGGATTGTCGAAGGGGACAACGTGAGTTAGAGGCGGCGAATAGGTGGTAGGGAAACGGTAGCGAAAGGCCTACTCGTGGAAGGCGGAAGAGACGATGGCAGTAGCCGTGTGCGTCAGGGGTTTTAGAGAGGTTAGGCGGTCGAATGTGTGCCGGATGCCCAATTCAACAAGAGGTGCCACGGAGGAACAATTTGGGACGAAATTTTTGGTGGCACGATGTTACCAGCGGAGGCAGCAGCCGTTGGAAATTGCTGCGGAGGTTCGAGGGCAATAGTGATGGGCGGAGGCAACGTGATGGCTGTGTTGTTGTTAGTGGCACTTTGGTAGCGGAAGGCGGCTTGGACAATAGGCGGCTGCAAAATTTGTTTGTTGTGACAGAAATCTGTGATGTGAATTCCACTGGTGGTTGGTCTCGTTCGAGTTCACTAGCGGATAGTCTCGATAGACTATACCACGGCCAGCTGCACGTTATTTTGATGAAAAGACGTGGCGGTGGAAGGGAGGATAGGTGGGCGCCGCAGATGCAGATGACATTGCTCGATTTGAAAATCTGATGAATGTGCTCAATTTTGCAAATTTTTCTTTTTCTTTTTCTTTTTTCTTTTTTTATAAAATTTTTGACTTTTAATATTTTTTTTTCTTCATTACTCTTTTTTTTCTTCTTTGTTATTCTATGGTCTCTTTTATATATATATATATATATATATATATATATATATATATATATATATATATATTGACTTTTCTCTTCTTTTAATTTTAATGGCCAAAGGCCTAATGGCAAGTTGGAGAAACTCCAAATTCTAGTAGCGAAACGCTTCAGGGCAACAATGTTGACAAAATTAATGGTCAAAGACCTGGATCAGGGAGCGTGGCTCTGTGCAATGGTGAGCAGCCAGAATATCAAACTGCTCTGATACCAAATGACGCGAACAAAGTTCCTTCTCAAGTTAAAATGCTCCAAAAAACTTGGAATACAAAGATATCCATGAGGATACAAATATTATATTAGATAGTATGAATGAGATAGATGATTGAATGTTACAAATGAGGCTTGCTAATATACCTACGCAGGTGCCTCTTCACGAAAGGTCATGTCTTATCAGACATGGCCTTTCAACCTAATTACTAATCAACAAATTAATCACTATTTACATTATTTTATTCATGACATCTCTTCCGCATGGGCTTCCCCGGACCAACTCACAGACCAACCTACCATGCTGATGAAGTCTGCCATGCCATTAGCGAGTAACAAAAGCCCAATGGAAGATCTGAATGATGCCCCCCTGTGGTAGCCATCTCATCCCTCAAGGTCGCTAAGTTGTCAAATACTCTGATGCCTGGGTCCCATGCTAGTCTCAGAAGGGTGCCACCATGTTTTCGTTGCGCCAATCTGGCTCTAATGGGTTGCCCATCATGGGCACACTCTATCCTCCTCCCCTGAAACCTGGTGGTGAAATATCGACAAAAAATCAAGCTCATCATGCCCAGGTATCTCTATGATGTCAATATCTACCCATCCATCGTTAATCCCGATCCTAAGCAGCAATTGGAAAAACATGCTTCGCCATACAATGGAGGCCTCAACGATCCCCCATGAGTCAACCCCAAAGTGAGCTAGATCATCCTTTGCCATGACCCTGGTCATCATGAAATGGAGTGACCTGTCAGCGAACTAAATCCCCGAATCCCATAACCAGAGCCGTTGCGACATAGTCCTGATCACTGTTGGAACCCTCTTGTTCCACATCTCTGCTCCATGCATGTAATCACTATATAGAATCGCATATCATGAATCAACCTCGTGTACTCAAAATTGCCTTGTGCCTGCCATACCACATCGTGAAATCTATGATCTTGCCTTCTAAAAGCAGACCCCGATACTGCCTGGAGCCTAGACATCTGCCCGCAAGAGAAATCATCCACCCGTTGTATATGTTCCCATGACACCTCTGAGTGCCTTGCCCAAAATGTGTCATGTATCCCCTTAAGTGTTAACTCAAGGGTGGAACATATGCTACCGTTGTAGTAACCCATGCACTCCGCAAAACTATACCTGTTAGCTTGTGCCCTAACCCAATGCCACCGCTAAGGAGTCTCTCCCCTAGTGCGTTGAGTCCCATCCAAATATCTCAGCTGAGCTCCCTGCCCCCTGCTACTCGTGCCCAAAGTGTCAGAGGACAACAACAAAATCATTTGTGCCTGCAAGAGATGTAGAGGAGGGATAAGCATGTGAGTCCCCATAAAAATCATTTTGGCAGCTTCCCATTTAACCCTTGAGGTTACCAGTTTATTGAATTAGCTCCAACACAACAATAATGCTCTTCTTCAAGGAATTTTTTGGCTAAGTATCAAAGGAGCCGATGGATAAGTCTGTAAAAACTTTAGCATCAAGTTTCAAGCATTTTTCAGGAAGTAAATGATTGCACTCTACTTATAACAGAATAAATTGAGATCTCCATCATATTAAGGCTATATAAGTGCTAGTTGAAGAAGCCACTTGAATTATTTTTGTCAAGGTAAAAGGTACATTATGTCTTATAGCATAATTTCCCCCTGTGCAACATAATACGAGTCCTCTGTTCACTATTTCTAAATACCACATCTATAGATATTTAATCTCCTCGGTATGATGGGAAATGCTACCAACATTACAAATTGTAGGCTAACGATTTTCATTCCTGACTGTAAACATTTATTAGTCAAGGATAATCTGAGATATTTTTGTGACTAGAAAAAACTTTCTAGTTTCCATCAAATTTAGTGTGTTATTAAGGTTTCTGAGACATGACAGCCAATTGACTACAAGTTGTTAGCACATACTATTTTGTTCGGCATGAGGGTAAAAGGTTTTATGTGAAAATATTACCTTTGGCTGCCAATTCAAAGCCCGACCACTTGTAGGTACTAATGAGAAAATTACAGGTGGCTGCCAGTTAGAAGCCTGACACCTTATAGGTACTAAAAGATTCTGTAAATCGACTTAAAAATATATGTATTCACTTTCACAAAATGATCAGCCAGACATTCATTGTCAAATTTCCTAAAGAGGGTTTTGCCAGATACACTTGAGTTGCAAAAAGCGGACACGAATCTGACTGATACATTCGTCCAGAATGTGGACAATGTCTTAAATAAAAGTTACAGAATGTAACATGAGCTCAGACCAAAAAGAATATGAAGAAAAAGACGAGGGTAATTTGAAGCGAACAAAGTTCCTTCTTAAGTTAAATACTCCAGAACACTTGGAATACAAAGATATCCATGAGGATACAAATATTATATTATGAATATATGAGATTGAGATAGATGATTGAATGTTACAAATGAGTCCTGCTTATATACCTATGCAAATGCCTCTTCACGAAAGGTCATGTCTGGTTTCAACCTAATTACTAATTAACTAATTAATCACTATTTACATTATTTTACTCATTACATTGTCTTCCCCTAAAAAAGCTTTGTCCTCAAAGCTTGTCGATGAAAGGCCTTGATTTCTTTTCCTGCTACAAACATCTTCTCATCTCAAGGCAGTTATCCTTGTCGATACAAGTTTATATGATCCTCTAAGTGACAAACAAAACTGTCGCACTGAGAATGGATTGGACCATCGTAAATCAATCTTCTATGGAATCTTACGATGACTGAAAACTTGTGATGATTCGTTAGTATTCGTCGGAATATCAGCTTGTTTCTGTTCTGAATACATAGCTTGGTTGAGTTGTCTGCTCCCATGATTTGGATGTCGATAGGGAACTGTTTTGGTTTGACCTCTTTGATTTTCACCTGGCGAGGATGTTATGGAGATGGTTACAGAATCTTCACGTAGAATGTTCCTCGTTCGTCTGGCATCTAAGTTTGTTTCTTCTGCAACTTGTTTGTCTTCTTCTTCTATTGAGACATTGACTGGATCAACGTTCGATTTTTCTTCAACTTGAACTTCTATTTTGAAGATTTCGATGCTTCATTTTCGACAAGTTATTGCACCTTGTTTTCCAATGACTTCTTGTCTTTCTTCAGCTTCTTAATTTGCGTTAGTAATTTATCGTTGTGGTCCTTGAAGTGAGCAACTTCTTCATTCTTGTTAGTTGTGATTTCATCAACTTCTCTTTGCAAATATTGTATTGCTTTTTTACTTTCTCGAAGAACTACTCTTGTGATATCTAATATGTCTTCTGGTGTTAGTGAATTCGGCTTCATTGTGAAATCTTGTAACATTATGTTTTTCTTTTTGTAAGAAAATGTCAAAAAATTCTTTTTCGTATTAAGGATGAATGACCCTAGTGATTCCATCCAGAGCGAACCCAGAACTATATCACTCTTATTGGAAAATAAGGTTTTAACAGTGAATTGTGAGACAAGGGAATACTCCCCAATACCTAGGTGTAAATTCTCTATGTTGTATTGTTTGTCATTTGTGTTAAATGAATTCTCTTCGATTATATTTGATTCAGGGATCACTAATTGGTTAGCACATTCGGTACTAACATAATTATTCTTTCGAGTAAAATCGATAAATATGAGAACCTCTTTTCCCGCAAGTGACCCTTTGATTTCAATTAGCGCATCGACACACATACTATAATTTTTAGGAAATCTTCCCTCTTTTAGTTTTGTTTTGGATGCCATTTTGTCAGATAAATTCGGGATTTTTAAGGGTGACGCTTCCTAATATTTATAATAAAATATTATTATTTCCCTTTAATAAACCCTCAAGCTTAATTAATCTTTCCAATATCCTTTACTATTATTCTCTTTTAAAAGAGGCTCAAATTCTTTTATATATGTATATATTCTCTTTTTAAATAAAATCTTTAGAATATAATGATTTATCTCCTTTTCCACTTTTCCAATACTTAAACCTTTAATAACCTCTTTTTCCTTTTATATACCTTCAAGCTTTAAAAATGATTCCTTAATATTTTAAGAAATCCTTAATAATATTTTTCCTTCCATTTTTTTTTTTGAAAATTACTTCCTTTATATAACCTTAAATATAGTCTTCCTTTAGTGATGAGTTCTCTGACTAAGTAAATTCTAGTTTTATTTATTTATTTTTATTTATAATTTTTTATTTTTATTTTTGTAACAATTGATTTGACACTAGTGAAACGTAACTATTCACCTATATTCACCTATAAAATATATGTCCATGTGTATTTGACTCAATTAATGTTCTCTATGTAAAAGTAAACTTATCATTCACACAGAGATTTCTTTTTCTTTTTGTTCTTATTTTTGTAGAAATTTCTATTTTTCCACCCCAGTTTTCAATTTCACCTTATTTCTCCAAATAGTTAAATGCCCTTTCCCATGGCTTTACATTCAACAAGCTGGAAAATAAATATTTTCTAAAAACACAAATTCTGGAAAATTTTCACAGTGCTGGAAATTGCAGAAATAAAAATCAGCAGACTAAAATAGCGACACAAAACATTTTAACACAGTGATTTTTTGTCAACATGACCCTGGAAAAACCCCCTACAACTCTTGGGGAAAACCAATTCGAAAGCTTCTCTTTATTTTTTAAATATTGCTTTTACAGTGATGCAAAAATTTACACAGCAAAAAAATTACAGCAACTTCGAAACAGAACTTATCTCGAAAACTGTGACAAAATCCACCTCGGTTTCCGTGCCCACAAAACAGAAAAATTACAACAGAAATTATAGCCTTCAAAACTGTACGAAAAGCCTCGAAAACAGTGCCAAAATGGCTGTACGGCCTCCCTCGAAATCTGCAGTTTTATCTTCTCGAAATTCGTGCCCACTTGCCTCGAACTTTGTGCTCCGCCCTACTGTACAGATTTGCTGAAAGTTAATGTTGCTACCCTCCTTCTTCTCACTGCTTAGAAGAATTCTCTTCAGCTTTCTCCTTCTCCTTCTCTCAATCTGTTCATGAAAGAATTAGTGAATGAATGACCTTTTCTCTCCTTTTCCTCCTTTAATAGAACTCTAAGTGACTTTTGGGTTATCCCCAAATCCAATGGCTGAAATAGCTTTAGATCTAGGGTTGAGATTAAATGCTCTTTTAAATCTCACTTTCTATTTTTTAATTCACCCCACTTTAATAAAGACCCATTTAGTCATTTATTTCCAAAGTCACTTTTCCTTTCTAATTTTACATTAACTTTATTAAAGTCATTTTAAAATTAGACTTTAGTAACTTTTTCACTTAAAGTCACTTTTAAATTAGATTTTACTTTATAACTTTATAAAGCCACTTTAGGAGAAAAAATAAATTCTTTTGGACACTTTTCCCTAGGCCAAAGATCAAAGCCTTAGGGAACCACCTGTCCTCCGGTAACCAAATTTCAACACTCCCTCTTACCAAGGAAGGTGTTCCTCACCACACCCATCTTGTCTCTGAAGTAGACATGCTTGCCCCGTGGTAAGGCTTTGGTGAGAATATCTGCAACCTGCTCATCAGTGGGAATATACTCAAGCTTCACAGCTCCTTTCTGAACATAGTCTCTGATGAAGTGATATTTGATCCCGATATGCTTTGACCTGTCATGAAATACTGGATTCTCCGTGAGTTTAATGCAACTCTGATTATCACAGTAAATCACTGAAGGTCTCAACGGCTGACCAAATAAGCCAAACAACATCCTGCGAAGCCAGATGGCCTCACAACTAGCTAGACTGGCTGCCATATACTCTGCTTCCGCTGAACTCAATGCTACTGACTGCTGCTTCCGGCTGAACCATGACACCACTGCCGAACCCAACCCAAAACAACACCCTGAAGTGCTCTTCCTATCAGAAGCACAACCTGCCCAATCAGAATCAGTGTAACATGCCAATCTCACTCCATCCCCCTGCCTATAATCCAGACCATACTCCACCGTCCCCTGCAAGTATCGCAAAATGTGTTTTGCAACAATCCAGTGAACCTTCCTAGGCTCACACATAAACTGACTCATCGTGTTGACTGCAAAATATATATCTGGTCTGGTGTTGACCAAATACATCAAGGAACCAATCAGTTGTCTATACAACGTGGGATCCACCAACTCGGAATCCAAAGCATGAAGCTTCTTCTAGTTGGTGATCATCGGTGTCGACATGGATCTACAATCCTCCATGTGGAATCTGCCAAGGATGTCCACAATATACTTCCCCTATCCCAAAAAGAAATGCCCCTCCTCCTGCCACACCTCCAAACCCAAAAAGTAATGCATCAAACCGATGTCTTCATCTCAAACTCCGACGCAAGATCTCTCTTGCAGTGCTCTATGAGTCTCTTTGCACCTGTAAAGACCAAGTCATCAACATATAGCACCAGAATGAGAGGCTCCTCACCTATCACAATGAATTATAAGTTCAAATTTGCCTCACTCTTTGTGAAACCCATCTCCTGCAAATATGTATCTATCTTGGAGTACCAAGCTCTGGGAGCTTGCTTCAGGCCTAGGTTGCGGGGAAGCTTCAAACCCCCTTCGCTCCGGTTTCTGAAACGCGCTCCGTGCGGAAGCATTTCGGAAACGCTCGGAAACGCGATCCCGAAAACGCTTCCTGAGGGGAGCGTTTTCGGGAGCGCGTTTCCAAACCTGTTAAAACGCACCCTGTTTTTTCGAGAGCGTTTCAGGAAGCGCTCGGAAGCGAACGCTCCTCGAAAAATAAAAATAAAAATTAATTTTAAATATAAAAATAAAAAATTAAAAAATTAAAAAATTTGTTTCCCGGCGCGCAGAAATTTTTTTAGGGGAAAAATTGAATTGTTTAAAAGGGGGGGGGGGTTTCATTTTAGTTTTCATCGTTTGTTAACTGTTGAGAGAGCAAGAGCAAGAGTTGAAGGAGAGCGAGAGCGAGAGCAAGGAAGGAGAGCAAGGAGCAAGGCAACAGGAGAATTGCAAGAAAGAGGTAGGCCTTCTAATCCAATTTAGTATTTTCTAGGATGAATTTGTAGATTGTTAAATTGCTTAAAAATGAAAACTTGAATTTTTCTTGAATGTTGCATTTTATTGGATTTAAAACTTAAAAAATGAATTGCTTTTTTCCTATGTTGCATTTCCTATTGCCATTTGGCATTTTTCCATTTGTTTTGCAGGCTAGAAACTTGTTTCCATCATGGCTATATGGCTAGGGATTTTCCTCATGTTGGTTCCTTTCTTTGTGATAATGGTGTTGGAGAGTGCTAGAAGAAAGAGGCAAATCAGAGAAGAGGAGGATGAAGAGGAGGGTTATGGTGGATCTGAAGAAAATTCTGAAGAGGAGGAGGATTATGCTGAGGAGGAAGTGGGGAGTGGAGAACCTGAGAACATAGATTCCCCAACTAAACAAGACCAAACTCCTTTGTGGAAATATGTTCAGAAAATGGAAGGAGGGAAAGGTGGTGGAACCACTAAATTTATTTGCCCCCATTGCAATAAACAATACCATGGTTCATACACCTGTCTGAGAAGGCACCTTTGTGGGATAATGCCAAGGGATGGAACTAAAAATTTTGGAATCAAAGTTTGTACTTTTGTGCCAACACCACAGAGAGAGATATATAGGAAGGAAGAGGTGGTTGCCCTATAGAGATCATCTAAAAGATCTAGGGGTTAAGTTGATTCAGGCCCAACACATCATGGACAAACAAGTTCAACTTCCACCCATGCCAGTGTTTTTGGAAGCAGTGGCACTGGATTAAGGCGTAGAACCATATCCAATTTCCTAGACGAAGGGTGTAGGAATGATGTGGATTCAAAAATTTATCGGTTTCTATATGCATGTGGGGTGCCATTCAATGTTCTTCGCTCACCTTATTGGCATGAAATGGTTTCTGCCATTAATGATGCCCCCAAAGGATACAAAAGCCTTGGGTATGACAAGGCCAGAACCGTGGGTCTTGATCATGAAAAAGCTAAAATAAACAATTCTTTGGCTAGAATGACAAGTTCGTGGAATGAGCATGGGCTGTCCATTGTCTCTGATGGATGGACCAATGTAAAAGGAAAACCATTGATAAATGTTTTGGCTGTGTCAGTTAGTGGTGCAGTGTTCCTGGCAGCTTATGATTATTCGGAGAAATTCAAAACCGACATTAACATTGCAGAACCATTACTTGATATAATTGAAAAGACTGGGCCCTACAATGTCATACAGGTCATGCTTGATAATGCGCTAGCGCCAGGCGTAGAGGAGCAATTATTGAGGATAAATACCCCAACATTTTTTTGGTCTGGGTGTTTGGTTCACACAATGAACCTTTTGATGCATGATATCATCAAAAACAAACAACCTCAATTCAAATGGCTTGGTGATTTGTACAAGAGAGGTAAAAAAATGATAAAATTTATTACAAATCATAGCGATACCCATGGGCTTTTCTGTACTCACTCCAAATTGGAGTTGTTGAAAATAGGAAAAACTAGATTTGCTAGCTATTACCTCACCTTGAGGCGCCTTTTGAAGGTAAGAGAGTCATTGGCTGCAATGGTATCAAGCCCACACTGGCAGCTATTAAAGGACAGGGCGGCAACAATAGTTGACAGGCAAGGTTTCGAACATGTGGAGGAGACCGCCCTTGACCATTTGTTTTGGGCACGTATGAGGGAAATTGTGAGTTTTACCAAGCCCATTTATAACATGATTCGCTTTGCAGATACTGATAAACCAGTGATTGGAGAGGTTTATGAGCAGATGGATAGCATGTTGGGGCAAATAAAAGATATTGTTAAGGATAATGATCCCAGCTTGTATGCTATGATTCATGACTGTGTGTGTGCACGGTGGAATAAACTCAATGTTCCACTACATGCTTTGGCATATATCCTTACGCCAAAATATTACTCTCCATCTTGGTTGGGCCAACTTGCACCTGGAGGTGGGGTTAGGGTGAAACCTCACACAGATCCAGAGGTACAAGAGGGGTACATGAAGGCATTGGACAAATTGGTACTTGACAGGGAAGAGTGTGCTAGATTGCGCCTTGAATTAGGCAAATACTTCAGTTGCACTGCTAACTTTGGTTCTTTCCATGCAATGGAAGACAGGGACAGATTTGATGCTCTCACATGGTGGGAAGTATATGGCGGCATGGGACTTTTGCCAAAGTTGGCTAAAAAAGTTCTCTCACAGGTTGTGAACACTTCTTCTGCAGAGAGGTGTTGGAGCACCTACAGCTTTATACACAATGTGAGAAGAAACAGGCTGAATGAAAACCGAGCTGAAAGCTTGGTTTATGTGCATTATAACTTGAGGTTGTTAAGCCATTACTGTGATCGGGCAAATGAGGATCAATCATACAGAGTCTGGGACAACAACCCAGAGGATGATAATTTGAAGGAGCGACACGTTACATACCGGAAGAATTGGAAGCGAACTTTTATAGGGATGATGATGAAGCATCGGCCAGCACCGCCACACAGAGCCGGTCCCACCATCTGCGGTAGCCGGTGCGAGGTGCCGGTGCCGGTGCCATACCCGATACTCCCAACATTTGTTCCTTTGCAGATCCGGCCTCCACCTTCCTAGTGGTGGTGGTGGTACTCACAAGAGGTACTAAGAAGACCAACATTTCCTCGTGGCTCACAAAAATTAGACATTTTCTGGGTAAATGCTTAGGGGCCGGAAGCCAGGATAAAATGAATTTTTTTTGTTTACTAGTCTTCTGTTGTTGTTGTGGGTTGAACAGTTGAAACTTGACTGTTTCATATTTATTATGATAATTTTTGTAAACAATATATGACAATTTAAAGTTTGAATTTGAAGGTGAAACTTTGAAGTTGGCATTTATAAGTTTATAAGTCATTATGAATTATGAATATGATGCTTCATGAAAGTTATATGGTGATCAATGAATCAATGATGATAAATGTTATATATCAACGATGATAAATGTTATATATTGAATTTTGAAATCAATGAATCAATGATGATAAATGATATATATCAATGATGATAAATGTTATATATTGAAATTTGAAATCAATGAATCAATGATGATAAATGTTAAGATTGAAATTTGAAATCAATGATGATAAAATGTTATATATCAATGATGATAAATGTATATTGAATTTTGAAATCAATGAATCAATGATGATAAATGTTAGATATTGAAATTTGAAATCAATGATGATAAATGTTATATATTGAATTTTGAAAGCTTGAAACCTTCAGATTGATGATTTGCGAGACTCAAGAGTCAATATGTTGTATGCTTCCAACTCGTGGGCGTGGTTGATGAAGATTATAACTTATAGATGATTGATGTTATATGATTCAATCTATGTTTTTATGTTTTTTATGTCTAATTCATCATTACATGTTTTTGTTGACATATATGCATCAAAATATAAAAAATATTAAAAATATTAAAAAAAAAAATAATATATATATATATATATATATAAACGCTCCTGAAAACGCTCCGGACCGGAAGCTTTTAAAAATGGCGCTCCGCGCTTCGCTCCCGCTTCCAAGTAACCTTGCTTCAGGCCATAAAGGGCTTTCTTCAGTCTGCACACATGGGACTCCTTCCCATGCACCTCAAAGCCCTGTGGCTGCTCAATGTACACCTCCTCCTGTATGAAGCCATTGAGAAATGCGGTCTTCATATCCATCTGGTGGATCTTCCAACCCATCTCTGCTGCTATCGATATAATGGAGCGAATCGAAGTATATCAAGCCACGGGAGAGAAGGTCTCCTCATAATCTACTCCCTCTACCTGGGAGAACCCTCTAGCCATAAACCTCGCTTTGAATTTCTCAATGCTGCCATCTGCAACATGCTTTACCTTGTAAAGCCATCTGGAAGTCACCACGGATTTTCCCTAAGGCCTTGGCACCACCTCCCAAACATCATTCTTCATGATAAAAGAATACTCCTCCTACATGGCCTCTCTCCAGACTTGCTGGCTCGCTGCCTCCTCATAGCTAGAAGGCTCAGAGTCAATGATGTTGGCAGCCATTGCCATATAGCTACAAAACCTCTCAGGTGATCTGCTCTCTCTGACCGGCCTCTTAGGCACAGCAACAGATGTGGCCTCTCTCAAGGTATCCTGAAGCCACTTGGGCTTCATCTTCCCTGAGCACACCTCTCACATTAGAGAATGAAACTCCTCCTCATCAGAAGTCTAAACTCTTGACTGTCTGTCTAATGTCCTCCTGCCTGAACCTGAACCTGTAGATGCTAAAGTACCGTGTGAACTGTCCATCAGTGGACTCCATAGTGAACTGCTCTGTGGACTGCTCTGCATGCTGCCCGAAGCACCACCCCTCTGACTCTGCGAACCACTTCTCATTGACGGACCAGACATCGTCATAGATGTACCTCCGGATCCTCCTGATCACTGCCCACTGGATCATTGTGACTGACTCAACTGCTGTTGAGGGTCTGGCTGATCCAGATACTCTAACTCCCGTGACCTCCTGAAAGCCCGATCCTCCTCGAATCTCACATCCCGCCTGATAACAACTTTCCTCGAAGCAGGAATATAGACCCGAAAGGCTTTCGAGGTCTCACTATAGCCCACAAAGATACCCTTCTCAGTGGTGGGCTCTAGCTTGGTCCTCTTCTCCTTGGGTACGTAGGAGTATGCAATACACCCAAAGATACAGAAGTGACCAACATTAGACTTCTTCTCAGAAAAAGCCTCCTCTGGAGTCACATGCCCCAAGGCACGACGCGAACTCCTGTTCTGCAAGTATACAGCAGTATTGCAGGCCTCTGCCCACAAAAACAAAGGTAACCCCTGATCATGTAACATGGCTTTGGCAGCCCCAATGAAGGATATGTTCTTCCTCTCTGCAACCCTGTTCTATTGGGGGTTGTAAGAAACTGTGAACTCCCTCCTAATGCCTGTCTCCGCACAATACTCAACAAACTCTCCAAGGGTGTACTCACCTCCATTGTCCAACCTCAGGGACTTGATCTTCCAACCTGTCTGTGTCTCCACAAGAGCTCTAAACTCCTGAAACCGCTTGAAGACCTCACTCTTGGTCTTCAAGAAATAAATCCAGGTCTTCCTAGAATGATCATCAATGAATAACACATAATACTCATATCCACTCAAGGAAACATGAGACATCCGACCGCTCACATCGGAATGAATCAAATCAAGTATCCCAATCGCTCTGTTGTCACTGCTGGGAAAAGGGGATTTGGCAAACTTGCCCATCGCACATCCTCTGCATGTATCAATGTGATCAGTACTAAAATCTAGCACACCTGTAGTGATCTCCCGCAATGTCCGGAAGGATCCATAATACATGTGCCCCATCCTGCGGTGCCAAATCTCAAACAGCTCAAAACTGCTAGCTCTGTTGTCGGTGCTACTGCTCAATGCCATAAGGGGCTGAAATGCAAACTTGTACACCTTTGCATGGCGTACACCTATCACTCTAGCTAACTCAGCTAGAGTACCCCTAGGATATATCAGCACCTGTCATCTCCTGAACAATATTTCATACCCTTTGTCCTCCAATGCTGAGACGGATATGAGGTTCTTCCTCATCCTTGGCACATATAAAACATCTGACACCTTCAAGGGAGGTTTGGGTTCCCTATCAAATGTCAGTGTCCCCACACCGACTACTCTAACAACATTGTTATCACCGAGTAATACCTCTATATCAGTGCCACTCTCTGAAAGCTCTGAGAAGTACTCACAAACTCCTGTCATATGACATGAAGCTCCACGGTCCACATACCAGATACCCGAAGATGCTCCGCTAGTCGAGGGAAATGCATGCTCCCTCTGAACCTCCATGGCAGGTGATCCTGCACTAGTGGACTCACAACCACTGAACCCAAACTCTTAGTCAAATCTATCTGAAAAGTCCTCAATCTCTACTGATGCTGCCATGGTCTGGTTCTCCCCCTTCTTCTTCTTCTCTAGACACACAACTGCATAGTGTCCCATCTTCTGACAACTCCAACACTTCACTTTGGAGTAGTCCTTCTGCGTGTTCTCCTGTTTACCTTTACCTTTGCCTTTGCCCCCACCACCACTTGTGGAAGCATGCTTCTTGCCTTTGCCTCTCTTGCCTCCATCCAACAATGCTACATCCTCATCTTGCTCAACTGGCTTGGCTGCCCCAAGCTAACTCTTCCTGATCTCTGTCTGAATGCAATCATCCCAAAACCTCTCCCATGTGGGAAGGGTCTCACGTGCACAAACCCCATCAGCAAAATTCAGCCATGAAGTAGGAAAGCCATTCACTGCAATCCGCACCAACTCACTGTTTGGAATGACCTCTCCAATTGCTGTCAATGCATCTCTCACATTAGTTATCTTTGTGAGATAACCAGTTGCACTATCATTCTTCCCCATCTTAATGGTCTTCAGCCTCTCCCTTAGGACAATCTTTATGTTCTCATTGGTACTCTGGTAGAGATTGGTCAAGGCAGACCACATCTCATGAGCATGTCTCTTTCCTCTCACATGAGGAATCACATGGTCTTTAATACCATCTAGAATCAGTCTTTTTCCCTTGTTATTCTTTTTATTAAATGCTGCTAACTGAACAGTATCAGTAGGCACATTAACAGGCTGTTGTTGGGTATGAACCATGATATCCCAGACTTCTCCCTCCTCAAAGATGCTCTGCATTCTTTCTCTCCAAACGTTGTAATTACTATGCCCATCCAACCTATCTTCCTCCCTTAATCCCAATGACATCTTTGCTGTCCTAAAAATTGAAAATAGCACTGGTGTAGTAAAGATAAAAATTTTGTGTGAAAAATCAGCGTGCTGGAATTTTTTGAGTGAAAAATCAGCAACCTGTAATTTTTCTCTTTGTTGTCCCAAACTGCATTTTCAGCACCCAAGCTCTAATACCATGTAGAAATTTTTATTTTCCCACCCCGGTTTTCAGTTTCACCTTATTTTTCCAAATAGTTAAATGCCCTTTCCCATAGCTTTACATTCAACAAGCTGGAAAATAAATATTTTCTGAAAACACAAATTCTGGACAATTTTCACAATGCTGGAAATTGCAAAAATAAAAATCAACAGACTAAAACAGCCACACAAAACATTTTAACACAGTGATTTTTGGTCAACATGACCCTGGAAAAACCCCCTACAACTCTTGGAGAAAACCAGTTCGAAAGCTTCTCTTTATTTTTTGAATATTGCTTTTACAGTGATGCAGAAATTTACAATGCAAAAAAATTATAGCAACTTCGAAACAGAAATTATCTCGAAAACCGGGCCAAACTCCAACTTGGTTTCCGTGCCCACAAAACAGAAAAATTACAACAGAAATTACAGTCTTCAAAACTGTATGAACAACCTCGAAAACAGTGCTGAAATGGCTATATGACCTCCCTCGAAATCTGCAATTTTATCTCCTCGAAATTCGTGCCCACTTGCCTCGAACTTCGTGCTTTGCCCTGCTGTACGGATTTGCTAAAAGTTAGTGCCACCGCCCTCATTCTTCTCACTGCTCAAAAAATTTCTCTTCAGCTTTCTCCTTCTCCTTCTCTCAATCTGCTCATGAAAGAATTAACGAATGAATGACCTTTTCTCTCATTTTCCTCCTTTAATAGAACTCTAAGTGACTTTTGGGTTATCCCCAAATCCAATGGCTGAAATAGTTTTAGAACTAGGGCTGAGATTAAATGCTCTTTTAAATCTCACTTTCTATTTTCTAATTCACCCCACTTTAATAAAGACCCACTTAGTCATTTATTTCCAAAGTCACTTTTCATTTCTAATTTTACATTAACTTTATTAGAGTCACTTTAAAATTAGACTTTAGTAATTTTTTCACTTAAAGTCACTTTTAAATTAAATTTTATTTTATAACTTTATAAAGCCACTTTAGGAGAAAAATTAAATTCTTTTGGACACTTTTCCCTAGGCCAAAGATCTTAGGGAACCACCTGTCCTCCAGTGACCAAATTTCAACAATTTTACCTTGCAAATACCATGGGCAATTACCATGGGCTTCTAAAACCACAATCTTGTAAACCACTTCAAAGAATAACCAAAATAACCTTATCTACTATTCCTTCTTTATTTTTCCTTTTTATTTTTAAATTGTCTTGGTATGTACGTATATGTACTAATTTATATATATCTCTTTTTTTTTCATTTTTTTACTTTTCTATATATATATATATATATATATATATATATATATTGCTTTTGCTTCTTTTTTTTCAAAAATTTCCCCTTTTTTTCTTCAAATTTTTAATTCTGGCCAAAGGCCTACTGGTGAAATTTCTTCAAATTTTTAATTCTGGCCAAAGGCCTATTGGTGAAATTTCTTCAAATTTTTAAATTTGGCCAAAGGCCTACTGGTGAAAATGGAGAAACTCCAAGACTGGTAGCAAAACGCTTCGACGACAACAATGTTGAATTTTTGATGGCCAAAGGCCTGGACTGAGGAGCGTAGCTCTGTGCAGCGATGAGCGGCCAGAAGATTGAAGTGCTTCGATACCAAATGAAGCGAACAAAGTTCCTTCTTAAGTTAAATACTCCAGAACACTTTGAATACAAAGATATCCATGAGGATACAAATATTATATTATGAATATATGAGATTGAGATGGATGATTGAATGTTACAAATGAGTCCTGCTTATATACCTACGCAGATACCTCTTCACGAAAGGTCATGTCTTATCAAACATGGCCTTTCAACCTAATTACTAATTAACTAATTAATCACTATTTACATTATTTTATTCATTACATAATTTTATCTAGAATGAATCCTTCAAATAAAGACTACATTTCACCTTTGTCTGTTGGACTTGAGGACAGCCCTTCCCTCTTCAAAATTGCCATCAATTCTTCTTTAAGATGTGCATCTTGCTTACTTTCAGGAAATTGTCGTGCCTTCCTGTACACAATTGGTGGAACACTGAAAGTGACAAGAAACGCATCAAAAGATGAGAATCAGCTATTTAGCTACCCTAAATATTAAATAGTTGGAAAGATTGTTAACACAACAAATCAAACAAGTTGAATTAAGATGTTTTAACTAGAATGTGAATTTCCTGTTGACTAAAGGATTCAAGGGAATACGTCATTCCACAAGCTTTTATAATCTTCTTTAGATGCTCTACTCGCTCGCCATGCACCAGGCTTGCATTGGTTGTCTTCTTCCTTTCTTTCTGCTTAAATATATACAAATTATTAAGTTATCACATACATGTGAAAACAAGATTTAAAAAAAAACAAACTAATAGCATCAAGTAAATTCTTAGAGGACCTTGATCACTTTGTCAACAGATGAATCACTGCCAGTGACTTCAGATGTCTGGTGTTTGGCCAGACTTTCATCCTCACTCTCACTCTCTACTTCTTTCCTTCTCGCAGACTCTCGTTTCAGTTGATCTGTATCCTCATCTTTAACAGCCTTCTGTTTCTTCAACACTTTCTTTGCTGATTTTTTCTCTTCACTCTCAGGTTCTTTCTTTCTCCTTTTCTCTTTCAAATTTTTACTGGCAATATCTTCCCCCTTCCTTTTCTTAGATTTACCCTCCTTCAAAGCCACTCTGGTCTCTTCTATCTCCTCATCATCCCTTGAAATGCCAGTAGATTCTATTGAATCCTCTGTGTTATCAAATTTCTTCTTTTCAACTTCTTGTTCTGAATCATTTTCCTTGCCCTTGGATGAATTTTTCTTCTGGCTTTTTTTCTTTGTTTCTTTCACATCATCAGGTGCATCAATTGGACTAGCAAGCACCTGCTACACAGGATTCTCAAAGTGTTGGCTAAAGAAGATTCAACAATGCAAGGAAATAAAACCTCAAAGAAAAAAGAAAGGCAGATAAAATTACCTCATCAACAAGTTTTTCAATCAAAGCTTTATGGGCATCAAGTGCTTTTTTCTCAAGTTTAAGGTCTTGTTCCAGAAGTCTACGCACACCTCCCATAGTGATAGATCTGAATACATGAATAATACAGGCAAACATTACCACAACAATCTAATCCTACTCTAATCCTACATAAATGAATAATGATATATATCTTATGGAACCCATGCCATACACTAACTACAGTCCACAACAAATAAATAAATAGACCAATCACAACAAAACATACTCTATTTCAGCTCGCAGATAGGAAGCTCTCTTTGAAAAAGCTTCTCTTATTATTGCATCATTCACCTCAACAGATGACTCTTTTTTGTCTTTGACCTCAGTGTCAACTTTTTCCAGACCCATTCGACCTGTTTGGTCCTCGTCTGGTATCTCAATATCAGTTTCCTCAACTGCTTGTTTTTTCAGCAGTTCATCCTCTTGCTCATTTAATCCGCCATTATATTCAGTTTCCAATTTTTGTTTCAAAGGTTCTGAACTTCTGAATCTTTTTTCTAATTTTGATTCCTCAGCTTCAGTTTCATTTGCAGTTAGATTCCCAGAAGCATCCTCGTCCTCTGAACTATCGAAGTTCTGCTAATAAATAGTGAATATAGATCAAAAAACAAAGGCACAGAAAGCAGAACATGAAGACAGCAAAAGGCCTGTATAGAGTCTCATAGACAAAAAGATGATAGTACTAAGTAAACCCTACAGTCAAGGCCAATAATTTCGAACATCAAATTTTCCAATGCAAAAGTAGTTAATCAACACAATGAAATGCACATATTTATATATAATGACTTTTCATATGTAAACAAAAGTGTAGATGTAACAACATAGACAACTGCATCAAAGTCACCCTCTAAGAGTAACTAATGTTGAAGTGCAACAATGTTTGAATGTGTACACAGAATTTAGATCAGAATTTTGATCATAGGACATCTTATTCATTATCAGCTGAAAGAGATGAGAAAGGAAGATATCAAATATACAACGCACCTGAGATTTACACCTATACAGTTAAAATGCTAAAACATATTGTTTCAAGTCTCCAATTATTATAACTCCAATGTGATTAAAGAGTTACCATAATGAAGCATTTTGCACCGTATTCAGGGCAATCCAAACATAATAAACAAATCTTCTAAGTATTACAAGCCAAAAACATAAAAGTACACAAAGCTCATAAGTATCATGAGTCAAAAACATAGAGGTACACAAAGCTTGTATATTGGAAGTATTATGAGGCAAACGTGTAGAAGCAAAGAAGGGAGCCATTTTAATATAAAACACATTTTTCTTCCAAAAGAAACCAACCCTCAATGTCTTCTTATTATTTTATGAATTATCTGTCATGAGAGGGGAGTAAAAGGGTACCTCTTGTAAAAGCTTCTTAATCAATTGCTTGTATGCATCCAACGTGAAAGTTTCCAGTCCCAGATCATCTTCCAAGAGTCGGCGAACACCTTCAAAGGTCAAAGAACTGCGGTAAAGCCCACTGTAAGTCTTCTGGATTTCAGCCATCCATATTTTCTATGTATAACTAAATTTATCTAGTAATCAGCATAACAGGTGTTCATTTTATAGTTTAAAGAATAAAAAAGAAGACATTTAAGAAGAAAAGAAAACAAGGAAAAACAATGACTAATCCACTATAATGAATATTAATACGTAAGAATATGTAATCTGAACAGTATTTGTGGATGTGTCATCAGCCGGTACAAAAGTTCATGTCTCCATGATGCAAATAGGAAAGCTGATAAATGCTTTTCCTATCAACCCTTTTAGTCATCAAATAACCGGAATTCCAATTGAAAAGACTACCCTAAGAATCCATAACACCAAGGAGCCCGCCAAGAATGGATTACAGTACCCGAATGATTTAACAAACTCAAATCTGATGGAGCAGCCCAAAAGCCAGCTAAAATGCAGATGCAGGGTCAATTAGAGCCTACAAAGGGACTGTGACACTTGATTCCTTCCCTTCACTGTAGGACTTCCTCACACCTCTAGTAATGAATGTATGGTCGCCTTGGTTCTAGGCTTCAAGCTAGTGTTGACCATATGGATAAGACAGCTAAGGGTAGAAAGAGTAGCAGGAGACCATGTTCTGGTTATAAATTTTATGAAAGCAAACCAGAATAGTGACAACTGGAAAATAAATGAGGAAACATGAGGGCTCTTCACTCGGTAGAAATTAACAAGAATAAATCAACAGATCAGCTTAGTGAATTAGGGGTATCATTAGGAGGTAAATAAGCCCAAACTCAAAAGGTACATAAACAGAACGAAAGAAGTAAAACCCAGAAAAGAGTTGCTCTTCAAGGTGTCATAGAATGTTGCTGGTTTGGGTGAAGCAACAAAGAAGTCAACACCAATCTAAAGATCAAATAAAGATGGGAAAGGTTCTAGGTCCATCATTTCAACTTAACTCCTTCAATTTAGTCATTTTGATCAGAAAGGAAAATTTAATTTACCACAAGAAGGTGGAATATTAGGAGATAGGTGAAGGCATTGAAGCATTCAAGACACTTCACAGCAGCTTCACTTTGATAAACCACAAGCACTTCAAACCTCCTATTTTAGTTTGTCTATATTGTACAACCTGCATGAGTAACTCAATTCTGTAATCAGACGACCATGTAATAGACACAGAAATCTAACCTCCAATAGAACAAGGGAAAATGCTGTCCTCTTTGCCCAGATATGGGACAAGAATTTTGTAGCTTACTAAAGTTTTGAGGAACTATGAAGTTAACAAAGTTCGTACTTCTCCTTAAATACTCTAGAAGCCTTGGAATGTGAAAATATCCATTGAGGACATAAATATTGTATATTAAAATGTATGAAGAATGATTGATTGATGAATGTTACAAATGAAGCCTGCTTATATACCTATGCAGGTGCCCCTTCACAGAAGGTCATGTCCCATTAGACATGCCTCTTCAACCTAATTACCAATTAACTAATCATTATTTATTGGCTACATTATTTATATTATTTTATTCATAACATTGTCTTCCTCCTCAAAAAGCTTTGTCCTCAAAGCTTGTTGATGAAAAAGGCTTGATTCTCATCTCGGAATCTTCGTTGATACTAAACGATACGATCCTTGGAGTGATATATAAAATTGTCGCACGGAGGAGGGATCAGACCATCCTAGATCAATCTTCTGTGGAATCTTGCGGTGACTGGAAATTTGCTATGGATTGATATCACATGAGTGGATTGCAGTGACATTAGTATTCTTCAAAGCATCAACTTGTTGTTTATGTTCTGAATACGTAGCTTGGTCGAGTTGTCTAATTTCGTGATTCGGATGTCGATAAGGAATTCTAGCGATTTTATTTTTCCCTTATCTCGTTTGTGTAGTTTTCTTGATTTATTTGAAGTACCTGAGTTCCTATAGTTATGGAAGTTGAATGGCTAATTTCTGGATCTTCACTTGAATCTTTTGTTGTTGGAACTGCAACTTCTGAGTACCTCTTTACTTCAACTAGTTTGTCCTCTTCTTGAGCTGTGATATTGACTGAATCGGTATTTGTTGTTTTTTCGTCAACTTGAATTTCTACATTTCATGTTTCCTTCTCGATAAGTTGTTGTATCTTGTTTTCTAACGACTTCTTGTTCTTCTTAAACTTCTTTATTTGTGTTAGTAATTTTTCGCTATGGTCTTTTAGTCGAAAACTTCTTCGTTTTTTTCAACAGAAATTTTGTCAACTTCTCTTTGCATATTTTGTATCGCCTTTTTACCTTCTTGAAGAATTACTTTTGAAATTTCTTGTATGTCTTCAGGCATCACTGAATTTGGCTTCAAGTTAATGTCTTGTAGCGTTAATTTTTTCTTTTCGTGGGAGAATGTCAAAAACAAATTTTTTGTATTTAGGATAAAGGACCCTAGAGTTTCCATCCACGGTGAACCCAAGACAATGTCACTATCGTCAAAAAGTAAAGCTTTCATAGTAAATTGAGAAATAAAAGTATACTCCCCAAAATTTAGTTGTAGACTTTTTATGTCGTATTTTTTTTGTTAAAAAAGTCTAATTTTTCAATTATATTTAACTTGGGAATCACCAACTGGTTTGCAATTTTAGGGTTTATATAATTTTTATCTTCGACAAGTGATATAGCAATAGTGACGTCTTTTCCCGCGAGAGTTCCTTTAAATTTAAATAGTATTTTAGTGTCAGTGGGTAAGGTTTCTAAAAATGGGTAAGGTTTCTAAAAAATCTTCCTTTAATTCCGATTTAGACTTCATTTTGTTTTTTTACAATGAGATTAGGGTTTTAACCCTTTTTTTTCCTTATGAATATTTTAATATCGATTAAAAATACTCCTCCTTCATACCTTCAAAATACCCCTTTATGACCTTGGGAGTATAATAATTTATTTCCATTTGACTTTATAAATACCTTCACAATTTTTTATATATAGTTTATAATAGATCGTAATTTTGTTTATACAAATTTCGAAAATATAACAATTTGTTCCTCCGAACTTTTAAAGATTTCCCTTTAAAAATTAATACTCATCAGGAAAATTAACCACTTTTAATTTAAGAGTAATATATTGTTTTCACTTAGTAAATTGTCCTTGCCTATATGATTTTATATATTACTTTATTGCAAACCAGTTATCAAAAATTATGTTTCGAATTACTAACCATCACAATTCCTTCAAGAGGTTGCGGTTTGTGAATAGGGGTGGCGGACGAATCAACAGATAACAGAAGATATGGTTATGGACAGAGATCAGAAGATATGGCTATGTTTGTGGACTATGCGGTGAATGTACTTTGTACAGACTCAATAGTACAGTATTAATGTGTCGATGCAGCAATTCAACATTCAAAGAGTACGGTTCATCAATCAGATTGCACAAAGTCAAGGTGACCAAATTGCAGCAAGCGACAACAATTGTGGCTATGGAACTGTTTGTGGCGGAAATGACAATTAGTTCGACACTCAAGTAGGAGCTCGTAGGTGGTGGCAGGAGGCGGCACAGTGTTGGCAAATATGAGGAACAGTGTTGCGGATATGCAACTGGCGACGACACGACATCAAGCTGAGTTAGTAAGTTGGGATGCTGATGTGCACAACTGTTGGTAATAAGTTTAAGTTTTCTTTTAAAATATAATTTTTAATTCTTTTTCTAATTCTTTTTAATTCTTTTTTTAATGAGTAGATATGTATATAATATTTTCTTTTTTCTTTTTTCTTTTTTGAACTTTTTTTTCCTCTTTTAATTTTAATGGCCAAAGGCCTAGCTCAACGAAGCAAAGGAGAAACTCCCAAATGCTATAGTGAATGCTTCAGTCACAACGGCAAGAAGGTCGACGATTTTTATGGTCAAAGACTTGGATCGGTGAGTGTGCCTTTGTGCACCAGTTAAGCGGCCGAAGGCTCAAACTGCTCTGATACCAAATGAAGTTAACAAAGTTCGTACTTCTCGTTAAATACTCCAGAAGACTTGGAATATGAAAATATCCATTGAGGATATAAATTTTGTATATTAAAATGTATGAAGAATGATTGATTGATTGATGAATGTTACAAATGAGGCCTGCTTATATACCTACGGAGGTGCCTCTTCACGGAAGGTCATGTCCCATTAGACATGCCTCTTCAACCTAATTACTAATTAACTAATCATTATTTATTGGTTACATTACTTATATTATTTTATTCATAACAAACTATATTCCACATGAAAGAAACAAAACTGGACATTCCAAGCTTTATAATTATAAGAATAGAAGGAATGTTGATAAATAAGATAAGATAATATACTATAGGCATATGGCATTACAGATCAGAGGTTTCAGGTAGATAGTGTAGAAATTTAAAACTCCAAAACATGCAAATAGAGGTGGCAACAATGAGGATCTTGATGTTGAAGGCAGTGAAGCAGCTGAGGATGGAACGTGAACCCTTCATAACAAATGTCTAAACTTTCCAGTACAAAAATGGTAAAGAAAAGTCTGGAAAACATTTCCTAAAAGTCTCCTCTATCAAAATGTCTAGGAAAAACTTCTCAGATGTCAACCAGTAGATTGGATGATGGAAATTCCATTTCCTTACAATTTAAAAATTTCCCTTTTCCTAATACGCATGGGCCAGACCTGTAAATTAGAAACTAGAAAAAATAAAACCATTGATAAAAATAATGATTATTATCCTCACCAACCAGGTCCGATTCCCACAAGTCATATGATGAGCTTTGTTGTAATGGAATTCAGCCTTGTTATTGAGTTTGAGCAGTCCCTCGAGGACCAAAACATTTATATTACTCATATGGAATATAAAGATATTTCTCTTAGAAACATGGAATAAAATAAAGAAGCAACATATTAGAAAAACAAAATTTGAAATTCGCCATCCATACATCTACACACACAATGTGGAGAGTAGAAAACCCCAACCAAGACTGACAGGGCCACTTTCTTTGGACAAGGCAAAGCTCAAAGAGATCATGCTTGGATATTCAATTAACCCACAAAAACCGAAGAAATGTATATATATAGGATATGATGTGATAGTTAACTAGGACATATTGTCATTTATAATGTAAGAAATAAAGGGTGATATCCACTATGCTACCTGAAGGAACTGTAGTTGTAAGGATTTGATCAAACCTAACAAGCTGGATTGAGATAACCTCTGTTATGAGATAACCTCTATTGAGAAATTAGAGTGGACAACAAGAGATATTTTAGCAGAAAATAGGCTGGAGCAACACTTGTTTTCTTGAGCTCTGATACCATGTTGAAATTATGAAGTTCTATGTTGTAACAATCATTTATTACAAAACATTTTTATGTTGCAATATCAGTTATGCAAGTGTAGATAGAAAATAAATCAAATGCACAATAGAAAACAGCCAAGAACATAATGAGACACGGAGAATTTAGGTCCAATGACCAGGGCAAAACCCACAACGGGAAAACCAAACCAGATTCTTCTTCTATTAGATATCAATTGTTCAACAGAGATACAAAGTACAATGAGAGATCAAGTGAATGAGTAAGTTCACTCAAATCTAAACAAGTTGTAGCATGAAATTCACTAGTAGCAGCAGCTAACTTGAACACTAAATCAACCTGCAAGTTATGCTCTTACTCTCCAAGTCTCTCTCTCTCCCTCACACAATCTTCTTCAAGTCTCTCCAACTCTCTCAAGTTTGAATCCTTCTTTCACAATGCACAAGTAGTGAAAAGAGAGGATGGGAGGCACATATAGATAGGAGAAGCAAGAAGTTTGAATCATAAAGGAGGAGTAACTTGCATGATTTGAAGGAGAGTTACATATGCCACTTAGAGAGTGTAACTCATGCCATTAAGGAGAGAAATGCATGTCTTAATAACTGTTAAATTTGGCAACAAGGGCCAATCTCCATGTTGCACTACTCATATGATGGAGATGATATTTTTGTTGGATTCCTCTTTCGGAGAGGTGCAAGGTTGATCTAAAGATCATCTTGTTTGGATGAGCAGAAGTTGTATTTTCAATTTATTTTTCCACACATGTGCAATCTGTCAAGGTCGGCCAAAATTGTA
Source organism: Pinus albicaulis (assembly GCA_034641835.2). Classification (NCBI taxonomy): domain Eukaryota; kingdom Viridiplantae; phylum Streptophyta; class Pinopsida; order Pinales; family Pinaceae; genus Pinus; species Pinus albicaulis. The sequence continues at coordinate 496,888,092 of CM076577.1, forward strand.
ATGTAGGCTCACAAGCCCCAAAAGTTGTGTCACACACCCACAATCATGGATATAAAAAGGGAAGACATGATGCTCATTTCATCATTCATTCATCTCACACATCTCTCTCTCTCATCTGATTGGTTCATACAGCCTTAGAGGCTTCTCTCTCCTCCACACATGTGAAAGAAGAAGTTGCAATTTTGGGACTGGTTTAAGGCTTTTCTGGACAGCGTTGACCATTGTTGACTTTGGGTCGACTCTCATTTCTTGACTGCATTTTTGAGGTCAGAAATCCGATTTAGAGAGGCCGCCGCTGCAGGCACAAAAACCTTGGTCAAACGTTGACTTTGACTATTGTTGACCGCAACTTTGACTGTTCTTTTGACTACAAACTTTGAACACTGCATTAAACAAATTTGTGGATTGTTTTGGGTTGTGTTTGACTTCGATGGAAGGCCGAGTTTAACCGAGTTTGAACGAGCTTGTATGGAGGCTGATTTCCTAGTTTGACCACCAGAGACTTTGTTGGCTAGGGCATCGTGTTGACTGTTGTAAAATACATTCTCTCTCTCTACTTAATAATAAGAATTATAAGAATATTTTTGTCTCTTGTCTTGGCTTGTCTTTTGTCGATTTAGTTATGTTCTATCAGCATTTACTATCAATCATTATGTGAATGCATATCTGGAAACAGAATTTGGCTAATAAGAAAGATTGAAGTGATTTGCTCTAAGCATAGAACATACCATGGTTAGCTAAAATTAACATGGTATCAGAGCTAAGGTGAAGACAAAGCCAAGCAAGAGTGAGAAGAGTAATCACCGAAGTTGAATAGACAAGGACCAGGGCCAATGACTTCCTCATTTTTCAAATCTGATGACAAGCTCAATGATAAGTCTGATTATCATGCTTGGAAAATATCCTTGGATCTGACATTGCAGGATCAAGATGTTATGGATTATGTGCAGGGAAAGATCACTGAGCCTCCATCAAATGCACCGGCTACCACTAAAACAAAGGACAAGAAAGGGGGAAAACAAGGCAAAGAAGATCATCAGAGATTCTATTCATAAGCACTTGGTTGCTTATATCTCCGAGTTGGGCACATCTAAGGAGATGTATGATAAGTTGGTTAGCATGTTCAAGGCTAGCAATGCTAATCAAATTATTTTTTTGAAGAACAAGTTGAAGAACATCAAGATGGACAAGGGAGAGTCTATCCAATCCTACTTCATGAGGATCACCGAAATCAAGAATGATCTCTTGGCCATTGGAGAGGCTATAGTTGACTAAGAGCTCACTCTCATTGCTCTTGGAGGACTTCCCCGACCATGGTATGTATTTAATACTACAATTCTCAATAATAATATAATTCATGATTTTAATGAATTGTTGACGAGATGCACTCAAGAGGAGACAAGGATGATGGAGAGAGACCATCCCTCAAATGGGAATGGAAGTGACCCTACTGCCTTGACCGCTCATGCAAAGAAGAGGAATAATGTTGGTCTAAAAAATCAAAATCATGGAAGAGCATGTCCTAAAGGAAGGAAGGGAAGATGTTACAATTGTAACAAGTTTGGTCACTATGCTAGAGAGTGCCCTAATAAAAGGGACTCTCCCTGAGATGATGACTACAACAACAACTTCAGGGGGAATGATCAAAGGAACAATAGGTTCAAACGAAAGAGGAAGGCTTCCTTTGGTTGAAATGGAAATGGAAATGGTCAACCTTTCAAGAGGTCAAGGAACTTCAGGGATGATGAATACAATGTTGTTGATAATAAGAGAAATGAATATATTCTTATATCTGCCCTCTCTGCGGAATCTCCTCCCGACACCCTGGATAACTAGTTGATTGATAATAGTGCCTCATGGCACTTCATTGGATATAAAGAGGCCCTCTCTGATTTTATTTAAAAGAATACTAATTTGGAAATTATCCTTAGAAATAATGCCACATATCCCATGAAAGGGACGGGAACTGTGACCCTTCATTTAAATGAAGGTCAAGTCCTTCGTTTGCAAGATGTGTTGTACATACCTGACTTGAAGAAGAATCTAGTGTCTATCACGGTAATGGAAGACAAAGGATTCAAGGTGGCATTCATCAATGGAAAGGTACGCATTTGGAAGAGGAACTTCAAAGAAGCGTTAACTCTTGGTTTCAGGGTTGATACACTCTACCAGGTTGGAGGAAGTCCGCTAGGAGCCATGACATGTAACACAACTCTTCAATCCGAGCTATGGCACCAGAGTTTGCACACCTTCATTATAAAGCCCTTCCTGAAGCAATGAAGATGGTGACAGGTATGCCTGATTTCAAAGATGATCATGAAGGTGTATGTCAGGGTTGTGTCAAAGGAAAACATACAAGGGGACCATTCCCCTCGAGTGTCACAAAGACATCTGATATTTTACAATTGATTCATTCTGATCTATCTGGTATGCTACCCGTAACATCCTTGGGAGGATGCTTGTATTATATCACCTTTATAAATGAATTCTCCCGCAAAACTTGGATATACTTTTTGAAGAAGAAGAACGAAGCATTCAAGTGGTTCCACACCTTCAAGGCCTTGGTTGAAAATCAAATTGGGAAGAAGATCAAATTTTGAAGACCGATAATGGAACTGAATAGGAGTCAAATGAATTCAACGACTATTGCAGGGAATCTGGCATTAAGAGGGAGACCACTGCTATGTATACTCCCAAACAAAATGGTGTTGTTGAAAGGAAGAATAGAACCATTTTGGATGTTGCATGTGCCATGCTTTATGACCAAGGTCTTTTGAAGTTTCTATGGGGAGAAGCTACCAACATCGTTGTGTATGTTCAAAATAGATGCCCACATTCTACATTGGACTCCAAAACTCCATAAGAAGTCTTCTCTGGTAAGAAGACTAATATGTCTCTCATTTTAGACTCTAGAGTTTTTGGAAGTCTCGTATATTTTCATGTGCTGAAAGAAAAGAGAAGCAAGTTGTATGCTTCTGGAAAGAAGGGAATGTTTGTGAGCTACAATGAAACCTCGAAGGCATATAGAATCTATGTGCATGGTCAAAGAGAAGTGGAAATATGTCATGATGTCACCTTCGACGAAGATGTTGCCCTCAAGAAGGTTAGAGATCTTCCTACCTCAAAGGAAGACAAAGAAGAAGAAGTCGGAAGAACCAAAGGACGATGCCAGAAGTAGAAGGTCTGGCAGGAAGAACCAAAGGACGATGCCCGAAGTAGAAGGTCTGATGAATCCTATAGATCCACCTTCTTCAAATAAAAGGAGGCCCTCGTGGCTTAGAGACACTCTCAAAGATGCCGAGAGACATATTGCTCCAAGGGGAACATTTCGTGAAAGCAAGAAGTCGAATAGGTACCAAGGGTACCTAGCATCCATGAGCATTATTGTACAATCTGAGCCTGGAACATTTGAAGAAGCTGTGAAGCATCAAGTTTGGAAGGATGCTATGCACGAGGAATATGAGTCGATGATGAAGAACGATGTCTGGGATGTGGTCCCTAGACCGAAGGACAAATTTGTTGTCACCTCGAAATGGCTATACAAGATCAAGCATGGAGCCGAAGTGCTGAAAAGTTCAAGGAAAGGTTTGTTGCCTGAGGCTTCCAGTAGAAAGAAGGAATAGATTATGATAAAATATTTGCACCCGTTGCCCGCTACACCACCATATGATCGATCATTGCCCTTGTTGCATCGCAAGATGGAGTCTACATCAGATGGATGTGAAAAATACCTTCTTACATGGCTCAATCAAGGAAGAGCTCTATGTGAAACAACCTCTGGGGTTCGAAGTTCGAGATAGAGATACTCATGTATGCAGGTTGAAGAAAGACCTCTATGGGTTGAAGCAAGACCCCAGGGCTTGGTATGAGAAGATCGATAGCTACTTGATGAAGTTGGGCTTTACTCGAAGTGATGTTGATCCAAACCTTTATTTTAAGGTTGATAATGACAACTCTTTCATTCCGGTTCTCTATGTGGACAATCTCTTCCTGACAGGTGCTGACCCTCTCATTCATCAATGTAAAAGGGAGCTAGCTTCTGAGTTCGAGATGAAGGACCTAGGACTAATGCACTATTTCCTAGGCTTGGAGGTCTGGCAAAAGCCAGGTGAGATTTTCCCTTCTCAAGGAAAATATGTTGTGAAGCTGCTGGAGAGATTTGAGATGGTGGACTGCAAGTCCGTGACTACTCTGATGGAACTCAACTTTAAGAAGTTGTGTGGAAGTGTTGTTGGGCTTGAGTTGGGAAATCCCATTTAGTATCGTCAAGTCGTGGGGGCCTTGATGTTCTTAGTGAACTCACGTCCAGACATATGTTTTGCAATGAACACGTTGAGTCAATACATGGTCAAACCTCATCACATTCACTCAATTGGTGCCAAGAATCTCTTGAGATATCTCTGAGGCACAATCAACCATGGGCTGAGATACACTACCGGGAGTATGATGCTCCATGGATATACCGATGCTGATTGGGCAGAAAGTGTGGTGGATCGTAAAAGCACATTTCGATGTTGCTTCACCCTAGGTTCTACTTCGATCTCTTGGATGAGCAGGAAGTAGAAATTGGTTGCTCTAAGCACCGTCCAGGCTAAATACATTGCAACAAGCATGGCCTGTTGTGACGTTGTTTGGTAGAGAAAACTCTTCAGTGAGTTATTTGGGTATGTGTTCGATACCACCATGATCCTTTGCGACAACCAAAGTGGGATTCATCTTTCTGAGAATCTCGTGATCCACGACCGATACAAGCATATTGATATTAAGTACCACTTCGTCCGGCACATGGTACAACGAGGCCCCGTAAGGCTCCATCACATTAGGACTTATGAGCAGGTAGCAAATATTCTCACTAAGCCCCTAGGGAAGGTCAAATTCTTAACCTTTTGTGAGAAGCTTGGTATCGTGGACAAACCCAATTGTGAGGGTCCCGCTTGAGTTGGACTATGAGCTCTGGGAGCTCCAGGAGGCTTTGGGATAGCTACTTGGAGCTATAAGCAACCACAGGGCTAGATTCGCCTTACCTTGTTGGTGTATTATTTCCCCACCGTTATGATATTGAGTTGGTTCACCCTTTCTTTAATCTATGCCCCACATACATCCTACCCATGTAGTCCAGGACTCATGGGAATTACCTCTCATCTGGCCAATGAGTTGGGAAATGAGGATAGAGACCATAGCATTACTGATGGACACATTGTGTATTGTCGTACTCTCTATGTCTAGGATGGGATGTGTCCTGTTATGTATAATTTATTAATTATTATTTAATATAGTTGTCTTAGGTTTATTAAGTGAAAGGGCATGATCAACGATCATGCCTCTTCACCAAGGGACACCATAAGGCTGTATTTAAAGCCTTGGTGATTCCCAATTGTAATCATCTCATCTTTTATCAATAATAATATATACTTATTCAAGTTTACCAAAGTTTTTACACTCCATTGGTATCGGAGCAGTCGCTCTCCAGGATCTGTGTGACCATCAAAAAGATTAAGAAATTACAGAGAAAAATTGCAGATTTTTCCTCCGTCGATTTTTTTTCCTCTTCCCTCGACCCCCTCACACAGCACTCCCCTCCCAACATTCCACATCGCACTCACGATCCCCAACCCCGCTAACCCCCCACTCCTACCCATTCCCCTCACCCCTCGGCCTCTCCCCAAACCTCCGCTCCCTTACCCCTCATCCAACCTAACCCACCCCTCACAGCGCTCTCCCTACCCGACCCCACTCTGCCTTCCCCCTCGATACCCACTCCCATCCCATCTCCGTCCCCCCTTCCCCGCCGTCTTTCCTCGCCCCCTTCCCGCCGTCTTCCGGCCCCCTCCCCCGTCGGCCCTCCCACCCTCCCGCCCACCTTTCCTCCTCGCCTCCCCGACACCTCTCCTCACCCACTGCCCACCTCTCCCTCCCCTTTCCCACTTACCCGTACCCCTCGTCCAACCCCTTCCGTCGTTCCCCACTGCCACAGCCATCCCTCCCCGCCGTCACAGCCATCCCTCCCCACCGCCGCAGTCACCTCCCGCCGTCTTCCCTCCCCACCGTTTTGTTGTCCCCACCACAGCTGCAAAATAAGTGCCATTTATTGTCAGCAAACAAAAGATTGCGTTTTTTAATTTCTTTTGAACCATCGTGTCTGTGGGCTAGTCATTCAAATTAAAATTCGATTTTTTAAATAATATATATATAACTATATAAATAGATTCAATTTTTATATAAATTTTATACAAGAAGAGCTCGAACTTCACGACGTTACATCAGTAGAACTAGCAAGGCAAAAGGCAAAAGCTGTTGAAAAGAAATTTTAAAGGTTATCTTGGTCAAAATCAGAAAGAGTATATTCGAGACGAAGATTTCCTCAATCTGAGAATATAGATAACACAAAATATGTCCCACCTCATCTTCGTGAAGAAGAAAAATCTAACGTGGAAATACAAAGGATGAGAGAGGGCAAGTGCAAACATTGCGGTGAAAAGTGGGACCCTAAGCATAGGTGTGCTAAAGGAAACGAGACAAAGAACCTGTATAACTGTGAAGCAACTAATGACTCTAACAATGATGAATCAGATGCAGCCACCCCAGAGTTCCCTCTAGAACTAGATGACGGAAGCATTATGCAAATGTCCTTATCAGCTATGACAGGTATATCACAACCTCACACACTAAAACTAAAAGGACATATTAAGAAGAACAATGTAATGGTTCTCCTTGACACCGGCAGTACCCACAATTTTTTAGATTCAACCATGGCCAAAAGACTCAACATCTTTACGTTTCCCATGCCCAATATGAAGGTAATGGTGGTCGATGGTAAGAAAATTGAGAAGGTAGGGAAATGCCATAAAGTCAAATTGCAGATTCAAAATTTTAATTTAGAATCTCCATTCTACACCGTGCCATTAGGAGGAGTAGATGTGGTCTTAGGAATTCAATGGCTACAAACCTTAGGTACTTATTCTGCCAACCATCAGAAGCAGTTTATAAACTTTAAGTGGGAAGGACAGAAGCACAGGTTCTATGGATTCCAAGCACCAGAAAATCAAATCATGTCATCATCCCAGCTGATGAAGATGATTCGAAAAGGAGCGCCAGCGTATATAGTACAATGTCATCAGTTAGAAATGTCTCCAAAAAGGATCAGCGAAGGGTCACCAGAAGTACAAGGACTAATTCAGAAACACGAAAAAGTATTCCAAGACCTACCAATGAAAATGCCTCCTAATAAGAAAATCGAACATCCAATCGAAGTCAAGGCAGGATCTGACCTGTCAACATCAAATCTTATCGCTATCCTCATCACCAAAAGATTGAACTCGAGAAGATGCTCCACGATCTTTTAAAAATGTCAAAAGCAAGAGCCCGCCTCTCGGAAAACCCAAGCATTCGTCAACAATGTCCATCATTACGTATGCTTTGAGGACAAAGCATCTTTAAGAGAGGGGCAATGTTATGTATAATTTATTAATTATTATTTACTATAGTTGTCTTAGGTTTATTAAGTGAAAGGGCATGATCAACGATCATGCCTCTTCACCAAGGGACACCGTAAGGCTGTATTTAAAGCCTTGGTGATTCCCAATTGTAATCATCTCATCTTTTATCAATAATAATATATACTTATTCAAGTTTACCAGAGTTTTTACACTCCATGTCCAACAACTTGATCTGGGATCAAGTCTGGTTGAGGTTGTTGACCACTCTTTGTCAATGACCCCATAACAATACGCCCCTTTTTCGCAAAAGGGATCTATCATGTTCAAGTGTTCGTGCCGTTCAGATTCATCATTAAGCCGGCAATTTTGTAAATGATGTAAACCCATTCTGCATATTTATAATGTAAATGATCTTAGTAAGACCATCATGTATGTAACAGCCTAGGTAAGCCTAGTATTTTGGTGACGATTTCTATCCTAAGAGGTTTTTCGTCTCACTGATTGATCTGTGTCTCTAGACACAAATGATCGACAAAGATTTTCCCCTCCAGCCTCACCCCAAAGCTAGGGTGGATTTTGTCGTTAGGATACCAAGTGAGTCCTAGTGTTTTTTTATCGAGTCTTTGTAAATGTAATCTAGGAATGATCCTAGCTAATTGGTTAGATCATTTTATTACAGATTGTTGGGTCTACTAGATCATTTTATTACAGATTGTTGGGCCTACTAGATCATATTTTTAGTCGCAAAATTGGGTAGATTATTGAGGGTTTATTACTAACAGGTTTTTCCCCTCATGGGTTTAATGGGTTTAATGTATTAATATTATGTAAAGAGGGTTGGAAAAATAATTAATCCCCTCATGAGCCAATTAATTAAATTTTCTGGCCAAATTAAATTACAAAGAACCAAAAAAATAATAATAATAATAATAATTTCCAAAACCAGAAATTTAATTAATTTTATGTCCTAGGTAAAATTAAATTCTTCAAAAGCAAAATTTGTAAGGGTTAAAGAGGGATTGGAGAGGCTAGAGAACTTGGAATCACATTCATCATCATCTCTTCCATCTTCTTCCGGTGCAAGCGAATGGTCATATGATGAAAAAAACACCCCCGACCTTGCACAAAATCTCAAGCGTGATCTATCTCAACTCCAAAATTACAACGTGGAGATGGACAAGCTCTGGAGGTCACATGTGTCAGCGTCTTAGCGCGATCTGTGAAAACGGTGAGTACCCATCTCATTTTCAATTAATCCATATCTGAATATGTTAAAATTGGACAACTAGGTCCAAACTCCATCTTGTGATGCTCAGATGAAGATACCAATATTTGTATTGGATTCCTCTTTCTGAGAGGTGTAAAATCGATATAAAATTGATTTTAATCTGATGAGCAGAACATTTATTTTGAATTTATTATTTGTAATAAATTTTATGTGCGGGTCGGCCTTAAGGTTTTACACCCCCAGTAGATGTGTCACACACCTCAATGATGGATATAAATATAGTCAACGTTGGAGAGCATTTCACTCACTCAACATCACACATCTTCTCCTCTGATTATATACGAGCATTTGAGAAGCAGTTTCATCTCCCACGTGAGAAGAAGGACGAAATCTACTGCAGCAAAAAGGACGAAATTTACTGCAACAAATTTTCTGCAGTTAGGGTTTCTGGGCAAGTTTGACCAACGTTGACTTTGGTCAACGCATGGTCCAAATTGGCTGAAATTTGGTGGAGAGTTCGATTTTTGAAGGCCGTACTCATTGGCACAAAAATCGAGCTCAGAAAGTTGACCGAAGTTGGAGCTGCGTTGACTTTATTGTTGCTGCCTTGTGTTGACTTTTCTAGATTGTGTTGACTTTTTTGGGGTTAACTTTGAGTTGACTGGGTGACTGATTTGAGAACTGTTGTGACACATTTTGTGTTGGCCGACGAAGAAGACTTTGCTGGTTGAAGCATCCTGCTGATCGCCGTAACGCACCAACACATTCTCCTGTTTCTGGTTTGTCTTCTATAGATCCACTGGTAAGTTCTATCAGCATTTTTACTTCACTATTTATGTGATTGCTGTTATAAAAGTAAAGTTGCATCAAGCATAGAACATCTACATAAATTTACATGGTATCAGAGCTGAGGTGAAGAAAAGCCCTATTTGTAGCAATCACCGAAGAAGATAATGGGTTCCACAAGCTATAGCTCCAAGGAGGAAGACAAATTGACTGGGAAGGATGACTTCCATGCTTGGAAAATGATATTGGATCTCAAATTGGAAGACCAAGATGTCATGGACTATGTGCAGGGTAAAATCCAAGAACCTCCATCCACTGCGACTATTGCTGCCAAAACAAAGTACAACAAGCGGGAGATCAAAGCAAAGTTGATGATCAGGAAATCCATTCATAAAAGACTAGTGGCCTACATCTCTGAGTTGGGCACATCCAAAGAGATGTATGATAAATTGATCCTCATGTTCAAGGCCAACAATGTGAATTAAGTACTATTTTTCAAGAATCAATTGAAGAATCTGAAGAAAGGCAGGGATGAATTTGTCCAAACATACTTTCTGAAACTGACCGAGATCAAGAACAATTTGCTGGCTATTGGGGAGACAATAGCTGATCGTGAGATGGTACTCACCGCACTTGGAGGGCTCCCATATGAATGGCAAGTATTCAACACTAACTTTGACGAGCTACTGTCAAGATGCATGCAAGAAGAGACAAGAATGAAGGAATACGAAAATAACAGAATTGCTACCTACACTGCTCATTCTAGAAAGAAGAACTCTGGTGGTTCAAAGAACAAAGGAAGAGCAGGGGCCTAAGGAAAGAAGGGCAAGTGTTTCACTTGTCATAGGCCAGGTCATCATGCTAGGAATGTCCTTTCAAGAAGGATTCTCCCGATAGTGATGACAACAACAACAACCGGAGGAATGGAAATCAAAGAAACAACAGGTCCAAAGGAAAGAGGAAGGCTCCCTCTGGCGGAAACAATCAACCTTTCAAAAGGTCTAGAAACTCCAGGTATGAAGAGTCAAATGTTGTTGATAAAAGAAATGAATACATTCTTGTATCTGCTCTCTCTGCTGCATCCCCGCCCGACACTATGGATGTCTGGCTGATAGATAGTGGTGCCTCAAGACACATCACTGGGTTCAAGGAAGCACTCTCTGACATGGTTGAGAAGGATACTAATCTGGAAATTATCCTTGGAGATAATGCCACATATCCCGTGAAAGGGACAAGGATTGTGACCCTCCACTTGTCTCAAGGACAAGTCCTACATTTGCAGGATGTACTCTATGTACCAAAATTGAAGAAGAACCTTGTGTCTATATCAGCGATTGAAGACAAAGGCTTCAATGTGGCATTCATTGATGGAAAAGTGCGCATGTGGAAGAAGAATCTCAAGGAAGCTATCGTGATTGATTTTAGAGTTGGAACACTCTACTAGGTTGAAGGAAGTCCTCTAGGAGCTATGACATGTGATACTATCCGACAAACTGAACTATGGCACCGAAGGTTTGGACACCTTCACTACAAAGCCCTTCCCGAAGTAAGGAAGGTGGTGACAGGGATGCCCGAGTTTTCAAATAATCATGAAGGTGTATGTAAGGGTTGTGCCGAAGGAAAAACATACAAGGCGACCTTTCCCCTCAAGTGTCACAAAGACATCTGATGTCTTGCAATTGATCCCTTCTGATCTATCTGGTATGCTGCCCGTAACATCCTTGGGAGGATGTTCATATTATATGACGTTCATAGATGACTTCTCTCGCAAAACCTGGATGTACTTCTTAAAGAAGAAGGATGAGGCTTTCATGTGGTTTCGTACCTTCAAAGCCTTGGTGGAAAATATGACAAGGAAGAAGATCAAGATTTTGAGAACTGATAATGGCACTGAATATGAGACAAACGAGTTCAAGGACTTTTGCGGAAGAAGGCGGCATTAGGAGGAGACCAAACTGTCTCTACTCCCGAACAAAATGGTGTTCTTTGAGCAGGAGCAGACCATTGTGGAAGGCACATAGTACCATGCTATGTGACCAAGGTCTACGAAGTTTCTCAGAGCTGAGAATACGCTGTATACATTCAAAACCGATGCCCTCATTCCACCCTGGACTCCAAAACTCCCGAAGAGGTTTTCACTGGTAAGAAACCTGACGTCTCACATTTTAGAATTTTTGGATGTCCTGTTTATTTTCATGTGCCAAAAGAAAAAAGAGGTAAGCTGGAGGCTTTTGGGAAGAAAGGAATGTTTGTGGGGTACAACGAAACTTCTAAGGCCTATAGAGTCTATGTACCTGGTCAAAGGGAAGTAGATATATGCCATGATGTCACTTTTGACGAAGATGCTTCCCTGAAGAAAGTAGTAGATCTTCGAGATCTGAGGAAAATCATGAAGCAAGGCCTGGAAATCAAGAAGAACTGCAGGATGAGACAATGCCTGATGTTCAAGGACCAATGGACCCAATCGATCCATCTCCTTCACCGAGAAAGAGACCATCATGGCTCAGGGACACTCTCGAAGATGTTGAGGGACATGTTGCCCCGAGGGGGACATTCCGAGAAAGCAAGAAGCCGTGTAGATACCAAGGGTATCTGGCTGCCATGAGTACTATTGTACAATCCAAGCCTAGATCCTTTGAGGAAGCCGTAAAGCATCAAGTCTGGAAGGATGCTATGCACGAAGAGTATGAGTCCATTATGAAGAATGATGTTTGGGATGTGGTTCCAAGACCAAAGGACAAATCAGTTGTCACCTCGAAATGGCTCTACAAGATCAAGCATGGATCTGATGGAAGTGCTGAAAAATTCAAGGCAAGATTCGTTGCCCGTGGCTTCTCTCAAAAGGAAGGCATAGATTATGATTACATATTTGCACCTGTGGCCTGATACACCACCATTCGATCTATTATAGCCCTTGCTGCTACGCAAGGATGGAGTCTTCATCAGATGGATGTGAAGACTGCATTTTTGCATGGTGCGATAAAGGAAGAAGTATATGTGGAGCAACCTTTTGGGGTTTGAAGTCCGGGATCGGGACACTCATGTACGCACGTTGAAGGCCCTCTCGCGAGATGAAGCAAGGCACCTAGAGCTTGGTACGAGAGGATAGATAGCCACAACGGTAAACTGAGCTTCACTCTATGATGTGCGATCGAACCAATCACTTCAAGGGTTGTCAAGGAAAGCCTTTCCGAGAACAGTGTTTCGTATGTGGATGACCTAATGTGGATGACCTCTTCACGACAGGTACGACCCTCTCATTCATCGATTGCAAGAAGGGGGAGCTCGCTGGCACAGGTTCGAGATGAAGGACCTAGGACTGATGCACTACTTCCTAGGCTTGGAGGTCTGGCAGAGACCTAGCGAGATTTTCCTTTCTCAAGGAAAATACATTGTGAAACTTCTGGAAAGATTTGGTATGGTGGAGTGCAAGTCCGTGTCGACACTAATGAAACTCAACTTCAAGAAGTTGAGTGGTAGCGCTGCTGGGCCCGTATTGGCAAATCCTACTGAGTATCGTCAACTCGTAGGGGCCCTAATGTTCTTAGTGAACACCCGTCCAGATATATGTTTTGCAGTGAACACTTTGAGTCAACAGATGGTTGAACCTCATCACCTTCACTAGGTTGGTGCTAGGAATCTTCTGAGATACCTTCGGGGCACGATAAGCCGTCGGGGCGGGAATACTACCGAGAGCGTGACACTCCTTGGTTATGCGGTACGCGATTGAGCTGGCAAGCATGGTGGATCGTAAGAGCACATCGGAATCTTTGCTTTAACCTTGGTTGCAACTAATCATGGATAAAGACGAAGCGAGAAGTCGATATTTGAGCAACTGTGACCCAAGGTACTGATAAATGATATGGCTTATTTGTGAAACGATGCGAATTCTGCGAAAACTCTTCGGTGGTGTTCGAGCATGTGCTAGATACCACTGTGATACTCTGTGATAACTAGAGTGGGATTCGCTTGACCGAGAATCCTGTGTTCCACGACCGATCCAAGCATATTGATATCAGGTATCATTTCATCCGAGATATGGTATAGCGAGGCGCCGTAAGGCTCGATCATATAGGAACTGATGAGCAGGTCACCGATATTCTCACTAAGCCCCTGGGGAAGGTCAAGTTCCTAACCTTTCGTGAGAGACTTGGTATCGTGGAACAACCCTATGATTTGGGTCCTGTTGGACGATGAACTCGAGGAGCTCTGGGGGGCTTTGGGGACAGCTTCTCAGAGCTATGAGCAACCACAAGGCTAGGCTTTCCAAACCTTGTTGGTGTGCTTGGACCCCACCATTGTGATTATTGAGTTGGTTCACCTCTCATTATCTGTGCCCCATATGCATCCTACCCATTGAGTTCAGGACTCATGGGAAGTACCTCTCATTTGGCCAATGAGATGGGAAAAGCTAGAGACCAGTAGCAAAGACTGATGGATGCATCAGAGATTGCCGTACTCTCTATCTAGGATGGCACGATCCAACCACTTTATCTGGGATCAAGTCTAGTGAGGTCTCGGACCTCCGCCTGACTTCGGGTCAGATGAACCAACTATGGGTTGGTTGGAGACTCTTTGTGAGTTTGATAGAGGTTTTGGACCTCTGGGCTAAATTTGTCAGCCGGGGGATGATGTCTTTGTGATTGACCCACTTCTGTTCTGAAATAAAGAGGCTAGCAAAGCAAGTTACAGCGGGATGACGCACGATGTTTGATTACACTGGTGGATGGAGTTCTCCCTAGTTGAGAGAGAGTGTTAAATTTGGACAACTAGGTCCAAACTCCATCTTGTGATGCTCAGATGAAGATTCCAATATTTGTATTGGATTCCTCTTTTGGAGAGGTGTAAAATCAATATAAAATTGATTTTAATCTGATGAGCAGAACATTTATTTTGAATTTATTATTTGTAATAAATTTTATGTGCAGGTTGGCCTTAAGGTTTTACACCCCCAACAGATGTGTCACACACCTCAATGATGGATATAAATACAGTCAACGTTGGAGAGCATTTCACTCATCTCATCACACATCTTCTCCTCTGATTATCTACAAGCATTTGAGAAGCAGTTTCATCTCCCATGTGAGAAGAAGGACGAAATCCACTGCAGCAAAAAGGACGAAATTTACTACAACAAATTTTCTGCAGTTAGGGTTTCTGGGAAAGTTTGACTAGCGTTGACTTTGGTCAACGCATGGTCCGAATTGGTTGAAATACCAGCGTTGACTTTGGTCAACGCATGGTCCGAATTGGTTGAAATTTGGTGGAGGGTTCGATTTTTGAAGGCTGTACTCATTGGCACAAAAATCGAGTCAAAAGGTTGACCGAAGTTGGAGCTGCATTGACTTTATTATTGCTGCCCTACGTTGACTTTTCTAGACTGCGTTGACTTTTTTGGGGTTGACTTTGAGTTGACTAGGTCACTGATTTGAGGACTGTTGTGACACATTCTGGGTTGGCCGACCAAGAAGACTTTGCTGGTTGAAGCAACATGCTGACCGCCGTAACGCACCAACACATTCTCCTATTTCTGGTTTGTCTTCTATAGATCCACTGGTATGTTCTATCAGCGTTTTTACTTCACTGTTTATGTGATCGCTGTTATAAAAGTAAAGTTGCATCAACCATAGAACATCTACATAAATTTACAGAATCCCTCCTCTCACAATTTAGAAATGGAATAGTACCGAAGCTAATTTTAATTGTTCTTGATCAACTCGTCGTGTACACCCCTCTTTTTAATGCATATATACAAAAATTTGTCAGCACCCACATGAAAATATGGGCGAGATATTTAACTATTAGTCCAAACCCATCTGAACCTGAATCTGATATATGCATGTATTTGAATCCCATCTCCCATAGTTTAGCAATGGAAACGCTTAGTGTCCAAGCTGGTTGTCGTTTCTACCGTTCAACCCACCATGTACATGAGTCCTCTCTTTGTAATGGGTATATGCACATATCTTTGGGCACCCACATGCCGGTATTAGGGCTATATGTCTTTATTGACCGAATCCCATATAAACCCTGGCTTGAAATGCACCTGAAACCTTGAGCCTTGAGGTGCATATCAAACCCAGTTTTAGATGGATTTACGTTGGATTTAGGCTAGCATCCACACCCAGTTCACACAATGAATTGTCTAGATTTAATGTAGCATTCATACTCAATGCATCCAATGCACTGTGTAGATTAAATTTTCCATTACTTAGACACAATAAAAAAGAGTTGATTGATCACCCACTCCTCACCTGGATTGTACAATGATTTCTCCTGGTGCAAATATGTATCCATGGTAATTGATATGGTAACCAATTAATTATTAAATCAAGCTCATCACTTTGTATGCATGCACTATTTGTTGCATAATTCTCGGTATGTCGATCTTTGGCCTTAAAGCCAATATTTTTAGGTTGAAAAATTTCATGGAATTTGAAATGTAGGTCACTTTCTTTTAACTCTCCACTTGGAAAGAATGTGTGGTAATTGATCAATGATAAATTGAATAGAAATAAAGTCCTAATAGCTTTCCATCTAAATTGCAATCCATTTTTCTTCAATAAGCTAGCGTATAGGAGTGTAGGGTTTGTCCTATTTTAGGGCATGCAAATGTAGATTAATAGACTTTAATCTTTACTTCCATTGAGTGGATTTTATAGATCCTTTTAGGCAGACCAATTTGGGCAGTACCATAGGTCACTAGGATTCCTATCAATGATTTTGAAATCATCTAGACAATGATGATTGAAAAATAAGAGTGAGTACAGACTTCCCATGTCACAGTGAGAATATAAGAAAGTAATAAAATGGTACCTTTAGTATTTGAGATTTGTCAACTCAAAACAAAAAATCCACTTGTTCATCTATTGGAGATTGGTATGGTTCAATAAAATTTGGGAATGAATGAGTGCAAAAGTAAGAATATGTCATTCAATCGTTGGAAACAAATTTGCACGCATTAGCTCTATCTTCCTGAGATAGAAGATTTTCAATGTTAACCAAATTTCATGGGTCCCTAAAAATTAAATTTTTGAAGAGAATATTGAAAATTTTGAGAAATTTTGGACCCTTGGGCCATGGTAGTTAAGTCAAAGTCAATTTTTTGAGGTAATTGACTCAAAATTATTATTTTTGAGTTAATTAAAAAAGAATTAAATGAAAATCGAAATTCCTCAAAAAAATAATATTTTCGACGGACGAGATTAAAAGATAAACAAATCATTTTGGATGGTCGAGATTACTTTGATAAGGATCAAGTAAACTAGTCGTTGAAGATTTTACCTATAAATTAGAGATCAATGTCAGTCTGATTTTTCATCTGATCCTTTGATCATGTACTAGCTCTTGAAGCTCTCCGTACTACTTTCTGGAATAATACAAACGAAGTCTTTGGAGTTTTATTTGATAGTCGTGTTCCTCTTCGACATTTTATGGTAAACTTGTTCTTTATATTCTGCCAGTAATTATTTCAATGAATTGTTGATTAATAGCTCTTGTAGAGTAATCTATTGCACGGGTATCTTGCTTAGTTTACTAGATTTAGGGTCAGAATTTTAATTGGATTGAATTAGCAGGTATCTATGAATCTTGAAAATTTCATTTTTATCTTATTTCTCTATTGATTTAACAATTTAACTTTAAGTCTACAGAAATCTCTCGAATTTAAAATTGGGTGTTTGGGGAAGTCCTCAGCTGGATCAACTGACTCCCAAAGAAATAAGATCTGAAGAGCCCTCCGGATCTAATTCCCAAGCTTAACTTAAGTTCTCTTCTTGCAGGGTTTTCTAGAGTTTGTGCCTAAATAAAAAATTTATCTTAACTTTTATTGAATTTAAAGTTAAATCTGGCTAGTAAGAGCCTTATATCTTCAGATCTGGGAGAGAAGTCGGACTTACACTCCTCAAATCTAACACATTTGCAACTCTTGTGCATAGATCTGTAGATGTATTATATAGATATGTAACTTATTTGTATAGATCTGTGATTTATTTGTATAAATCTGTAATTTACTTGTGTAGATCTAAAGTTTTGTAACGATGTGTAACTTATTTGTATAGATCTATGACTTATTTATATAGATCTGTAATTTACTTGTGTAGATCTGAATTTTTGTAACATAGTTTTGAATTCTAACATTTGGGTTTTTAGGATTTTCTCTATTTTTGTACATATTGAGTATTGGGTTTTTTCTCTTTTCACTTGTGCAGGCATAGATCTGAAAATCTTAGCTCAATATTTGTTTGCAGGTGAGATCAAGTGGAAGAAGAGCTAGATCTAGACCCTTAAGGGTAAGATCTAGTCTCTAGAAAAAAATTTGCAGGGTCAGTCACTAAAAATTTTCCCGGAATTTCAGATTTAAAAAATGAGCATTGGAGACCTCAAAAACCCTAGACGTCTCGGCTTTTTGAGACTATTTTTGCAGGGTTTTGGTCTCCAAAATTCTAATTTTCAAGTGGCAACATTATCCCAAAATTTCAACGATTAACAATGTTGGGATCTTCAAAGCCTTGGGCTAAGGGTTTGATCTCTAAACCCTTATTTTCTACAAACTTTATTATAGCAAACAAATCACAAATAGTTAGGCCTTAAAAACACATTTTATATAGTCAAAATGGTTTAGAATTGCAAAATCTTCATTTTCAAAATTTTTGGCCATTTGGGCATCTTTAATTTTGCCTAGATCTTGACTTTGAAGCTTGCAAGAAATTACTGCATAACTGTGAAAAATCAGATCTGAACATTTCTAATGCATATCCTAAATAAGGTCCAAAAATTTGAATTTTCAGTTTTTCGGCAATACTCGTTATTTTTAGACATTGTGGGGATCATTTTCACTATTTTCAGTTTACTGATTTGTTATCAATTTATTGTTGCTATAAACTTATCAGTCCTGAAAATTACTGAATCAAACACTTTTAAAGCCTTAAAATTGAAATTTTCAAGTTTTAATACAATTTTTTGCTATTTTTCTTTTTTTTAACAGAATCGGTTGCTATTTTGTATTCCAAAAAAAATGAGAAAAAACTCCAAGATTACATACTGAGTTGTTCATAGTGCAGGGGAGGAAGTAGCTACAACAAAATGCTACAATTCCTTTGTGTCTAGTGTTCGAAAAGAGCTGAAAAAGAGATAGCGCATATAAGCGTACAAACTGAGATAGCAGAAACACAAATTTAAAAGACATTCGAAAATAGAAGAGAGGAAGTTAATCAATGTTGATATGACTGATATGGCGCGTTGTTGAGACATCAGGATTGTCTTCATTACCAGCATCCCTCATGTTGTTGGAGTTGGTGCTTGGGGCAGTGCGCTTCTCCAGCATATACTTGAGAATTTCTGCGTGAGTGCATCGATTAGAAAGATTGTTGAACTGATTCTGAAGAGAAGTGACCCTGTGAAAAAAGAGATTGACATTTGCTTCATGCTTTTCATCCATATTTTTTACCTCTGTGTGTAGCTTCGCATCAAGGATTTTTTGAAGAGTTCTGATTTGATCAAGTTCGACTTGAAGGTCCGCACAGTGAAGACAGTCTTCGCTGCAAGCCATACTGAAAACGGAGACGGAGAGGAGCAAAGGAGCAGAGTCCTTAAGAGACCAAAACAAAAAAAGACGCAGAATAGGGAGGAGGCGGAGAGAGGCAGCGGGTGCGACGGGGGAGAAGAGGAGAGCAAGGAGCAAAAGCGGAGGTGGAAGAGTAACGCCCAAGGAAGACGGAGGAGATAACGAGGGTGAGGCTGGGCAAGAGGTCAAAGCAGCAACGCCAAGGGAGGGTCGTGAAGGAAGACTCAGAAAGGGAAACCGACGAGCAGAGCAGGGGAGGGCGTTACGACAGAGACAAGGAAGCAAAACAGGAGGAGGGGCGATGAAAAAGAATAGGGGAACAGAGAGATAAATAAGCCCGTGGAGGAAGAGGGAGAAGGCTCGAGGGGTGGGGAAACCAACGAGCTAAGGTCACGAGAGGAAGCAGGAAGGAGGTACAAAGAAGGCAAGGCAAAGCAGAGGCAACAAAGGGAGGGATCACATGAGATCTAAAGCCAGACTGTTGCAAGATCATGGCAGGGGACAGAGATTTAGAACATCATTGCATAAAAAATGCCCCAGATTCCGTGCGCAAGCCCTGCTGGCAAGCAGGTCGGCATCTTTGTTGTGTTTGCGAAGAATGTGGTAAAATGTGGCGCCTTTCATATCAACAAGAAGATCACGGCATCTACTAATCGTTTGGCGAATAGCTATATTTTTTATAGGCCAATCATGCTTCATCATATTAACAATAATGGAGGAATCTTCGAAAATCATTGCAATGGAGATGTTGAGCTTTTTAAGTTGATACAAGCCTTGGAGAAGGGCAAAGGCTTCCGCTCTATTGTTTGAGAGGGGACCGAGACCCCATTGATAAGTAGTAAGGATGGTTCCTTCTGCACTTCTGATGATGCCTCCAGCTCCTGCAATTTCCGGATTCATTTTCGAGGCCCCATCAAAGAAAAGGGTAGGTCTAGCGCAACTATGAACCCATTCAGTGAAGTCTGCTTCATTGAGCCTGATCTTCCAGCTTGTGTCTTTTCTGGTGAGCTGAATGAGAGGAGGCATGCTGCTGTTAGCCTTGTCCCACAGATCGCCCAGGAAACTCCTTTCCTCAACACAGAGTTTGCTATAGTCAATTCTGCTATTGCACTTGGCCGAGATAGTTTCAAGGGTGAAGCTCCAAGACTTACTGCAAACTTTCCTAAAAGAAGGCTCTTTGTTGCTAAAAATCTTCCTGTCCCTAGCAAGCCAAATGTTCCATAAAACAACATAAGGGAGAGTGTCCCAGATCCTTTTCGAAATTTTGCTCTTCTTTTTCCCCTAGGGGAAGCTGCTTTTCCAGGAGTGGAGGACCTCAGCTATAGAACTAAGATGCGTCCAACTAGGCTGGTAGGAGGGAATGAGCTCAAGCCAGCATTGAGCAGCGAAGGGGCACTCGATGAAGAGATGGTGAGCAGTTTCTTCAGCATTTTGACAGTTTGGGCACATTGAGGGCCAGAGCACACCTCTTTTCTTAAGATTTTCTGAAGTGAGAATTTTTTCTTACCAAAGAGTCCAAATGAAGACTTTAATCTTAGGGATTCCCTCTGATTTCCACACAGCTTTCCAACTTGGCCAAATAGGTGCCGAATAGTATTCATTACAAAGATGTTGGTATGCAGCTTTGATGAAAAACGCTGAGCCTGAGGGGTCCCATCTAAAATCATCAACACTATCCTTTTTGATGGGGGCTAAACCATGAAGGAGGGATTTGAGGTTGTCAAGCTCAACATCTAGATGGACTGGGACTTTGGGAAAGAGCCAACCAGTCCATAAATGAGATTGGGTATCCCACTTGGAAATTTGACTTAGGTAACTAAGGCCCATATTGCTGAGATGAAAGATGATGCGTTGGGTGCCAGCTTTGTCAGAGATGGGAGATAGGCCCATAACACGGTCCTTGCCGAGGTTGATGGAGTCACCTCCCATGGGGACTTTGGAGAGATTTTGGGCAAAGAAGGGAATGGCTTTTTTGTAGAGAGCCCAGATTTTGTAACAAGGCCTATTAGGGATGTCAAAGTCTAGGGTGTGCTGCCGGGTGGTGTTGAGATATTTAACCTCCAAGACATTTTTCCACCAAGCCTAATCCCCACTGATGAGCCTCCAAACTATCTTCCCTCCGAAGGCTTTATTCAGGAGCTTGGGAGAGCGGACTCCAATTCCGCCGTGTTCCTGGTCTTGGACAACTTGTCTCCACTTGACCAGATTGTATTTTTGTTTCTCATTCTTTCCTCCTTGCCATAAAAAGTTCCTAATGATAACTTCGAACTTGTGGTGGATGATAGCCGGAGCTTGAAGGAGAGTGAAGTGATACAAAGGCAAGGATGAGAGACCAGATTTGAGGAGGACAAGGCGTCCAACAAGATTGAGCCAAGAAGAGCCCCATTGCTAAACTTTTCTCTTCATTTTGTCAATAGTGACATTCCAAACTTCAGCCTTTAAAAGACCAGCACTCACAGCAATGCCCAAGTAGGTGAAGTGATCCCAATTCAGATTGCAAGTGACCCCGAAGATATTAGCAATGCTGTGTAAGATATGATTGGAGGCATTCCGGCCATAGATACAACTTTTTTGAAAGTTGATCAAGCCTCCAGAATAGAGCATGAATTTGTCCAAGACAGTTTTGAATTGCTGCGAAATTATGTTGGATGCTCCTCCAATTAGAAGAGTATCATCTGCAAATTGAGAGTGATTCATATTTTTAACACCGTTGCCAAACTTGACGCCAGTAATGAGGCTCACTCGCCTTTTGTGATCCAGGACCTTGCTGAATGATTCCACCATGAGAATAAAAAGGTAGGGAGAGAGAGGGCAACCCTGCCTTAAGCCTCATGAGGATTGAAAAGAAGGAGCTGGTCTGCCATTGATGAGGGGAGATATCCAATGCTCGAAGATGCAAGAGTTGATGAGGCACAAAAATTAGGATCAAAGCCCATTTTATTAAGCACAGCAAGAAGAAAGGAATGCCTGACCCTATCAAAGGCGTTGGCAAGGTCAAGCTTTAAAATGAATCCTTTTTCTTTTCCAGAAATGCTTGAATGGATGGCTTCTTGAACAAGGAGGATGGAATCAGTAATTTGCCTCTGGGAGATAAAGCCTCCTTGATTTTCAGAGATAAGACTATGGAGAAGAGGTTTGAGGCGCTTGGCAAGAATTTTGGTGATGAGCTTATAAGAGGAGTTGCAAAGGGAGATGGGCCTGAATCTGGAGAAGGAGGAGGGACGATTCTCTTTGGGGATAAGGGCAAGGAAGGTAGAGTTGGTGTAGCCCCCAATTTTCTTCTTCCTTTGGCTCCATTGAATCATTTTGACAAGGTCTTTCTTTATTAGATCCCAATAATTTCTGTAGAAGTTGATTGGGAACCCATCTGGCCCCGAAGCTTTGTCCGGATTCAAGTCCCAGATTGCATTTTTGATCTCTTCTTCACTAATTTCCTAGTTGAGAGCATTGTTCATTTCCTCGTTGATCGTGGTCAGAAGGTGCTGCAAGAAGTCAGAATAGTCTTCTGGCATCTTGGTCTCTGTTAAGAGATTTTTGAAGTGCGTTGAGGTAGCGCTTTTAATCTCTTCATGATCAGTCTGGATGTGGCCATCTGCATCAATGATGGCAGCGATATTATTCATGGCTTTTCAAACTACAGCTTGCTTGTGGAAGAAGGCCATATTTTTGTCTCCAAATTGAAGCCAGAGGTTCCTTGACTTAATCCGCCATTTCTCCTCCTCTTTCCTATTGGCTCTGTAGAGCTGCCAATAAAGATCTTTTTCCTGAGCAAGGCGATCTTGGTTGAGACCTTGAGTTTCGATGCTGCTGTGAACATCGTCCAATTGTGACAGGTCAATCTTGATCTTCTCTGGTTCTTTGTAATGATTTTTGGCCCATTCCTTTAGGGCAAGTTTGATTTTTTTTAATTTGGTTTCCCAAATGAAGGAGGGGGAACCTTCAATGTGTTGCATCCAGACATTGCGCACCAACTGATTTGCCTCCTGAATATCATTCCAGAGCGGACTGTACTTGAAGGGGATGGACTCAAGAGAGTGATGATCTCCAAAGGTGAGGGTGATGGGGTAAAGGTCTGAGGCTGCGAAGGGGAGGACGTTGGCAGTGGCGATGGAGTACTGCAAAAGAAGAGAGACAGCAACCAGAATTCTGTCAAGCCTCTCCATTATATTCCCTCTCCCAATTCTTCTGTTGCTCCAAGTGTATCTTCGGTTTTTTGGGGCAATGTCAACCAATTCGTGGTTTTGCATTATGTTTTCTAGCTGATCTCTAGAGGAGTCGGGGTTGAAATAGCCTCCCCTTTTCTCATTTGCATGGAGGATTAAATTGAAGTCTCCCCCCATTATGATGTTGCTGCCTTCCTCATTGTCAATGTCTTCCTTAATGGAACTCTAGCATAGATCTTTGTCCCTATAGTGATTGGGTCCATATATATTGTAAACAATGATTGATTTTTGCTCTCTGCAATTTTCTAGGGTCACTTTTATCCAATTTGGAGTTGTTGTTGTGGCTTTATGTGTCCATATGCTATGCTGCCAAAGGGTGGCTAAACCACCAGAAACACCCCTTGATTCAGATAGGGTGCCTACATAGTGCTTCATTTTGTCCAAAATTGCTTTCATTTCCAGATCTCCTTGTTTTGTTTCTTGAAGGAGAATAATTTACAGCTTCTCTTGATTTATTAGGTCTCTCAGGACTAAGATTTTGGAGGGGTGCCCTAAACCCCTGTTGTTCCATGACAGGACTTTCATCATTGAAAAAGGGTTGTTTGGAGAGTTGCTTTCCCTCCTCGTTCCTTTTGCACTGTATCCTTGATGTTCCGTCCCAAGATATAAGTTTCGATGGGGTTCTGTGTTCCCATTGTTATATCCTTTTGGGCATTTTCATCTCAGTGCTGCCTAAATGACTTCCTTCCTAGGCCATGCTTTTTAGAGTTTTCCAGAGTAGCTCCATGCTCTTTCACGGAGTTCCTTGTGATTCGGATGGAAGAAGGTTCCCGGGAGGAGGGAGGGTCAGGGAGGGTAGGAGAGGGGCGAGGGGAATCGGGCTGGGAGGAAGAGTTGAGGAGGGGGGGTCACCGTCAGGAGGAGAGATGGAGGAGAATGGATTGGACTGATCAAAAGTGGATTTGAGGGGGGGGAGAGGGTGGTGCCGAAGCCTGATGGCTTGGATCCGAGATCTTGGGAGAAGAGGAGGATGAAGGTTGGAATTTGGGGGAGGGGCACCAGGGGGATTGCTTTTAGGGTTAGAGGAGGTCTTTCTTTTCACAGTTTCCCATTGTGAATCAGATTTAGGAGATTAAACATCTATAATTTTTGAACAGCGATTAGCAAAGTAACCATGCTCGTGACATACCTTGCATTTAAATGGGATCTGCTCATAGTCAAGCTGTTGAATATGCATCCATTCATCAACTTTTAGCTTTATAGCCTCGGGAAGGCCTTTGCCCAAATCCACCTCTACGCAAACTGGCGCAAGCTTGCATGTTGTCCTTCGATTCACTGCGATCAATGAATTTTCCTACTGCATTCCCGATAGCTCGGACAGAATCATCCCCCCAGCAATGTAAAGGGAGATGCAGGAGGCGAATCCAGATAAGAACAGCATTTGGAACGTCAAGTTCAAGATCAAAATTCGGCGTCCATTTGTTGAGGTACAAGCCCCTGGTGTCCATAAAATAGGGACCATTCCTGAATATCAAATCTTTATCTTCTTTCGTCTCAAAGTGGAAGGTGAAGTAGCCCATTCCACATAAGCAAATGGAAATTTTGCCGGAGATCTTATCAGCCCAGTTTCGTTCGACCCACCTTTGAACAGTGTTCGGGGAGGGCCAGAATCCGGTGAATTGACCTATTGACCCTTCTCTGCGAGAAAGAGGGCAGCCATGCAAGGAAAAGAAGGCGGAAGGACAACCTCCTGCAAACCATCAAGCTTTTTAACAAATTCGGAAAGAGTTGGCTTAGGTCAAGGAGGGGCCAAGGAGTTAACCAGCGCAGAGAAAGCCAAGGTCTAGGCCTGGTTCAGAGAAGCGGCCACCTCCAAGGAGAATTCCGGAGGGGCCATGCCCAAGAGGCGAGCAGAAGGCAACAGGAGCGTCGAGCAGCTGCTAGGGTGCGGCAGCGCAGCCAGGCAGAGCAATCCGAGGTCCAATTTTTGCTATTGCTGTTAGTATTTGGCAACTATTTTTGGTAGTTTTATCTTGTTGATCTGTCACTGTTTCACTACTGAAATAAAAATATCAAATCTAGGTCTCTTAATCAAGCCCTAAAAATTGATTTTTCTTCAAGTTCAATAATTTTTACTATTTTTTAATCATTTTGGGTATTGGTGCGGATATCGTTTGTTTGTTGATCTATGGTTTAAATTATGGCTACAATTAATACTTTAGATCTGAAATCTTGCTGAAGAATATATCATAAGTTTGAATATAGGAGAAAAATAAGAATTTTTATTGGATTTGCATTATTTTATAATATCATTTAATCCATAAAATTTCTTGAGGAAGTGTTTATTTAGCATTGAAATTTCATAGTGTTTCTTGATGATTAATTATTGAGATGTAAATGCTTATTATTTTCACATGCTTCAGTTGAGTTTGATAATCATTAACATCTTCATAATTGGCACTCTCGCTTAAGTACTTAGTGGTTAGATCAGATTATTTATAATCTAAGTGCTTTAGGCTTTTAACATCACCTCTCATCTTCGAAGCTTGCTTCATCTCGCTCCTTCTTCAAATCATTTTCCTTGCATTTTGCATTTTAAGTTAGCATTCCATATAGGATATATATTCATCCAAGCAGCAATTTCTCATCAAGTACTTGGTTGTAATTTCCTTAGCAAGATAGTTGAATCCGTAAGGCACTGGTATCAATCATTCAAATTTAATCGAATCATTTAATCTTGCTAGATATTTTACAAGTATTTGGTCGTTTCACTGTGTCTCCCGAACTGGTTGGTTCCCAACGAGTTCGCCTTCATTCCATTTCCATAAGGTCTACCCCCCTTAGTCTGCTATAAGGAGACAACTTCAACAGAGAGATTGGGGATCAAGGTGACAGCCCCCAATCTAAGCCGTTGTAACTTGTCACGGTGCCTAGACATTTTGTGTGACAACAGAGATTTGTACCTCTAAACTAATTGCAGGTCAGTGGAGAGTGGTAAGGTATTTGTGACTCACTCTCGATAATATTTTCTTATTATTTCTTCTATAGCATAGCAAAGCCAGCAAAGCAGAGACAGCAAGATGACACAGGATTGCATGATGATATATGATAGTACATGATGGTATTGGATGACAGGATTGCACAGGGGTACAGATGGAGTTCTCCCTAGTTGAGAGGGAGTGTTAAATTTGGAAAAGAGGCTCAAAATCCATGTTGCACTGCTCATATGATGGAGATAATATTTTTGTTAGATTCCTCTATCGGAGAGGTGCAAAATTGATCTAAAGATTATCTTGTTTGGATGAGCAGAAGTTGTATTTTGAATTTATTTTTCCACTTGTGCAATTTGACAAGGTCGGCCAAAATTGTAATGTAGGCTCATAAGCACCAAAAGTTGTGTCACACACCCACAATCATGGATATAAAAAAGAGAGACATGATGCTCATTTCATCATTCATTCATCTCACACATCTCTCTCTCATCTAATTGGTTCGTACAGCCTTAGAGGCATCTCTCTCCTCCACATGTGTGAAATAGGACGCTACAATTTTTGGACTGGTTTAAGGCTTTTCTGGACAGCATTGACCAGCGTTGACTTTGGGTCAACTCTCATCCTTTGACTACATTTTTGAGGTCAGAAATCTGATTTAGAGAGGCCACAGTTGAAGGCACAAAAACCGAGGTCAAATGTTTACTTTGACTATTGTTGACTGCAGCTTTGATTGTTGTTTTGACCACAGACTTTGACCATTGCATTGACCAGATTTGTGGACTGTTTTGCGCAGTGTTTGACTTTGATGGAAGACCAAGTTTGACCGAGCTTGTATGGAAGCTGATTTGTTGGTTTGACTAGCGAGACTTTGTTGGCTAGGGCATCATGTTGACTGCTGTAAAATACATTTTCTCTCTCTCTGCTTAATAAGAAGAATTATAAGAATATTTGTGTCTCTTGTCTTGGCTTGTCTTCTATCGATTTATTTATGTTCTATCAGCATTTACTATCAATGATTATGTGATTGCATATCTGGAAATTGAATTGGGCTAATAAGAAAGATTGAAGTAAACTGCTCTAAGCATAGAACATACTATGGTTAACTAAAATTAACAGTAACTTATGCCATAAAGGAGAGAATGTAAGGTATGGATTAAAGAGTGCATAAGAGGAATATTTTATGACATGCTTTAATGAGTGCGTAAAAGGAATATGCCATGCTTTTAATGAGTGCAAAAGAGAGAGTGTAATGTATCCATTAAGTGAGAGAAAGAGTAACATGTGCATTAATTGAGGGGAGTTACATATGACATGATTGAGTCCCGTGATTGGGTGACATGAATTTCTTTTTTTTTAATAATAATATAATAGTATCATAATAATAATAATGATGATGATGATGATGATAATATTGATGATTACATAAAAATTGAACAATTAAGATTAATTAAGAATAAATTAAGCGATTTTACATCATTTATACTTTATTACCAATTCAAACAAGGTGATTTACTACTTTTGGAGAGTCATGCTTGAGATGATAGACATGACTTCCTATTTTCGAAAGTCACTCCATAATAGTTAGAAATAAGATTTTAAGCAAGGAAATTCATCCCTTAGCTGCGAGTTTTCAACAGAAATTACCTAATAACATAAAATCCTATTTTAAGTGGCTTAGTATTTGAAGTCACTTAATAATGTTGTTTTATGAAGTGTTATTTGCATATATGATGAATTTCATATTAAAAGGCCACTTTACTTTTCAAAAAGCCCCCAAAGAGTCTTGGGTTCAAACGTCCTCCCAACACAAAGGCAGTTATGGCAAGCATATGTTTGGAAAAGAAAACGCATTAATGAAAGCTTTCCTTGGTATAACTATATTTGGGCAGTTAGAAAGGCAGAAAGTTCATTGGTTTCCAAGATTTCATCCTAACTTCCTTCGGCTACAAATTTGAGCTCCAAGTAATCCATAAAAGAAGAGAACATTCTTCATTCCAAAAGATCAAGAAAATCAGAAAGCTGCCATCAAAGAAGGTTGTGCAGGAGGTTTTACAAATTTAAGATCTACCTGGACGATTCTTCACACCTTTTGCAAGTCAAGCAAGCCATTATTTTTCTTCCTTTCATTCTCTCACGCCATTTATGACCATTATATCAGCTCGTTGAAGATCTCAATGCATAATTAAAGGACAGTGGCACTGTTTTCCCCCCAAAATCTGAGAAATCATTCACATTGTGGGTAGATTCTGTAATCAGGATTTGGCATCCATGCTTCATCGGTGAATGATAGTAATCATAGTTTCCGGCATTTAAAGGCTTTCCTCCACAACTTTTAGTGTAATGGTTGTGTTTCTTGCCGAATGCACAGCACTTTTTGTAATGAATAAAATAATGTAAATAATAATTAATTAGTTAATTAGTAATTACGTTGAAGGGGCATGTCTAAATGAGACATGACCTTTTGTGAAAAGGCACCTGCCTAGGTATATAAGCAGGCCTCATTTGTAATTCTCAATAATCAATTCATTCTTCATACTATTTAATATAATATTTGTATCCTCAATGGATATTCTGATATTCCAAGTCTTCTGGAATATTTAACTTGAGAAGGAACTTTGTTCGCTTCATTTGGTATCGGAGCAATTCGATCTTCTGGCCGCTCATTGCTACACAGAGCCACGCTCTCCGATCCGGGGCCTTGACCGTCAAATTCATCAACGTTGTTGTCGTTGTAGCATTTCGCTATAAGCTTTTGGAGGTTCTCCAGGTTAACGTCAGGCCATTGGCCAATTTAAAAAAAAAAAAAAAAGAGACCAAAAAAATTATAAATAAAATTAAAAGGAAAAAAATTATTAAAACAGGGTCATTGAAAAAAGTTAAAAAAATAGATTTAAAAAATAAAAAATAATAAAAAAGAAAAGGAAAAAAAAGGAGGTGATTAAAAAAAAAGTCAAGATATATATATATATATTAAAAGAAAAGTATAGGAAAATAAAAGTCAGATAAAAAAAGAAGTTTGATTACGAAAAAATTATATATAGAAGATTTTTGATATCGCCAAGAGACCGTCGCAATACACGGTAAGCCGCCATAACCCGAACCTGCAATTCTACTCTTTCGACACCGCCGAGAACCCGAAGCATCTTCCATACCACACGACAGACCATCGGTTTTGCACTGCTCTGTCGTCGCTCGACTGACCCTGCCTCCAACGCTACTGCGTTTCCGTCAGATCCCACTCGTTCTCTATATGCATCCGCTGCCATAGAAATTTCCAACCACCAGCATTTTCCACAATCACTGCACAATATCACAGCATTTTCGTCGATCCACCGTGCCACAATGCCCCGTTCCACCTTCCGCACAGCCCTGCAATCAGTGCAACGCTGCCACAGTCTTCCCTGGCTCCCCATTGAACATTGCAACTAGTGTTAGAAAAAAACCACAGGCCACTTGTACACAGCCCGTACCATCATTGCCTTCCTCCGACACTACAGTCAGCATCAGTTCACAATCCGCCACCAGACTGAACCTGTCATACGGTCCTGACATTCCCTGCACGACCACATTGTTGTCGTTACACCCTGTCCTTCCGTTATCCCAACAATAGAATTTAGCTGTGAGGCTGGCAGCCCAAAACTGAACCCGTCCTCGCCATCCTCGATCCCTGACTGGCTACCCAAGCATCTACGTCGTATGCAGCCACACGACAGGAAGGCATCCACTGTCTGCAGCATTTGGCTTCATTACTGCAGCCTTTTGCCACCTTGAGTAACATTCCCAATTAGCAAGAGCTAATTGGAAATATTAATTTTGACTATTTTGCCTTTATAAAGTTAAGTTATAAATAAAGTGGGTGAAGAGGGACACTTAACTCGCACTTAGGATAAAAAGTATTTCCTAAAGTCACTTAAGAGACATGACTAGTTGGCAACGTGGGGCCTAGTGGTCAAGTGGCAGCGTGGGAAAAGGGGCAGCGTGGGACCAAGCCAGCGCAGAGAGAGATGGACAACATGGCTCAAGGAGACAGCGCAGTTGATGGTGGGGCCTAGGTGAGGGCAAGGCTCACCAAGCATAAAAGGAGGGAGGGTCTCCTCATTTGGATTCATTTTGATTATGCAACTTTGAGATTTGTCTTTTGACATTGAGCACGCTTGTTGTTTAGCGAAGTTTGCACGTACTGTTTAGTACATCGAGTGTCTCCGTTCGGAGATCCCAACCTCAGCCCCGGGGGACTTCGAGTGCCTGCTCGGGTGAGGAGTTTCATCCTCGTTTTGCTGGAGAGAGTTGCAACAACCACAGTCGGAGCATTCACTTAGAGAGACAATGCAGTCAATGAGAGGGAGGACGCAGTCTTGAGAGGAGGTGGTTCCGGATTGAGGGATTGTCGGTGGATTCAGCCCAAGATAGTGGGAAAGGGGCCAGCCCTTCCCTATCCAGCATTTTGGAGGAATTAGGGACCATTATTTGGAGCAGATCATTCAAAGCCAGTGTCCCTCCTTGGGGAATAGCATAGTGCCTCAAGGGAGCCATTTTCAGGGGTCAACCATTTCCAGAAAGCTTTCTGGGCTTTTCTGGGTATTGGGAGGAAAGACCATTCCCGAAGTTTCAGAATTTTCCGAGGTGGGGAGCAGCCCCAAAGATTCAGTTCATTCCAGCAGTAGCAGCAGCACAGTAGTAGTACCAGTAGCTCTGGAGATAACGCAGTCTTGAAGGAACATCGATTCCAAGTCATTTCCTGAGAGTCTTTCTACGCTTGCCTAGTGCAAGCCAAGGTGCCATCATTCTAATCTCCTCTGTACTAATTTCCATTTCTCAGTATTAATAAAATGGCCCAGCATTCTCCATATTGTCTGTTTTTCATATGATTTGTCTCTAGTTGTTGTATGTCTTTGTTTATGTGCTTTATATTGTTGTTTATTTTTATTCGGGATATTACAGTGGTATCAGAGCTCATAGACTTGGCTCAGCCTGTGGAGCAGATTGTCTATGACACTAGCAGGAAAACCATACATCACTTACTGGGGAAGAAAGTATAAAGACTAAGAATGGAGGCTAGAGCTCACTTTCGGGAAAGGTGATAGCGTTCTAGTGGTGGACGCAGAGGAAGAGGAACCAATGGCGGAGGAAAGAGATGTCGGGAAGGAGTTAGGGGAACTCCTCCTCAAATCAGTGCAGGATTTTTCGAGGCGGATAGAAGAGATGGGGCAAAGGTTCACGGCAGAGTCTAGACAGCGTGAGACCCCTAGGGGTTTCCATGTTGGAGAGGGCTCAGGCACATCTCATCATTTACAGGAACACCTCATAGCGCAGCAGATGGCATCACACACACCTCCCCATTCCACGATGCCTACTTTTCTTGCTGCAGACACTAGGGCAGGAGCACAGCAGGAGCAGGAACCGACACACATGGGAGATTACTTTGCTGAGTACCAGTCCTACGGTCAACAGTTCAGAGTTGCCCTCACATTTCATGATTTCGTTCAGCTCAAGCGGGACAACAGACCCCGCAACCATCACAAGGGGAACAGGCACTCACATGACGGGGATATATAGCGCACTGTAGGCAGATTTCATTTATCAACGTTTGACAAATCATCCAAGTGTTCGGCAAAGGCTTGGGTGGAGAAGTTGGATATATATTTCCAGCTTTATCAGATGGCAGAGCTAGAGGCCATCAAGGTGGCATCACTGCACCTAGAGGGTGAGGCCCAGGACTGGTTGTTTCATGGGATGGCTACGTTGGGGCACTTGGGAGTGACAGCATATGCCGAGTTTACACGAAGGCTGGTAGAGCGTTTTGATCGGAGGGATCCAGAGGAGCATTTTGTTGAGCTGACAAAGCTCAAACAGACCAAGAGCCTGGACACATACATCTCAAAGTTTTTGAGACTCTCCGTGATGGTACCTGATTTATCCGCAGCCCGGATGATCTATATGTTCATAAACGGATTGGCAGAGCCTCTACGGGGATTAGTCAAATCGACGAGGCCGACAACATTCCATGATGCAGTTGGGAGGACTCGGGATTTGCAGGATGCACTACCTTAGACCAGAGCCCCTTTTCCCCAGAGACCGACATTCCAGCCGAAGGGGAAGGACGTGAGGGTTCCACCTCCCAGGGGGAACCAAGGCAGAGGGCCTAGTGATGATGAGACCAGGAGAGATTTGAAGCGGAGGAGGTTGTGCTTCACATGCCAGGAGCCATGGGCACCAGGACACCGTTGTGCCGCAGGGAAGGCACACTACATTGAGGTCTTCTCTGACAGTAGCAGGGAAGAAGAGGAGTACGAGGAGATAGAGGCTGGAGGCAGCAGTACAGTGCAGAGAGGGGATCATCTGCCACCTCCACCACCAGAAGCGGGAGGTGCAGCTTTCACACCTACCGAGGGAGCCCTTGCAACCTTGTGGGGAGTTTCCAAGTACTTAACAATGCGTGTCCGAGGCACAGTACAGGGACAACTTGTTTCAGTGTTAGTGGACAGTGGGGCCACCCACAATTTCATTGATGCCCAGTTGGTAGAGCGGAGGGGCATACCGACGGAGAGCTTTGATGGGTTTTCGGTACTAGTTCCAGGGGACCGGACCATGCAGTGTGCCAGGTATGTGCCAGCCTTGGCAGTGACTATGGGGACGTACACCCTGACAGATCACTTTTTCGTGGTGGACATTCCGAACACCAACGTGATACTGGGGGTACAGTGGTTGATCACGCTAGGAAAGGTCACCACTAATTGGGAGACCTTGGAGATGGAGTGGATGGATAAGAAGACTGGGAGGCATGAGAAGATTCGGGGTATGCACACCTACCCACCACAAACAGTTTCAGCACACCGAATGGAGGCAGATTTCCGGAAGGGGGACATAGAGTGGGCAGTGGAGTTGCGTGTGTCAAAGGCAGGATCTACAGGGCAAGCCATACACCTAGATGTACAGTCCATTCTCGACAAGTATGCTACGGTATTTGGGGAGATACCACTAGGGCAGCCGCCGAATCGAGGGTTTGAGCACACGATTGAGCTGGAGCAGGGCATCCAGGCTGTCATCGCTACACCCTATAGGCATCCTATGGCCTATCGAGATGAGATTGAGAGGGCCATCCATGAGCTCTTAGCTCTTGGACACATCGGCCCCAGCACTAGCCCTTTTGCTTCTTCTGTAGTACTGGTGAAGAAGAAGGACGGCACATTGAGGATGTGCATTGACTACTGGTTCCTAAACAAGAAGAGCATGAAGAACCGGTACCCCATCCCACGGATCGACGAGTTGATGGATGAGCTGAGAGGATCAAAGTTCTTCTCAAAGATTGATTTGAGATCCGGGTACCATCAGATTCGCATGAGGGAGCAGGACATTCCCAAGACCGCTTTCAGGTGTCACTACGGCTATTTTAAGTTCTTAGTGATGCCCTTTGGGCTGACCAATGCTCCGGCCACATTCCAGTCATGCATGAATCACATCTTCCGAAGTCACTTGAGGAAGTGTGTATTAGTGTTTTTTGATGACATCTTGATTTACAGCAGGACATGGGAGGAGCACCTCCAACATATAGAGGTTGTACTGCACATCTTGGAGAAGCAACAATTTTATGCTAAGCTCTCCAAATGTGAGTTTGGGTTGACAGAGATGCTCTATCTAGGGCACATCATCGGGGTGGACGGAGTGAGGGTCCACGAGGAGAAGATCAAGGCCATCAGAGATTGGCCAGAGCTGAAGAATGTGACGGAGCTTCAGGGATTTGTGGGTATTTGCACCTCCTACCGGAAGTTCGTCAAGTGATTCTCCCAGCTTGCAGCACCCCTTAAGGATCTCACCAAAAAGGGGGCATTCAACTGGACTGATACAGCGCATAGGGCTTTCGATAAGCTCAAGGAGGTGATGAGCAGCTGTCTGGTTTTGGAATTGCCGAATTTTACATAGCCTTTTGTCCTGGAGTGTGATGCATCAGGGGAGGGGATAGGCGCAGTTTTGATGCAGGTAGGCCATCCCATAACTTTCGAGAGTCAGAAGCTGCTGCCACATGAAAGGTTGTATGCTATATACGACAAGGAGATGTTGGCCATCATGCATGCATTGGCAAATTTTCGACAGTACCTGGTACGGAACAGGTTCAGAGTGAGGACAGACCACAACAGCCTCCGATTCTTCTTAGAGCATAAACAGTTGCGGGAGAGGCAGCAAAAGTGGGTCAGCAAAATCCAGGCATATGATTTTGACATCGAGTATGTCAAGGGGAAGAACAACGTGGTGGTCGATGCACTTTCACACAGGCCGACAGCGTTGTCCTTGATGAGTTTGGACACAGACTGGAGGGCTCAACTTTTGGTGGAGTACTCCAAGGACCGTTTTTCCTGTGAGATTTTGGATGGACAGGTGACAAATGACAGGTACAGAGTAATGGACGAGGTGATCTACTACAGGGACAAGATCTTCTTGACTGAGAGCTCCCATCTCAAGAAGAAGATATTGCACGCCCCACATGACTTGCCATTATCCGACCACCAAGGGTTCACCAAGACCTATAGGGCCATCAGGGAGAGGTTCTCTTGGAAGGGCCTCAAGGGGGACATACTCCAACATGTCAGGGAGTGCGAAGTTTGCCAACGTAAGGGGGAGATGAACCATCTGGCAAGATTATTACAGCCTCATCCCATACCCAAGGGGAAATGGGAGAGTATTTCGATGGATTTCATTACGGGTTGCCCACTGTGCAGGGCAAGGATTGCATATTTGTAGTCGTTGATCGACTGACTAAATATGCTCACTTCTTCGCCATATCAGCACATTACACAACAGCACAGGTAGCGAAGTTATTCTTCAGGGACGTTTTCAGATTGCATGGTCTCCCAAATACCATTGCCAGTGACAGGGATAGCCGCTTCATGGGCGGGTTTTGGCAGCATCTTTTTCGTTTGGTAGGCACTGAGTTGACACCGAGTACTAGTTACCACCCCCAGACGGACGGACAGACAGAGATAGTGAACGAGTGGCTGGAGGGTTACTTACGTAACTATGTCAGCGGGCAGCGAAAGGCATGGTTGAGATGGTTGCACTTGGGGGAGTACTGCTACAACAACACTCATCATATGTCCATCAGTATGTCTTCATTTTATGCATTGTATGGGTATCATGCTTTATCTTTTGCTGACATAATGTTTGGTGCTAGCAAGGCTCCTAGAGCCAAGGATTAAATCCAAGAGAGTCAGGATATACTTCGAGCTCTCAAGGATAACATGGCTACAGGGCAGAATCAGCAGAAGTTGTACGCCGACAAGGGACGTGTTGAGAGGCAGTTCGAGGTAGGGGATTTGGTCTACCTACACTTGCAGCCATATCGGCAGTCCACGCTAAAGCAGAAGGGGGCTGAAAAGCTCAAGCCTCGCTTTTATGGACAATACAGGGTGACACGCAGAGTTGGAGAGGTTGCATATGAGTTGGCGCTGCCCATTGGTAGCAAGATTCATAACGTTTTTCACATTTCATGCCTGAAAAAGGCACTAGGACAGCAGGTGACTGCAACAGAAGAGCTTTCGCCCACCGATGATGAGGCGCATCTGGTGCTACAGCCGGAGGCCATTATTGACACTAGGGAGAGGCAGCTGCGGAGCAGGACAGTCAAAGAGTACCTGGTGAGATGGAGGAATTTACCAGATGAGGATGCCACCTGGGAGAGTGAGAAGATTCTACAGCATCCATCATTACAGTTGCTTGAGGACAAGCAATGTTTTACCGGGGAGGACTGTAATATTCCCAATTAGCAAGAGCTAATTGGAAATATTAATTTTGACTATTTTGCCTTTATAAAGTTAAGTTATAAATAAAGTGGGTGAAGAGGGACACTTAACTCACACTTAAGATAAAAAGTATTTCCTAAAGTCACTTAAGAGACATGACTAGTTGGAAACGTGGGGCCTAGTGGTCAAGTGGCAGCGTGGGAAAAGGGGCAGCGTAGGCAGCGTGGGACCAAACCAGCGCAGAGAGAGATGGACAGCGTGGCTCAAGGAGACAGTGGAGTTGATGGTGGGGCCTAGGTGAGGGCAAGGCTCACCAAGCATAAAAGGAGGGAGGGTCTCCTCATTTAGATTCATTATGATTATGCATCTTTGAGATTTGTCTTTTGACATTAAGCACACTTGATATTTAGCAAAGTCTGCACATATTGTTCAGTACATCGGGTGTCTCCGTTTGGAGATCCCAACCTCAGCTCCGGGGGACTTCGAGTGCCTGCTCGAGTGAGGAGTTTCATCCTTGTTTTGCCAGAGAGAGTTGCAGCAACCACAGTCAGAGCATTCACTCAGAGAGACAGCGCAGTCAGTGAGAGGGAGGACACAGTCTTGAGAGGAGGTGGTTCCGGATTGAGGGTTTGTCGGTGGATTCAGCCCAAGATAATGGGAAAGGGGCCAGCCATTCTCTATTCCAGCATTTTGGAGGAGTTATGGACCATTATTTGGAGCAGATCATTCAGAGCCAGCGTCCCTCCTTGAGGAATAGCGTAGTGCCTCAAGGGAGCCATTTTCGAGGGTCAGCCATTTCCGGAAAGCTTTCTGGGCTTTTCTAGGTATTGGGAGGAAAGGCCATTCCCGAAGTTTCAGAATTTTCCGAGGTGAGGAGCAGACCCAAAGATTCAGTTCATTCCAGCAGTAGCAGCAGCACAAT
Organism: Pinus albicaulis; assembly: GCA_034641835.2. Lineage (NCBI taxonomy): Eukaryota > Viridiplantae > Streptophyta > Pinopsida > Pinales > Pinaceae > Pinus > Pinus albicaulis. Next base: position 496,924,919 of record CM076577.1, read on the forward strand.
AGCAGTACTAGCAACTCTAGAGATAACGTAGTCTTGAGGGAACAGCCATTCCAAGTCATTTCCTGAGACACTTTCTAGGCTTGCCTAGTGCAAGCCGAGGTGCCATCATTTTGATCACCTCTATACTCATTTCCATTTCTCAGTATTAATAAAATGGCTCAGCGTTCTCCATATTGTCTGTTTTTCATATGATTTGTCTCTAGTTGCTGTATGTCTTTGTTTATGTGCTTTATACTGCTATTTATTTCTATTCGGGATATTACACCTTGGCTGCTGCCATTCGTAGACCCCACAACTCCTAATCAGTCATCCCTCTCCCTGATCTTGTATTCTCCACCATCCATCACCATCGCCTCCATACTGCTCGACGTCATCATACTTTCGCAATTCGTATGAAAAGTTGCATTTCTAAAATCTGCTGACAGATGGGATAATTACAGATTACAATCCACAAGTCACGATTTTTCAAGTTCAAGAGTCGCGACCCAAGAAAAAACAAAACAAACAAAACAAAACAAACAAACAAACAAACAAAACAAACAATTAGAAATAAGGAGGAGAAAGCTAAATTCGTGAAGTTCAATTAAAAAACACAAAAATCTAAATTCGTGAAGTTCAATTAAAAAACAAAGAAATCTAAATTCGTGAAGTTCAATTAAAAGACATAGACTATTATTATAATAGTCTCAGATTCAATATATTATAATAATATCAGTGATAAAGAGAAAATTTGAAATACAAAAAAAAAAATGAGTCAATTCCAAAAAAAAAGGTCGATATTTTTATAAAGTATTATTTCCCATTTAAAAAATATAAAGTAAAAGTATAAGGGATATTGTAGAAAGTACAAAGAAGGAATACTAAAATAAAAAAGTAAAAAAATAAAAAACCCTAAAGTTCATCCCGAGAGGAAAAATGGAGTCTGATTCAAAATTGAAGGAAGATTTTTAGAAACTTTACCCATCGACGCTAAAGTACTATTTAAATTTAAAGGAACTCTCGCAGGAAAAGATGTCACTATTGCTATATCACTTGCTGAAGGTAAAAATTACATAAACCCTAAAATTGCAAACTAGTTGGTGATTCTGAAGTCAAATATAATTGAAAAATTAGACTTTTTTGACAAAAAAATACGACATAAAAAGTCTACAACTAAATATTGGGGGTTATATTTTTATCTCTCAATTTACTGTGAAAGCCTTAACTTTTTGACGTTAGTGACCTTGTGTTGGGTTCACCATGGGATGGAAACCCTAGGTTCATTTATCCTAAATAAAAAAGAAGTTTTTGACATTCTCCTACAAAAGGAAGAAAATAACGCTATAGAACGTTAACTTGAAGCCAAATTCAGTGACGCTTGAAAACATACAAGAAATTTCAAAAGTAATTTTTCAAGAAGGTAAAAAGGTGATACAAAATATGCAAAAAGAAATTGACAAAATCACCACTAACAAGAATGAAGAAGTTGCTCGCCTCAAGGACCACAACGAAAAATTACTAACGCAAATTAAGAAGCTGAAAGACAAGAAGTCATTAGAAAACAAGGTGCAACAACTTGTCCACGATAAAGCATCGAATGTAGAAGTCTAAGTTGAAGAGAAAGAAACTGACACTAATGCAGTGAATGTCACAACTAAAGAAGAAGACAAACAAGTTGAAAAAAATACAAAATTAGATGTTGTAGTTCAGACGATGAACATCCCAAGTGAAGGTTCTATAACCAAATCAACAACATCCTCACCAGAAGAAAATCAAAAAATTACCACTCACCTAAGAAGGGAAAGTCAAATAAAAAAAGTTCCCTATCTACATCCAAATCACGGGAGCAGACAAATCGACCAAGCTATGTATTCAGAACAAAAACAACAAGTTGATGTTTTGAAGAATATTAATGTCAATGCAAGCCGCTCAAGTGATAATTCATCACAAGTTTCAAGTCGACGTAAGATTCCACAGAAGATTGATTTAGGATGGTTCGATCCATTCTCAGTGCGACAGTTTTGTTTGTCACTTAGAGGATCATATCAACTTGTATCGACAAGGATGACTGCCCTGAGACAAGAAGACATTCATAGCAGGAAAAGAAATCAAGGCTTTTCATCAACAAGCTTTGAGGACAAAGCTTTTTTAGGAGGAAGGCAATGTAATGAATAAAATAATGTAAATAATGACTAATTAGTTAATTAGTAATTAGGTTGAAGGGGCATGTCTAAATGAGACATGACCTTTCGTGAAGAGGTATATAAGCAGGCCTCATTTGTAATTCTCAATAATCAATTCATTCTTCATACTATTTAATATAATATGTGTATCCTCAATGGATATTCTGATATTCCAAGTCTTTTGGAGTATTTAACTTGAGAAGGAACTTTGTTCGCTTCACTTTTTTGTATCAGATTGTAGGAGAATTCAAAAATGTCATACGATTGTGGAATATGCCCCCTTGTGGCCATTTCATGTCAAATTTTCAAGAGTATTTGAGAACTGTGGTCATTTCCCCAATAGACATTTCATGTTGTTTGATGATTTCGAGGGTTGAGGGATTTTGTGTAATCAAGATTTTGAATTATTGCTTCATGTTAAAATAAAATTTCCAACAATCACTACTCTTGATAAATCTTGGTGTGAACTGTCTTTGTGGGTATGTTGTGAGCTTCTTGGATTCATCTCCCATGATCAATTAACTTTCCGTCTAAATTTTCAGAACATGAGAATTAGTACTTTACAGCTACCTTATGATTGCAAACCCAATTTCCTGAATTCCTTTCCAACCACCAAGCACTTATCTACCATGCAGAACAGGATAAAAGTGCCCACCAGGGGGTTGTTTGATTTCACGTATCAATTTTATGGGATCTCATGAAAGCTGGTTTCTTGATCAACTTCAATATAAAATTTAAATCACTCTTTTGTTTTTTTTACCCTACAACAACAATGCCTTTTCAAATTTGGCATGTGTTTAATTGAATATTTCATTAAGAAAAGGTTATCCAAGGGCCAGCTCTAGATCTGAAGTGGAGAAGAAATTATCCTCTAGAGATGCCTTGAACCTTTGTTCTTGCTCTGACTTTTGTCTTGGTTTGCTTGGAACAATACATAATTTGTAATAAATTAGGCCAAGGGCATATCACTTACAAAAGTAACCTCCTGGTCTCTCTTTGACACATTGAAGACAGTGTATCCAATCCTTAAGTTTTATTTAGGGCAATGCAAGTTGCTCTAGTTGCTTTAAAGTTTATTCTCTTATCCAGGTCAAGGTTGCTTGGGAGCGAAAAGTGCAAGCGCAAGCGAGAAGCGACATTTTCAAAAGCATGGTGAGGAGCAATTTTGGGAGTGAATTTTATATAATATATATTTTTATATATATTAATGCATATATGTCAACAAAAGCATGTAGAATGGTGAACTGGTTATAAAAACATGTATTAAACCATATAACATCATTCATCTAGTAGTTATAATCTTCATCAACCACAAGTCCACAAATTATAAGTTCTCATTTATATAGCATGTAACAGTGCACTTAAGCAAAATAGCATCGAATGCAATCCATCTCTAAACCGAAAATACGTCAACAAATAGGCTCTAGATGGCCTCTAGCATCCAAAAAAATCATGTTACATCAAATACCCACAAATCATCAAAATCATTGCCTATCCTGGGATCTTTGTCATTAATATCACCCTCTAAGCATTAACATAAGATAGAAAAAACGTAGCATGTCAAGTCAAGATTTTGTTTGAGTGATGGGTGCATTTTAAGTAGGGTCATGATAGAGGAGTTCAACAACTAATGTCACTAACATCAAGGTACATAGAGGGCTTGGTGCTCTTAATTAGAAACGAGAGCCATCCCCTAGTATATGACAAAATCCAATGGAAACATTGCAAATCCTAAAATCCTGAAAAACTAAAAAGTTTGTTAGATTTTGAGTGAGATCTAAAATTTTACTTTCTCCATATAAAATCCAATGAGGTCGAAATCACTCTCAAACATCTTGATTCATTTCATGGTAATGTAAAAAATTTAAGTAAAATATTTTTACTTTAGGAATTTAACATTACCATGAATTGCATATCAATACTAGGGCCATAGGCTTGAATATTAGGCTGCCCCACTAAAAAAAATTGGTTTCCAATCTTCAATAGCTCCCTCTACCGCTCTCGAATTGGCAGGGAGCGCACTCCCACTTTTAGCGTGCTTCAAGAGCAAATTCGAGGGGAACTCCCCCGCAAACCTGATCCAGGCAAGTGAAAAGTGATATCTTAACAACTCTAAGTTCAATAACTTACCTTTGGAAGCTAATAGAATAGAAAGGTTCATAAGCATCATGAACTTATGTGCCAATAGGGATACCAATTTTATTTATGTGAGAAGGTCTATTATGATCACGATTCTTATGGTCCCTAGGTATTCTTGTGTTTATTGCTATTTCCTTATAATATGTTAAATTTCCATGAAACTCTGCAACCACTTGGTGAATCACTAAAAATAAGGCAACTTGAAACTAAAACCTAATTTACTTTCACCAAGATATAGAGTCTCTTAACAAATTATAAGCAAGGGAAAAAAACACCAGAGATCAAAACACATGCACAAAAATTGACACACTTGTTTTTCTCAGAAAACTCAACAAAGAAAACCTTCTTCCTTGATGTCGTATTTTATTGATTGTCCTTGAGAAATTGGATCTATTACAAAGCAATGTCTCTTTCAGAAAGTGTTATGCTTCTCTCATAAATCTCAGCTAACACAATTGATCTTGGTTGGCCTTGATCACTTCTCCTTGATCCCTACGCAGTAGAGGCCTTCTAAATCCTTGCACACTTCTTGCCTCCCAATTTATAGCACCCTAACTCCTCAAGCTCTCCGCACAGCCAATCTCATAAATTCTAGTGCACTTGTTCCTCCTATTTCTTAGGAAACAATTCATGTGCTCTCTCACAAACTCGTGAGCTTTGCCTTGTCACACAAACCTTTGTGCACAAAGCAATATCAATTCCTTGTGCCTTTGTCCTCTCTTTATAGACCCAGTTTGAACATGCAAGGAGGCCAGTTATATTTTAGAAATCGAGTTCTAATTGATGAATTAACTGAGAGTGACACTCTTTCTTTCTCCAATCAACACTGGAGTTCTTAACTCGTTCTTCCTTCAATCAAGACTGAAGACTAACTCGCTCTAACTAAACATGTAACTGCCACCTCATTTTGTAGTTATCCTGATGAAGACTTCACTTAACTGAAACTCCAACACTATGCATGCTAACTAGATGATTATTCCAGTAAACTAGAAATAACTAATCATCACTGAAGTCCAAATCACGAGCTCGCACTCATACTAGGAGAAGGAAAATTCAAGGTCTTCACTAGCTAAGGCACAAACCAGAAGGCCATGCTCGCTATATTTTCAACACTTCCTCTTAGCAAAGAATGTGCTTCTAGAATGTTGAGAATTTAAAGGGGCAGTGGTTAATTCAAATTCTCTCCTTGATAATTACTTGTGAGCTTACATGTTTTACTTATGTCTTCTCTTCTTTAGCTTATTTAGTCTTTCATCAAGTCAATTACCAAAACACAAAAAACAAATTTAGGCTCTTCAAGCCAAGGCAAAACCTCTCCCTCTTCGAGATGAAAACCCACGAGAAATTCTTCTTATAGACTTTCAAATGACAAGTACCATGACCAAGACTCAGACCCTTGACCTATGTATGCCTCCAAGACCTTGTCATTGCTTCTTTGTCGACCTTCGACACTAATCCTTGTTTTCTGCACCAACCTGCACTGACCTACACCAACACTAAGTCTATCTTCCTTGATTTAGTCTCAATTACCTAAACAATCCTTCTCACTTATTCAGATATTGGAGACAAGATCATTCGAGATCTTATCTTTCAAATCGCAAATCCTTTGAAGCTTTATTTACTTGAGATATATTCTCTTATGAACTGTAATCAGGAAGGTAAATCACATATTTACCTTCCTCCCTTTCTCACACTGTAATTCAGGTATATTTCATTGATTGTAGTTCTCAGACTTCATATCTACGCATTAGACTTCAATCACTATGACATCCGTATACTTCTAGTTTGGATAGTCCGAAGATCACAGACCTTTCCGGATGCTCCTTACATCAGATTAGCCCCAGAATTTGTTACGTATAGATCACAAACTCTCTTTTGCATGTACTATAGGTGTATACCGATCTCACTTAACTCAAATTGAGCGCACTCTATTTCAGGCTAATCCGCAACACTGATCCGCATTTACTGCAACAGAGTTGTCTAAAAACTTGTGTTCAAATGAGCCGCAGATCTATCCATATATACAATGCACTGTGCATGTTTTAGGCCGACCATACAGCTAGCTTGTAGGCTGACTTTAATCACTGCTTATAGGTCGACATGATCACAGCATATAGGAGCTTATCTTCCAGCGTTGGATGAGGATATCTGTTAGAAAATTTATATATGACAAAACAATGGAACACATAAAATATGCAGAAACACAAACACATAAAACATATAAAACAAGAGAGACACAGATATACGTGGTTCACCCAATTTGGGCGACGTCCACCACGAACAGTCACTACTTCCTTTATATTATCCAACAAGATGAAGAGACACAACCTATAGCAGATCCGCTATAATATTCTCTAATCTCTCTCTCTCACATTCCCCCTTCCTGTTTCTCACTCATAATACACATACAATACACAACTGCAATACAATACCCTCATACCAAACGAGGGGTTGCCTTCTAGGGCAAAAAACCCTACATTAAAAATAACTTCTACCGCCAAATCATCCGCCTAATGAACAGCCCAAATTGACTACGAAATTACAAAATTTTACAAAGCAATTTTACATCTGTTTTTAGCTTCGGGGGCGCTGGCCCCCGAACACCCCAACTGGGGGGGATCCTTCCCCCCCGTACCCCCACGGGGGGGACAAGTCCCCCCTACACCCCCTCCCCCGCATGGAGGGGTGTACAGTCTTCCTAGGGTATACATCCGGCTGAAACAAAGACCTCTAAATCAGTAACAAAATCAAGCTCCACACCCAACAATATCTTGAGGGTTGACTTGAGCCATTACAACATGGTTGAGTGACAAGGTCTTGAGGCATATTTTTTAGACTAGACACTTCATATACATGACTCTTAATTATACTTATAACCAGAAGACAAATCCTAATAGACATCAAGAAGAAGTCTATTGACCTATAATAAAAATCTTGCTCATGAAACCCATGAAGCAAGCATAACAAAAATGAATTTTATTATTTTTGTCTTCTTTTTTACATAATTACATAGTTAATATGAAGACCAATCCTAGTTACACTTTTCAACATAGAAGAACATCTTCCACCTGGATTTGTCTCCAACACTACCATGTTATCCATTGTTGTAGTTGCTCCCTCTAAACTAGAAGATTTCCCTACTTCCTGTTGTGAAACTTGATCTGAAGACCTGTTCCTTCCAACCATGCTCCTATGATCTAAATCTATCACCTCAATCATAAGTGTTGAGAAATCTATAGGCTAATAGTTAGAATGATTTCTTTTATACTTTATAATTACTTGTGATGTACTTTTACTTTTCCTTACTTATTAGCTTCTTATTTTATTATTATGTTGTTCTTATCATCAAAGAGCTACCAAAACAAGAAGATCAACAGTAATATATATATATACTTAATCTACCCACTTTTATGGGCACTATTAATAAATTGAATTTACTCACAAACTTCAAAATAGAAATTATAAATTGTTTAGAAAATATCTCCATTATTGTATACCAAAAGTTTTAGAGGCATTGAATGAAAATGTTTATCTATTTAGTTGTATTTACGAAAATACAAAAATTATTTCCTTGTAGGCAAATGTTACATGAGTCTTGTAGGTCAACAAGGCCTTGAAGCCTACACGTCATGGCCTGTGAAGACATAAGGCACAAAAGAAAACTAGCTACAAATAGAATAAATTGATTACAAAAGTCAATTAAATTGCAAATTCAAAAATCTAAAAAATATGAAGGGGCCAAGTAGACCACAGCGTACTATCTATTTATATCTAAGGCATCATCCAATGCATTCTAATGGCTAGCAACTATAATGCCTTGCCTACCACTTGCATAAGTTGCATTGGTCATCTGCAAAGTCCTTTAGTATGAAGCATGGTGGCTACGACCCTTTCCCCTTATCATTTATCTTATGGGTTACTAGTAAATCAACATTAAAAAAGTTCCTACAGTCAACTGAGATAATATTGGTCAACATTAGAAGCGCTATAATACTAGCTACAAATAGAATAAATTGATTACAAAAGTCAATTAAATTGCAAATTCAAAAATCTGAAAAATATGAAGGGGCCAAGTAGACCACAGCGTACTATCTATTTATATCTAAGGCATCATCCAATGCATTCTAATGGCTAGCAACTATAATGCCTTGCCTACCACTTGCATAAGTTGCATTGGTCATCTGCAAAGTCCTTTAGTATGAAGCATGGTGGCTACGACCCTTTCCCCTTATCATTTATCTTATGGGTTACTAGTAAATCAACATTAAAAAAGTTCCTACAGTCAACTGAGATAATATTGGTCAACATTAGAAGCGCTATAATAAGAAGAAGCATAGTTGAAACTTGAGGCTAGATTGAACTTGCATGCAATGTTTCCAAGTTAAGAAGCATCTAATTGGCCACATGAAACACATCATTAATAGAAAATTTATCCTTAAGAGTGGTGGAAAAGCAAAGACTATGTTGAAGTCGTTCCTGTTTACAATCAAATCAACACAATAATTCCCCTGCAATGATGCCTTTTGGGGCTTCTGTTTCTGGCCTTTGGAGGATGGGTTTGCTTATTATTTGTGAGTCTATTGATTTCTTACTGCTATCCTCTTCTTGCCTGCAGCATAGTCTATAAATTTTTTAATTTGCAATTTAGTAATCTCTCTCATTCCTGCATGTCCAACAAACATACAGCTGTTAAGGTATTTGATAAACTTAGTTTAGTAGTCTAGATAAGGCCCTTTCACTTTCATAACAGTTAATTGCCCTGACTCCTGCGGAGACTTCTAGCTCGCAATAGAGAACATTCTTTCCAATAATTCAAGGGGCAAAAAGGAAATTTTTGGCAACCCATTGATCGCATTAGCTTATGTAATATGACAGAATCATAGCTAGAAAGAAGTGAATAAAATACAAGAGAAGTTGGAATTGGGCTTCCATCACCAAATCTAGAACAATGTTCGCATTAATTGAAAGGGATGAAATGGGAAAGTGGTTGAACATCCTTTCATGGAACAATACTAAGTTAGATATAAATCAAACTCGGTTGAGGCCCTTTCACAGGAGGGGTTGTCTAATAGCGTCCAGGTTTAAGCTTTACCATTTTCAAAACTGCACTCATCTTCTGCATTTCAGCCTCCATAAAGGAGTATTTTACAACAGGCCACCTTCTAAAAGAGTCCATCTCCAGGTGTCTTGCTGCTACTAGTGTTCGTAGGAAGAAGTCGCCCCAATTTGAGTAGTTCACGAGATTCCAACCTCATTCCGAGTGAATTCTTAAGCTCGGGACTCAATTCACGTGGTATTAGTAACCTCTATACAACAAACCTACCTCTCGAAATTGTATAGAGATGCTTTTCAGATCTGGTCCTCTTGATTGAAACTGATATTTCAGATTTTAAGTTTCTGAAGCAATTTCCAGGCCCATAGTTAACAAAAAAAGTGGCACTTGTTTTCTAATGCCGTACTTTCAGAGATATCAATCTCGATTTCCGAACATTGAAGATATTCCAGCCATTAATACTTCTCTTACGTCCTCCAGATTTAAATTAATAAACCACTATTTTCCCTCAGCCGGATAGCTGAACTGTCTCTCAATTCAACTCGGTCGGAAGACCAAATTGGGCTCGGTAAAACTTTGTAGTACATAAGTTAGAAGAATTCACTGCGTACGATTATGAAAACGGGGTTGAGAGTTGCGAGCATTTCTTCTCGAAAATAACAATGAGAAAACGCACTTACTCGGATTGTTTCTTGAAGTAGGATGAACGAGAGCGCACTGCTTCAGTGATGACCGCCTCCATCTGAGAATCCTCGCTAGCCATGGCTTTCTCTCCGCTATTTACTGCTTTCAATGCCCACTCCAACTGTTCTGTCTTCCAGCCTCTTCCGCTCGTCCAGTATTGAATTGCATGAAAGGGGCTCCTTTTAATCGCATTTCAGTTCCACCCTTTTATTTCCGGAAACCCTGGAAGCTGACTGCGGGGGTTTCCTGAAAGTTTGGGGTTTTTACTCGATCACTCTTCCCAGACTAGCATCTTAGAATTATTTTTTATTTAATGGAACGTCAATGCCAAACCTCAATTTATCCGTGCCCAGAGCGCGGTAGTTTAGCGAATTATATATATATATATATATATATATATATAATGCTTCCATTCAAATCATATGGAAAATGAAAAAAATAGTAAAAGATAGAAATTTAAATGGAAATGGACAAAAACGTACGAGACGAGTGTCTTCGAAAAAGTGTTCAAACTGCCGCCCTCACTTCTTATTCTTTTATTTTGCCGTTTATGTATTTAGTTTTATCTTTATCTTTGGAATAGATTTTGAGAATTTTAATTTAAATATTAATTGAATGTGAAATTTTAAATTTAATAAAATATTATAGAATATTTTTAATATTATATATGTTAAAGGTTGAGAATTATCTCAACAGTTATGGTTTTTTTAAAAGGAAATTAATTAATTTAAAAAATGTCAAGTATTATATGAAATGAGTTATGGTTTTTTGGTAAGTGGTATTCATATAATGATTTGTTTACAGGTTAAGATTTTTTATGGTGAAGTAGGGGTAATAATTTAGCTAGTCTAGATTCATTTTAATTTCAGATCTATCAAGTATCTAGTTGGATTAAATCTCTTGAGATGCAAAAAAAAAAGATTTCAGAGGAATCAAATCTCATAAAATGCAAAAGCAGATTCCTCTCCATGCTTGATAGATATGAAGTAGAGTTAAGATGGACCTAAGTTGATTTAGTTATAATTATAATTATTAATTTTATGTTTTTCATTTATTTTTATTTTAGTTTTAGTTTTATTTTTATGTAATTTGACTCAGTCAAAATGTTAAAAAAGACATTATATGAATTGAGTTGAGATGGATCTAGGTTGGTTTAATTATAATTATAATTATTGATTTTATGTTTTTCATTTATTTTTATTTTATTTTTAGTTTTAGTTTTATGTAATTTGACCGAGTCAAAATGTTAAACAAGACATCGCCACTCTAGATCCACCTTAACTCTAGATCTACCAAAGGCTAAGAGGGATTTTTCACTCTAAAAGAGGTTTGCATCTCACTAGATTTGATAGATCTCGAGTCAATAGAAGTTAAGATGGATCTAGACTGCTTTAATTTCCTCATTTAAGAGCTATATTCCACATGAATACCATGGGTTCTCATAAACTTGTAGCTCAAAAATCACTTGTAACATGACCAAGTCAAGTTTACCTTATTATTGCTCGAGCCCAATATGGTAGAGATGTTGTAATGTAATGTTTAACATTTTGACTAAGTCAAATTACATTAAAAAAAAAATTAATAATAATATTTATGTAATGTAAGCCTCAAAATAAAATAAAATAAAAATAGTCTTATAGAAATAAAATAATAATTAAAATAAAAATAACCCATGATATTGACACATTGTACTGAAAACTAGTGGTATTCATATGGAATATAGTCTATTTAAAGGGAGGAATTAAACCAGCCTAAATTCATTTTAACTTTGGATTTACCAAGCTCGTGATCAAATTTCTTGAGATGCAAACCTTTTTTAGAGTGAAAAGAGATTTGGTCCCTAGTTGCCCTTGTTAAAATGGATTTATTTTAGAGTAGGGTTATTTTTATTTTTATTTTATTTTGACTCGGTAAAAATGTTTAATGTAAGGTTATTTTTATTTTTATTTTTATTTTACTTTGACCTAGTAAAAATGATTACGCGATATTACATTACATTACAACATCTCTACGTATTACATTAGATTACAACATCTCTACCATACTAGGTTGAGAGTCTCTTGGCCCAACAAAATGTTAAACAGGAAATTATATTACAACATCTCTATAATATTGGACTAAAGAGTACGTCTCTACCCAATGGTTATTCGCTAAAGAGTACCTCTCTACGCAATGATAATAACCAGCCTAGATCCATCTTAACTTCGGATCTATCAAATCAAATCTCTCTAGGTGCAAACCTCTTTTTTTAGTGCAAAACTTGAGGAAAGGTTTTCACCTCGAGAGCTAAGTTAAGATGGATCTAGGTTGGTTTCAGTTATGTGCGCATAAGCAAAATCTATCGAACATATGATTAATTTTATCAATAATATGTAAATAAATCTAATATTAATATAATCATATTAAATATGCTAAATATGTCAGTGTTTTAATTTTAAATATTGTTAATAATTTTGATGATGAAAAATGATGAAATACAAATTTTGAATGCAAAGTAACAATGTAATAGTGTTGAATAATAGAAAGTGTGAATAACAAGAATCTAGCCAATTACATATAGTCTTCATTGTGATCAATCTCAAACTATTTTCTTCTACTATTCTTATTGTCACCCATGTTAGTTTTGTCATCTTCTAATATCGATTATATGGAAAGGACAATTGAAATCATAAACCATTTAGTCATCTTCTCATATTGATTAAATGAAAAGAACAATTGAAATTGTAAACCATTTAAATATTTAGCTCGAGTTGTTGTAGTAAACATCATACCGTGTCTCTCTTGCTCTCCAATATTAATAGGTTGAATTACTATAACGCAAAAATCAATGCACATTTCCAATCATTTTTGTGCTTACAGTGAAATCAATGTGCATTGTTAATCCAATCACTTTAAAATCAATGTATCATCATACATCCAATTACATCAAATTAGAAATCAACATCTACACTAAAATCAATGCATCTAATGCAAGCAATTAAATAAGATTAGAAAACAACTTCCACACTGAAATCAATGCATCCAATGCAAGCAATCAATAGGATTAGAAATCAACATCTACACTCAAATCAATGCATCTAGTGCAAGTAAGCAAATAGGAATTGTCTACGAACGCAACAGAATAGCTTGGATGGCAGGTTTTTGTCAGAATCCGGTAAAAAAAAATCAAGAAATCAGACAGTTGGAGTTGGAATTGCATTTTTTATGGTGAAAATGGATTCAGCACCATCAAAAACCCTTAAGCACCCAAAATACTGAATTTTAACAAATGTAAGCCATATTTTCAAAAACCTTTGCCGAAATTTTTCATAATCTTACCGGAATTCCTAGGTTATTTTGTGGGTGTTGAAGAGGTAAATCCCCTCTGCGAACAGAGGCGATCCCTACTAGCCCAGATCGGGTCTAGCAATAATCAAACACGCTACAGTGCAGGTTCCTAATTGCAAATAAACCGACTTGCGAGGAAGGCTTACCTGGAATCCAACGATGTCGTTTGTAGAAGAGGTGGTGCTCCCATTCCTTTGCCCTGGCGGATCACAACCCTCACGATCTCCGTGATCGGACACATGCACATGCAAGAAACAACACAAACGCAAGCATAAAATCCAATATATACAACTATATGTCAGTCGAAGAGGACATAACTCATGAACATAATCAAGAACAAGAGTGGAACCATAACTGATAGTCGCTTATCATTAATGAGTCAAAAGAAGAATACAACCATAGCTTCGACGCAGCACACTCCTTTGGCGGGTCATCAGTAAAACATGTCTCAATAAAGCCTGTCAAGGATAGGACAAGCCTCTCTCTCCGGATACTTGGCAATAGTCTCCTTGCTTGGATTTGGCCTTAAGGGAATCAAGAAGGCTCTTGCAGCATAAGGATGTGAAAGCTCTTGGGAACTTGGAGATTAGCTTGCCATGGAGAAGAGAAAGCTTTTATAGAAGGAGGAAGGGGAGTTGGGATCCCTATAATTATGGGATTGGCCCTATCATCAAGGAAGCTTCCATGAGAGGTGGCAAACCACTTCCTCTCTATGGAAATCCGTAGCCAAACCTCCCAACTCAAGATAGATATCAGTCCAGGGATCTGTTAGGATGAAACTTCCGCCTTTTATATTTAAAAAACACCTCTTAATATGGTTGGCGCGGGTGCGGCTCTATGACAGAGCGCCAATTGGCGCGCCCTCTTTGGAGGATTTGCCCCCTTGGCGCGAGGGTTGAACTGTGGAACCGCGCCAATGGAAAAAAGAGCTATTTTTAGGGTTTTTGGCAGGGAGATGTCTTCAGGGAAATTAAAGCTCGTCTTCAGAGGGATGCAATGAAAGTATTTTCAAGTATTGTCTCTGCTCGCGGGTCATGGAATGAGCCCTCCAATGTGCGGGATGGGGATTGTAGGGACGGTGACAAATTGCTGTGTAACAGATGCCCCCTAAAGCATGAGGCCCGGGAGAGAGAGAGGGGTGAAATGTTTTACGAGAACATGTCGACTGAAAACACGCAAGCGGGCTGCCGGAGTGAAGTACAACTGATGTCTCAAATACATGATATGTATGTGGTATGGGCGCATCCATCCATAACATCCAAAACAGAGTATACAATAATCTAGATCCAAGGTATGGTCGCAGCCATCCAGTGAGGATCAATAAATAGACTCAAGTATGGTCGCAGCCATCCAATCGGTGAGTCATGTACATAATGATAATAATCCACAATCGCAGCCTGGATTACAACAGACACAATCCAGGGTCTCGCGCTCCATCTCGACCCAAGAAAAGTACAAGTTCAAGCATGCGAATATGTGAGATGAAGTCGAACATGCAAGAACATCGTCTGATTACCAACCAATGATGAAAGTTGTTAACAGACGCGAGAGAAACCACCAATAATGAGAATGGCCCTTAAGGTACTAGGTACAATCTACGGCATGTGAATCAATGGTGGCGTCGAACACCGTAGAATCACTCGATCGGAGGCGATAGTGGCGAAGCCTTCGCGTCCGTCCGAAGAACACCGCCCATTGAGGCATGCGAGCTCCAAGGTACCATAAGGAGTCTCTAGATCGGCTTCCTGGATAATGAGCTGAAGTCGACAGGAAGTGACCTTGATCGAAGGTGGGCCATAATGTTTCCCACATCATCGACACGAGACAGAGGAACATGATGTTTTGTTGTGAATCAGGATCGTATGAGAATCAGAGGAAGGTTGATATTTGCAGAGGCCAACTTCTCTTGAACATATTGACGCTTGACTTGGTGGATATGGCAGTGTTGTGTAAAAGAACCCGTCCTGTGTGAGGGCAAAACGGACTGAGAGGTCAAAAAGGATTATCCAAACCCACGGAGGCAAGTGAAAAACAAGATGAGATGTCCCCAACTCGACACAAACGCAGAAAAGTGCCATGTTCAAGAGCGACATACTGCCGACACGACAATGATGATGGTTCCATTTTTTCCCCCACCATTTCTGGCGAGTACCCCAATTATTTTTTATAACAATCTTGAAGGGGATAGCAGATGCTTGTAATATAAGTCCACCCTTCAGGCGAATCCATCCTAGTACATTTAACGAGCCCTAGGAAGGAGGAACTCGGAGAACATCATTTCAACTGAATCTGATGTCATCGGGGTTTAACGAGTCTGACAAAGGAAGAACTCGGCATCTTTTCATGTTTAGAGAGTTTGAAAAGACAGCAGAAAAGTAAACTCCAAAGGTCCCTTTTCGTAAATAGTTCCTCAGTCATAGATAGTTCCTCAGATCCGAAAAGGTATAAAACTATGTCTGAGAAAACCTCCTAGTCGCGATAGGCTAGAGTATTCCTTTTTCGTAAATAATCTATCCCAACCCGAAAAATGGGTAAACATATACTGGGTAGATGTCGTTTCGTGTCCACTTTAACGAGATCAAAATGACAAGGGACTTGACAATCTTTTCATGTTTAGAGAGTCAGAAAAGAGCTTAAAGATGACACCTCCTAGAGGAACGAGTGGTATATAGGGTAAACCTAAGTTGCAATAATGGTGGGGTTGCTCAAAACAAATAGGGTGAGAGGTGACTTCTGAACTCATTGTAACGGTTCCTCGGGAATGGGTAAAACAACCAAGTGAAAGCATATGATCGGCCAAGCAGATAGTGACGATGGAGTGAGAAAACCAAGGCTCATATGGAAAAAACGGGCTGATAAAATGGCAATCACAAGAGGTAAAATGGGAATGGTTTCATTTTTACACAAACTTGAAATCAGGAAACTTTTATGAAGTTGGTTTCATTTTTACACAAGCTTGAAACAAAGATAAACTATGCTTGAAACGAGTTTCATTTTTACACAAGCTTGAAATGGAAACAAACTATGCTTGAAAAAGTAAGCATGCCCCCAGCATGGTGACTCAATTCGAGGTACATGCCCCCCAAGCTTCAGTCCATATGAAAGGCAGATGGAGTGAAGGTCCAAATTATGAGATCAAGAGAAAGACTCGACTGGGATTTTACGAGATCTTAGCAAAGACTCAAATTGAACAGGAAACGTGTTTCATTGTTTTAATGAGGTTGACACATTAAAAGAACTATCCTCGGGACACCTTGTTTCATGGTTTAAGGAGCTTGACACAAGACGATGAACGTAACTCCGGGACAACCTTGTTTCATTTTAAGGAAAACACGGCATGAGTTGAAGGGGAGGGGGACGAAGACACGGTTTCTTTTTAAGGAGCTTGACACGAGAGAACCCGTAACAGGTAGGCAAACATTCATTTTTTAAGGAGCTTGACACAAGGAAAAGAACCATGCTCCGACCAGCTTGTTTCATTTTTTAAGGAGCTTGACACAGGAAAAGAACCATGCTCTGACAACCTGGTTTCATTTTTTAAAGAGCTTGACACAGGAAGGGAACCATGCTCTGACGAGCTTGTTTCATTTTTTAAGGAGCTTGACACAATACAAAGAACTTTGCTCCAACCGACCTCATCATAATGAACAAGAAGTCATCGCTTCCAAGAGTTCCACTCCTGATGGAAGGAAAACATCCTGGAAGTCAGGACCCAATGCCCCCAGCACCTGATGCACGATGGCATCATCACTGAGCACAGGCACGGGGTAGGTAGCCACATAGTTGACCTGCGGTGGATAAAAACCAGGAAGGGATGATGGCTGGCCAGCTGCCATACCAGGACCAAAGAACGAAAGCTGATCAATGGTCACGATCCTTCCTTCATGCGGAAAACAGACCACACGAAAAAGGGAGGAGACAAGCGCTCCCATGGCATAGGTGTAATCGCGCCCCAAGAGCAGATTGAAATCCAAGGGGCTTGGAACAACCATCACGTCCATATGGACGGTTTTACCTCCCAAAGTAACAGGTAACCTTGGAAGGATCCCTAACGGTTGACTCGTTCTCCTGTTAAATGCCAACAGATTATGCGTAACAGGCGCAAGCGGCGGTGAGCCAAAAGCTTGCCAAGTAGTTGAGGATAGAATACTAACAGACGCGCCTTCGTATATAATGGTGTTGGGTATGACCAGACCAAAAGCCTGTACTGTGATCTCGAAAGGCACATAAGACGGAAGGCGGTATCCTACAAATTGACTCCAATCAAAGGAAGCGACCAAACTACTCGGAGGGGCTACCATCAAACCGAGATGGTCTTCCCCTGGTGTTACGGAAGAAGAAGGAGCATCCTCCACGACTTCCATCACGGAGTCGGGAAGAGTATCCTCTGGGACCTCTATCGCGAGAGGCAGAGGAGCAACTTCTTGAGATGTAGGGACATGAGAATCTTTCTCCAAGTTCGAAGAATCTGAAGAAATAAGAAGAACCTGAGGGGTGTGAGGTCCACTCTCAATGGAAAAGACCTGGTGTACCGTAGACGGAGCCAGCTCAACCGATCCCACGACCAATGGTTGGTTGGGAATGGATTCCTGAATTTGAATTTCCGAGGGAGCGGGATCGACCAAGGATGACTCTTGACCAATCGTAGGATCAACTGGTGGAGGACTCAAAGAAAGCTGTTTGTAACCAGCCGGAAGGCACGACGCAAAAATAACCGAGTTGTCCAAAACTCGCTTGGCTTCATCCATATACGGACAAAGGTGAATGGCATGGTGCCCTTCACACAACTTACAGGGATTGGTAATCTTACCCTGCTTCTTAGGAGCCTTACCAACACCAGTGGAAGACGTGCCCCCAACCTGACTCCCGGAAGCCAATGGCAACGGCGGGTGACCGTTGGACCATACTTCAAGCACCTTGGGAATTCCAGGGCAGTCTCGAAGAAGATGGTCTCCTGTGCACAACATGCAAGGGAACTTGACTTTCCGCGGAGGGTTGGAAGGTTTATCAAGAGGAGACTTATTAGGCGCAATAGCCACAGAGCTAGCCTCTCCTTTATCTAGCTTCTTCTTCTTTGTCTTCTTCTTCTTCTTCTTAGCCACCCGGTTACTCAAATCCAAACTTTCACCAGGTGAAGTAGAAGAGGAGGACGCAGAAACAGGCGAAGAAGGGGAGAGGTCCACCTTGGAATCAACATGATGTTGTTCAGGCAGAGGAACTGATTGAACCGTAGCCGGGACATTCGGGACCACAGAGGTTGAAAACAACCAAACAGGCAACCCAACAGTTAACCCAGGAAGGGACAACGTTGCCATGTAAGGAGCACCAACATTCCCAAAAGGAGGAAAATGACTAGGATTCCCATCGGAGGGGATTCCTTGGTTGGTGAACTCTAGAAAAGTTGCCATCAAAACTCAAAACCGCACACGGGCTGAAAAAGAACCAAGGCACACAATCAAACGATCAACAAGCAAAATCTAACAGGGCGTGTGATCACGGGTGTTTTATTTTACCACATTGAAACTTTAGAAACTTCACCGTTTCATGTTTTAAGAGTCGAGAAACGGTTAAAAAGGTGACTCTATCTCTTTCAAATTTGACACAAGCGTGAAAGGACAAGCGCTTGGTGATCCTTTCAAATTTAGGGAGTCAGATAGGATCAAAATGACTACTCAGGAATACTAGGCAAAGGGTGTACCAAATAACCGTGAACTGCAATATACACCTTGGTTTCAAAATGAAAGAGAAATCAACCAAGGAATTTCCGTACGTGCAGGCAATCTCCCCAAATGTTGTGTCTGGTGTATCACGGGTATAAGGCGGCAGACTCAGCTCCCTACGGATAAAGGATAGCAACCTAGTGGGGTCTCCCTTTATATACGCGACAGTACGGGGAGCACAAGTCCGTACTAGTGTTGTCTAAAGCCAAGAGGCGAACGACAGCTACTAGGTTTAACGACGCCGGAACACGTCTCTAACCTAGACCTCTAAATGTTTCGTTAATGTTTCAATGCTTCATTCGGTAAATTGAATAAATTTTATAGTTGATCTTCAATTATGTTTCGGTTTCAAGGCCCTACTGTATGTCATATGACAATCTCCTGTATGCAGCTATATGAGAAAAGAAAACTTTCAATTCGATGAATGCTATCTAGTTAAGGGAAGAGCTTCAAACAATGATGCAACAAACAACAACACTGCAAATGAAACTTTCCAAACTAGATGACTTTCACTATCCAAAAGTATTCTAAAACATTCAACGAAGCGAATAATGCAATGTAATCTATGCAAAATCCTCTTTTTCGAAAACTATGCAATTGTAATCTATGCACAATTTCCTTTTTCCTTTTCAAATTATAAGAATGCACTCAATGCATTTTTCGATGAAATGATAATCTACTTAATGCATGCTTTCAATGAAAGAGAATGCACTCATAGCGATTTCTAGTTTTCAATCATTAAACAATGTGATCTAAGTTCAATGATAAATCTCAAAAATATTTTTCAATGCAATGTGATCTAATGCATTTTAACAAAAGGACACCTTGAGATGAAAACTAAATAAACACAAATCTTCTTAATGAAGGATGAACGCAAAAGAGATGTAAACAAACACTAAGAATGCAATCGTTGTTTTAAACACTTTGTAACAAAATCCCTCAAAAGGCGACAAGACATATGAGGTCAAACACAAAGAGGACTTTCAAAGCAAGAGATCAAAACAAGGCATTCATTCCCTTTTACATCAAACAATCATGGAAAGAAGACATTTCAAACAATGATTAATATAATCTATGCTCATACAGTGAAAAGACCGGAAGGGAAAGACACACTGGTGAAGGATTTAGGGAAAAAATCTAAATTTTCACACACCCCGAAATTGGCTCGACTTGTACATTGACAACTAGCGCCAACTGGCGCGACTTGCACACTGACACCTAGCGCCAATGGCCAATTGGTGCGGGTTGCTAACTGACAACAAGCGCCAATGCCTGAAAATGAAAAAACAAAGAATTTCTCCCAACCAAGACCAGACTCACCACTTCAAGGAGAATCTCCAAGACTCAAATGAACCATGTGATCTAGGCTCAAAGCGATACAGACATAGATCAAGCTCAGAAAGCTCAAAATAGAGTAAACCCTAGTACCTTACAGGATTGGCGCGACTGTAAGGCTGAAACTAGCGCCAGAATAGAATTGGCGAGGGTAATACACTAGCAACCTGCGCCAATGGGCGCGACTGTCAAGCTGAAAAGTGCGCCAGTCGAGTTTACCAGTCAAAAATAAAAAATAAGCAATCTAAGATCAGACCAGTGATGTTCAAGCTATCAAAGACCCAAATTCATAGAAAGAACCAGCCCAGGAGAGCTGAACAAGCAAGCAAGGCCAAGAAATTGACTGAAAAGAGAAGACAATACTCCAAGTTGTTTAGTCCGTAAACTAAACCGGAGATTGACTGAAGCAGCGTTGATCTACTCCGCTAATGCAGAGCAAAAGCGTTTTGAAGGCTATACGCATTTGCCGCCGAACTTCGTCATATCTTTAAAATCAAACGACAGGGCGAGTCCCCGGCGAGGTACGTAGTGTTGAAGAGGTAAATCCCCTGCGGATGAGAGGCGATCCCTCCTAGCCCGGATCGGGTCTGGCAACAATCAAACATGCTACAGTGCAGGTTCCTAATTGCAAATAAACCGACTTGCGAGGAAGGCTTACCTGGAATCCAACGCTGTCGTTTGTAGAAGAGGTGGTGCTCCCGTTCCTTTGCCCTGGCGGATCACAGCCCTCACGATCTCCGTGATCGGACACCTGAACATGCAAGAAACAACACAAACGCAAGCATAAAATCCAATATATACAACTGTATGTCAGTCGAAGAGGACATAACTCATGAACATAATCAAGAACAAGAGTGGAACCATAACCGATAGTCGCTTATCATTAATGAGTCAAAAGAAGAATATAACCATAGCTTCGACGCAGCACTCTCCTTTGGCGGGTTGTCAGCAAAACATGTCTCAATAAAGCCTGTCAAGGATAGGACAAGCCTCTCTCTGGATACTTGGCAATAGTCTCCTTGCTTGGATTTGGCCTTAAGGGAATCAAGAAGGCTCTTGCAGGATAAGGATGTGAAAGCTCTTGGGAACTTGGAGATTAGCTTGCCATGGAGAAGAGCAAGCTTTTATAGAAGGAGGAAGGGGAGTTGGGATCCCTATAATTATGGGATTGGCCCTATCATCAAGGAAGCTTCCATGAGAGGTGGCAAACCACTTCCTCTCTATGGAAATCCGTAGCCAAACCTCCCAACTCCAGATAGATATCAGTCCAGGAATTTGTTAGGACGAAACTTCCGCCATTTATTTTTTAAAAACACCTCTTAATATGGTTGGCGCGGGTGCGGCTCTATGACAGAGCGCCAATTGGCTCGCCCTCTTTGGAGGATTTGCCCCCTTGGCGCGAGGGCTGAACTGTGGAACCGCGCCAATGGAAAAAGAGCTATTTTAAAGGTTTTTGGCAAGGAGATGTCTTCAGGGCAATTAAAGCTCATCTTCAGAGGGATGCAATGAAAGTATTTTCAAGTCTTGTCTCTGCTCGCGGGTCATGGAATGAGCCCTCCAATGTGCGGGATGGGGATTGTAGGGATGGGGACAAATTGCTGTGTAACAATGGGATTTTTAGACTACAACAAGAAAATAGGATTAGAAACCAACATTTACAATGAAATTAATGCATTTAGTGCAAGCAATCAAATATGATTATAAATCACCATCTACACTGAAATTAATGCATTTAGTGCAAGTAATCAAATAGGATTATAAATCATCTACATTGAAATCAATGCATCTAGTGCAAGCAATTAAATATAATTATAAATCAACGTCTACATTGAAATCAACGCATCTAGTGCAAGCAATCAAATAGGATTATAAATCACTATCTACATTGAAATCAATGCATTTAGTTCAAGAAATCAAATAGCATTATAAACCAACATCTACACTGAAACCAATGCATTTAGTGCAAGCAATCAAATAGGATTAGAAATCACCATCTACGCTAAAATCAATGCATTTAGTGCAAGTAATCAAATAGGACTAGAAATCAATGCATCTAGTGCAAGCAATCAAATATCATTAGAAATCAACATCTACACTAGAATCAATGCATTTAGTGAAAACAATCAAATAGGATTAGAAATTGTCATCTACACTAAAATCAATGCATCTAGTGCAAAAAATCATCTTCCTTATCTCCCACCTCCATCTATATCTATATCTCTCTCCATCTCTCCTTCTTTATATCTATATCTCACCCCTCCAAACACACACACTTTCTCACTCCATGTTTATCAATCTCTATGCCCCCCCTCCCTCTCTCCATCTCTCTCTTCTTCCTTCTCTTCACCTTCCATCAATATCTCTATCTCCCTTTGTCTCTCTATATCACCCCCAAAACATACACTCTTTCTCCAATCTATCTATCTATCCATTCCTCCCCTCTCTCTCTCTCTCCCTCTTATTTTTCTTTCCTCGTGTTGTCCTCTCTCCCTCTCTCTCCATCTTCCTTATCACTCCCTCTCTCTCTGTGTCTTTCTTCTTACCTTCATCTCTCTTTCCCTCCCTCTCTCAACTCTCTCACATCATCTCTCTTCCTTCCTCTCTCTCCCTCTCTTTTCCTTCCTCTCTCTCCCCTTCTCTCCTGCCACTCTCTCTCTCTCTCTCTTCACCCTCCAACTCTTTTATTGTATCCCTCCTGCTCTCCTTCTCTCTCCTTATCTCCCACCTTCTATCCATCTCTCCTTCTTTGTCTCTTTGTCTCACCTCCAAACATACACACTCTCTCTCCATCTCTCCCTTAACACTCCCTCTCTCTCTCCACTTCTCACTCTCTGTGTCTTTCTTATTCCATCCCTACCTCCCCCTCCAACTCCATCTCTCTATCCCTCCCTCTCTCTCTCGTCCTTCCTATCTCTCCCTTTCTCTCTTACATCCATCTCTCGTCCCCCATTACTCTCTCTCTCTCTCTCTCTCTTCCCTCCAGTCCTCTTTCTCTCTCTATTTGTTTGCCCTCCAATCCTCTCTTTCTCTCTCTCTTTTCCCTCCAATTCTCTCCCCCTCTCTCTCTCTTTCTCTCCAACTATGTTATTATTTCCCTCTCTCACTTCTTCTCTCTCCCCTTCTCTCCATCTCTCCTTCTTTGTCTCTTTATCTCACCCTTAAACATACACGCTCTCTCTCCATCTCTCCCTTGTAACTCCCCCTCTCTCTCCACTTCTCACTCTCTGTGTCGTTGTTCTTCCCTCCCTCTTTCCCCCTCCAACTCCATCTCTTTATCTCTACCTCTCTCCTCTTCTATCTCAAGTCCTCTTGTCCTTCCTCTCTCTCGTTTTCTCTCCCACCTCCCTCTCTCTTCCCCCATCTCTCTCTCTCTCTCTACCCTCCAATCCTCTCACTATCTCTCTCCCCATTCCATCTTTGTGTCTCCCTCTCCATCTCTTACCCTTCTCTACCTCTCTCTCTCTTCATTCCTTCTCTCCCCTCTCCTTAAGTTTATCCCCATCTCTCCATTGTGACTCCCCCTATCTCTCCAAAATCACTCTATGTCTTTGTTCTTCCTTCCCATATATATCTAGAGTTAATATATCATGATATATTATAATATATTATAAAATAACAAATTAATATTGTATTAATCCAAGTTTATTAAATTTAATAATATGAATACTATAATATATCAATGTGAATATTAGAATTAATAATAATAATAATATTTATATTTTAACATTAATATTAATATTACAGTTAATAATGTTTTTTGCATGGTATTAATAATAATTTGACTAGTGGTATTTGGCTCATAGGCTTCACCTAAATATAACATATTTTTTTAGTGTTCTTTTTTTTTTTGTAAATTTCGTAGAGCCTTGCCATTTTCTATTTATAAAAAAGGGAGCAGATTGGCATACATATACTTAAGCAATTAGTGGCCTCAACCTGCCTGAAGGAAACTAGGTCTGTTGGCCACCTTAATGAGTTAAAAACCAACCAGTATTGAAACAGTTTCTTCGTTCTACTTGCCGCTATATCTACTTTACTATGTCCATCAAAGTATAACCGAAAACAATAAAAACTTGCCACAAAAAGGCATTAAAAACTATTAAGATCTAAGGTCAACCATCGGAATATTCAATAGGAGTCGGGTCCTTTGTAGTAGAACCCGAAAAATATACTTGTTGCATGGTTTGAAGCTGGAGTTCAATTCTGCCAATTCTAGCCATTGCATGATACTGAGATACTCCAATCTCTTGAATTTCCTATTTGATTTCCTGCAGAACTGAAACCACATTGGGGTTTCCTTCCATTTCCTGCATACTGGTCATGGCCTTAGCCAAAACACATTTAAGAATCCAATAGGTATGGATAGATTGATGAAAGAGAGATAGCCTACCTCTTGTATTCCCGGGGTCTGAGATGAAGTCCATGGTGGCCTCCTGTTGTTCAATGTCTTCCTCTTTGTGATTGATCTCTCTCTCCCAGCCCTGAATTATGTTGCGAACCTGAGGTGGGTTTCCTGTTGCGTAAATATAAAAAATATTATCCATAACTTCTTTTTTAGTTTTTATGCCACGCTTACTTGGTCCAACATTATGAATTGGAAGCTTCTGCTTCCCTTTTCTCGTACCCTGTCGTTTACCAGATTGACCTTTTGCCATGTTTTTGAACTAACGAACACACACTGATAGCTCTTGTGTAACCCTCGTATAAAAAGAGATTTTATTTATTTATCATACCTTCTGTTTATTTATCTTTTTATTTATTTAACATACCTCTTTTTTCAATGTTCGCTAACCCTCTTTACATTTTAAATTTTATATTCTTTTTATACATAATAATAATTAGATTGATTTTTAAATAGGGCCGACATTATTTTTCCACCAGGCTAAAGATGCCTACGGGAAAAATTCCTTTTCTATCTGCCTCTTGTATTAAGCCATTTTCCTATGAATTTTCACAATAAACTCTCCAAGCTTCTCGAAAAACCCCTCGCTGAATAGATTATCCCAAGAGCTAGCTGCCAAAATATTTGTATAACTTTCTCTGTTGTCTTTGAAGGCCTCACATTCTAAAATGAAATGCTTTTCTGTTTCAAATTTTCAGGAAGAGAAACATATTCTTTCCTCCCACACTTCTTTTGGCCTTTTCCAACACCTTGTTTCACAAAATAATTTACAAGAATTAGTCCTTAATTGAGCAATAAGAATTTTTGCTCTCCAAGAAATATTGGCCCCTATGTAAGCTTTTTGTTGATGATTATGAGTGGGACTAAACTCTTCAATACAATATGTTTTATTTCTCCCTAGCTCCTTCTTCCAAGTACATTTTTGGAACTTATCCATAACAAAAGCTTTTATTTCTTTACTATTTGTGGGACACATTCTCAAGCAAATGCCCCATTTACAAAACCATTTGTTATTTTGTTGCATCCAAGTCTTCTTTCTTTTGCACAGTATGTCATTAAACACAACCTTAGGCCATTTTCCCTCTTTCATTTGCTCAAATTTTTTTTAAATACCTTATTACCCACACCATAACAATTGCTTCAATAGGGTCAGCCCTTGTTTCACTTAACAAGATAGCATAAGGAACTGCACTTTTAATTTAGAATTTGTTTGTAATCAAAGACTTCTGAATTTTGCCGATTTGTTTCCACTACATGTCAGATGTACTGTTGGCCCACAGTTCACAACTGCAGAGAATCATTAGAATCACTAAAAGCATAAAAAGAGTTAGAGTGGTTTTCCAGTCCCATAACTCTGCCTCTCTACACTTATAATGAAAAGCATAAAATGCTTTCCAACCCCCCAAAGTTCTTTTCTTTCTACATCCATCCCAACTTAGATTTATGTCGAAGTCAATTACGAGTTATTTGTAATCCGCAACGTCTTCCAGAATGTTGTCTTCAAAATAGAACTTATGATGGTTATGTTTTATTTTGTTAGAGAAAACCACTACTTTTGTTTTGCTGATATTGATTTGCATCCTCACGCTTCTACAAAAATGCTCATGGGAAAGTAAGTGTTCTTGCAACCCGAGAGAAAATTTAGCAATCAGAATAAGGTCATTTGCGTACAAAAGAAGCCTTATAACAAACTTTCCCAAATGGATATCGTCACCCCCTTGCGAATTTAGCCACTCTTCAATCTTGTTGATATTTAAACCAAAGAGGGTAGGAGATAATGGGCAATCTTGTTTGACCTCGATATCATCTCTAAAACTTTCATAAATGCTTGTTGAAGTTCTTATTTTGACTTTCACCTTTTCATATAGCCTATGCACAGCTGCTCTCAAATGTCTGGGAACCCCAACTTCCTCCATTATGTGCCAAAGCTTATCCTTAGGAACCATTTCAAAGGATTTTCTGAAATCAACAAAGCAAAAAAATGCTTCTTCCTTTTTCTCCCAAACGTTTTAAATTATGTGCCTTAAAGTTATACCATGATCAACTGTGGAATGTTTAGGTCTAAAACTTGCTTGTCCTTTAGCACGTTTATCTCTTTCTTCTGCCCACTTGTTGATTTTATTTTCTAACATGCTTCCAAATAACTTTGCAAATAAGGGGTTTATCATTATGGTCCTATAATTGGAGGGATTATTGGCATCACCACTCTTGAAAAGAGGTATTGCCATACTAGTTGTCCAATACATGGGGAACCCCTGTTGTATGATGTTGTTGATTTTTTTTGTATTGTGAGGTGCAAGCATTTTTAAGCCCCAATTTAGATACTGCACTTGGAGTTCAATTAGGTATTTTTCTTTTCCAACACCCAATTTCTTGATTCCCATCTCTACCTCTTGCATCGTGAAGAGTATTGTACAAGTGTTGACCAAGGGAGGAGGGTCAACCTTGGGATCCTTCTCATAAAGTTGTCTTGCATATTCAAACCATTTAGAAGTTGTAATATTGTTTTCAGTTTGCATCTTTCTCGATTGGGGCTCCTTCCAAAATAATTTGGGGTTATTTTTTCCAAGGAAGACTAGTTCTTCTCTCCTCGAAACCATGAAATCAACCTTTTTCTTTCTTAATATGTCCTTGTAATATTTGAGCTTTATGTTATCCTTGTTTGACTATTTCCGCATTCTCCTTGCCTTTTCACATTCCTTGTCAAACCAAGCATTAATCGGAAAGCAAATTGTTTTAGACTTCTTAATTTTTACTCTTTTGCACTCTACAAGTACGCTTTGAATTAAATGTGTTAGTTTGTGACTATGCAGGTCGTGAAATGAGATTTGGTCCTTCTCAAAGAGCCTCTCTAATGCTATTTTGAATGTATTACACTTTTCTGGAGTCAAACAAATTATGCCCTTTGGAATATTTTTTTGAACACACTGAGTTTTTTACCTTAACTACTTCTTCCGAGTCCAAGAGAAACTTAAATAAAATGGCCTGTGATCTAATTTTAAGTCCCAAAGCTAATCTCCAATCAAAACTTCATCCATTTTCTCACACAAACTATGTGAGCAAATTACATAGTCTACTACACTTGCTCCATTGTAAGTATTGCAAGTGAAATTACTAGAATTTTACCATCTAGTCAAACCATTACAAATGACTAGATCGAAATCCCCACATAAAGAAAACAATTGTTCACCAAAGAGATTGCAGCCCTTGTCCTCTGAAATTCTTTCCCATTGATGATTACCCTCTTCTGTAAGCCAGATAGGGTTGCAGTCTTCTTTACAACAAAGAATGTTAGCTTTCTCACTTGCAGTCCTAACATTGAAATCACCCACTATAATGACTTCACCTAGTTGAGAATATGTTGCAATATCTGCCTTTAAGGATGCAAAGGGATCTTTGTGGTCAAGCCCTCTACTTTTGTAGATTTTTGAAACTTGCGGCACAAAATAACATGCTGCAATTCTGATGTGATTTCCATTTTCTGATATTTTAAATCAAACGAATTGTTTATTTGAGTATTATTTTTCTAGCTGAATGACATGACCTTCTTTTTCTCTCACTAATACCATGATACCCTCGTGTCCTTTGCCATTCTATGTTGCCTTGTTCTACACTACCATCTTCCAGTACCCTACAAACAAAGGTGTCTTGCACCCTTCGTGTTCATGTGTTTATATGAGGCAAATTATGTCTTTATCTTCCGCAATAGGCCCTAACCCAGGTCCTCGTCTCCATGGGTAACCTCTGCATTTCCAAAAAGCTAAACTTAAGGAAACTTGGGTATGACTTGATTGGTATTTTTTTTGACATGCAAGACTCACAGTTGAGTATTTATCCCTGTTTTCCCATACAAACCTTGCTTCCTAATTTCTTGCTAAAGAGTTTGTTGTCTCTTCTTTATTATCATATTGTTGCCTTGTTTTGGAAGGAGGTCCAAATCTCACTATCACAGCTTTACCCTTATAAATCCATGCTCTCTTTCCCTCATCTCTTGTTTCTCTAACCTTTGATATTTCCTCCCTCCTTTCCTCATGTTGACTTACAGTTAAATACTCTTATAGAAAAAAAGCGAGAACCCATCAAGAACTACTTCTTGCTTAGAATGATATCTTTATCATGCAAGCTAGGCATGATGACTCTTATGGGTATGGCTCTCTCACCGTTAAAATTTCCTACCCTCCATTCTTGGCATATTTGTCCTTGCCATAGCAGTTTGTCTTTCAAGAAGTCCCTTGCAAGGTCAAAAGTAGATTCATTTTCCCCATAGTCTTTCACCCATTCAATAGTTACATTTGTTACCCTATCTTGCCTTTAATTTATTTCTCTATCTTGTATGTTGTCGACCCGAATGTTTGCTTCTCCTTCCCTATTTGAAGAATTTCCAATAACTTCAACCCAAATTTTGGAAACTTTTGTGGAGCCTCCTTCCTTTCTTCTCTTGTTGTCTCTTCATGGCTGTCTATTTGGGAAATCGCTTTCCCTCTATCGTGGGATGGTTTTGCATTCACCACTTTTGTACTATCCACTGCAAATTTCTTCATTTTTTTTCACATCTTCCTTCATGCGTTGCCATTCTGTCTTCCCTATCAGGAGAGCTTCCTGTAGCGATGCCACTTGCTCCTTTAAAATTTTATTGCTTTCTGCTAAAGCCTGGTTGTCAACAGTTATTACATGAATTGTATGATCCCTTCCTACTCTTTAGCTTATAGAACCTCCAACCTCTTTTTTTCACTTAACAATTATGTCACATAGAGATCAGATGACCATGTGAGAGGTGTGGATTTGGGGTTGAACAAGGCAGAATCATTAATGAATTTTCCTCTAGGCTTGTTGTTGCCATATGCTTGCAAAGGGGACTTGTTTGAATATTTCTTATTGCAAAGTACCCAAGTACTTTTCCTTTGAGATCGTTTTTTCCTTGTTTTCTCCCATTTTAGACAGGCTAGTCGTTGTTTTAAAATGCCCAGATATTGTTTGGCATTGACCCAAACCCACTTCCTAGCTTTGGCTGATGTGACAATTTTCACTTGTCCTAGATCATTTGTTTCCACGGGTTCTGAAATTTATTTTCCTGTTATCATGTTTGAATGCACCTGGGCTTACCTTTTTGGCAAGCAAAGCAAACCTATATGAAATAATAATAGCCTAAAAAACCGCCCAAATAATGCTTTGCGTGGTCCCAACAGTTCTGCACTAGATACTGCAAAGATATGGTTGGAATCCCCACCTTGGGTGCTCAAAAAATTATGAAAAAATAGAGAGAGGCTCCTCAGACCTCAACGAATAAAACCCATAAATATTTTGAGATGATTCCAATTGACCCAAAATGCTCAAATAGTGTGAAAATCCCAGTTAAACCAGCAATTTGCCCTGCTATGAGAATGACGATTTTAGACCCAAATAATGCCCAGAAAATTCTGAAATTTTAACCATGAAATCCTCTCACAAAACCCATAAATAGTTTGGCCTGGTTTTGACCTTCCAAAATCGACCTCCATTAATCCCTATGCTCTCCAAGTAGTTTTTGCTGCACGTTGTTTACAAAATCACCAGGAAATGCTACACATCCCTCCAAGATTACAACAAATAACTCCCTCGACACTTCCTTATCTCTCTCAGAAACAATAGCTCAAATGACTGAGGCACTCTCCCACAAATATGCCCAATCTCTCCTCCTCTGTGTTGGCCCAGTGACTCTTACACTGCTCCCAAGATACGCTGACAAAGTTAGGCTTGGAGGTTCGTATATAGCTTCAACAAGCTAATGAACCTTTCTCCGCCCAACCTACTTGTTGCTCCTTGTTCTGTTGTGGTTGCTCCTTGTTTTGACGTTTACTATGGCTTGATGTTTACCATCATTTATGAGCCATTTAATTTATGGCTACACTACTTAGTTGTTTTTTCTTTCTTTTTTGAATCATAAAAGGGTTTATAGTGGGAGTATTAACTAGATAATTCGCGGCTAAGTAGAGGTCAAGATATTTAAACACATCCATAGTTTAGCCTTGTCATACTCCAAGAAAAAGAAAAAACTATGAATAAATATTAGCTTCATCATAATGGGTCAAATGGACTTGGCAATAATTGAATCGAAGAGGGCAAAACCTACCTATCAACCATTTCATACTATGCTTTATCCACAAAGTAGTTAATGTTAAGAACAAGTCAAATTCAAACTTAGGTGATTGACTTAACCCTACAAGTATGTATGTGTTAGCTCGATATAGGTTCGTTAATGTAGATAAACAATAATTAATTAATGTAAATGAAGCATTTGAATTTACATTGTGGTGTTGCAAGAACTATATATATATATATATATATATATATATATATATATATATATATATATATATATATATATATATATATATATATATATATACGAGAGAGAGAGAGTGTGGGTGTGTAATAGCTAGATAATTTGTGGTTAAGTAAAGATCAAGATATCCAGTTTAGCCTTGTCATACACCGAATAATAATAATAATAAAATATATATATATATATATATAAACCCTGAGAGAGAGAGAGACAGAGTGTGGGTGTGTAATAGCTAGATAATTTGTGGTTAAGTAAAGATCAAGATATCCAGTTTAGCCTTGTCATACACCGAATAATAATAATAATAAATAAAAGAAAAGAAAAAAGGTTATCCTCATCATAATGCGTCAAATGGACTTGGCAATTATTGAATCGAAGAAGGAAAAACCTACCTCTCAATCGTTTCAACTACTATGCGTTATCCACAAAGTAGTTAATGTTAAGAACAATTCAAGTTCAAAATATTAGGAACTAAATAAATAAACACCTCCAGGCAGGGAGACCTACACGGGGAGGAAGGAAACCCATATATTTTCTATCACATTACTACTTATGTTATGAGAACATTAGCTCATGTTGGATCATCACTTCTTGGAACAAAAGGCCTATAATAAGAATATATGTAATAGGGAACGTTCTACTTAAGCTTTATTGTATTCCCATATTCATTCCATTTAAGGAAACCATTGCAATCATACTGGTTCAGTAATCATAGTGGAATAAGCTTGGTAATCTACATAACTTAGGTGATTGACTTAACCCTACAAGTATGTATGTGTTAGCTCGAGTTAGGTTCGTTAATATGTATGTGTTAGCTCCAACTTCAAGAAAGTACAATGCTCCACTAGAAAGTACAATGCTCCACTGAAGAAAAAATGCTTCAGTGAATGGTATTTTATTTTGTTTTCATTATTTGGCGAGTCTTAAAAAAAATTATGATTTGGTGGATCTCATAACTATTAACTAAGTTTAGATTATCATAATTGAAGTTTGTAATTTATCTTTACAAATTTCGAAGTTAATGACAACATGGTTAATTCATTGATATCAATTTTTTATTATTTTATACTGTATTTTATTTTAACATTAATATCTATATGTATATAGAAAGTATATAGATAAATTTAATGATTAATCTTATTAATTACATATTTATAAAAAAAAATCAAATCAAATTTAATCAAACTCAAACTCTAACCAAAACCATGTAACTTAACTTCCCATATCAACTCAGGCTGGTTCAAACAATTAACAAGTGATGTGAACATTAAGAGACAACCATCAACTCATGCTGGTTCAAACAATGAACAAGTGTTGTGAACATGGTGATACAACCATCAGGTTAGCCAAAACTTTCTTCATCACCTATGTAACCTCGAAATCAACTCATCTATTCAGTTGTAAAGTTTACCAGCTAACGACAGATCCCTTTCATAACAAACCCAAGCCGCGAAGGAACAAACTTCTCGCCAAAATATTCCCCTCCAAGAGTATGTCAACCCTACATTGTTGAAAAGCTACATCGAGGTTCTTACAAACACGGAACACTCTCTCGACAACATCATCAGATCTTACATTGGAGACTTTATTGTGATTAACAACATTGTAATCTCCTTCAGCACTTTGGCTAATTCAGTTTTAATTTATTATATTTTATTTTTCTTTAAATATATGAAAACAAAAAAAATTAATTTAATTTCTTAAAAATATATATTCTACACATTTCCATATTTTCCATATTTAATTATTTTTATAGACCATATTCTCAAATTTTCCTATTTTTGTTTTATTATTTGCAAACATTAACATATAATTTTAAATCATATTAATGTTTCATTTAATGAGTTGACTCATTTCATAAAGATTAGCGGTATAAGAATACACCTCTCTAATACACAAAATGCACAGTTGTAAAACAGCTAAAGGTGTTGAACTAAAATAGATTCGTGTCTCGGTAAATTGGTAATATCTTGATTTTCGCCCACAGTTGAAAGTCGCAAGGATTGGAGCAGCAAAAGTACAAGTAGACACAATTACTGTCAATAAGTGCTTTACGCTGAAGAGAAGTTCATTCATGTGACCTTCGACATTGTGAATGAGGGATGTTGGCAACTAATAAAGGAAACATAAGGAAACAATGTGGAGCAACTTGTACTAGGCCGCTACTTCGACTGGACTAAGTGTATTTCCAACAACATTGATGGTTTTGATGTCTCAACATAATAATTGTGTGCACATGTGGCTGAATTTTCCATGCCAACGGATAATTGCACAACTGAAATTGCCATTACATTCGAAGAATGGTGCTACCATTTCAGCAGGATGCATAACTGGGAGAACGTACTCGACCAAATCAAATTTTAGCCCGACCAGATATCATCACAGAGGTTGAAATTGCCATTACATCCGAAGAACGGTGCCACCATTCCGGCAGGTTGCATAAATGGTAGAACATACTCGACCAAATCAAATTTTGGCCAGACCAGATGTCATCACAGAGGTAAATATCATCATAAAGGTAAATGGGTAAATATCATCATAAAGGTAAATGGGTAGACGAAAGTCGGTGGTGAACTGTCCAGAAAAAAGACCTAATTAATATTTTACATTACCAAAACATATTTTACATTACCAAAATAGATAACCATAACCATAAGCTAGCAGAGGGTGAATGCAATGATAACCATAACAAAGATTATATACTTATTCATATATCTTTACACAGAGACAATGCATAAAAAATATGAATAGGAATCTTTAACCTTTCCATACATATGATTTAATTAAGAAACAAACAATAGTGAGAATGGGACTCTATTATTTATTCTCATTACATAAAAACTGTAATTATTGTAACTACTAAGATTTTAAATTGTTTACAAACTTATTCATTTTAGGCAGTTTACAATTGTTTTTACAAACTTAAGTCCGGGTATGAGAGCCCGCATTGATATGCCAAAACACTAGAACAAAATTATTCATTTAAGATATTCCCTCGAATAGTAAATCTCAAGTTGAGATTAAAAAAAAAACACAATAACTATAATTCGCTACCGATGGTGCTGAGTTAATTACAATTGTTTTTATATACTTAAGTTCGGGTATGAGAACCCGCATTGATATGCCAAAACACCAGGACAAGACAATGGTGGAATTCAAATCCCATTGATGTTTTGAATGAAGCAACACTCACAGGAGCTGACCCCAACATTTCAGACGCTTATACTATAAATGACCAGCTTGGATACCTTTAAAATTGTTCTACTTCAGGTATCTTTTTCGATTTACTAATTGAGTTGTTATGTTGAATGATTGGACTGACTGATAGATGTTTTTCTTCTTCACGCAGATACTACTCGTATTCGAGCGAAGGCAGGGGAAACCAATCTTCTGTGCGTTATCAATGCTGCAATGAACAATGACCTATTCTTCACTGTGGCAAATCATTCAATGACCGTTGTAGCTGTGGATGCTTTGTATACAAAGCCTTTTCACACCAATTTTCTGATTCTCGGCCCTAGGTAGACTACAGACGTACTTGTCACTACCAATCAGGCTACAGGTAGATACTATATGGTTGCTCGAGCATATTCCAGTGGGCAAGGGGTTTCCTTCGATAAAACCATTACCACTGCAATTTTAGAATATGATAGAATTAACTCCAATTCCTCATCTCCACACATGCTCGATCTACCCTGAGAGAGAGAGAGAGAGAGTGTGGGTGTAATAGCTAGATAATTTGTGGTTAAGTAAAGATCAAGATATCCAGTTTAGCCTTGTCATACACCGAATAATAATAATAAAAATATATACATATACATATATATATATATATATATATATATATATATATATATATATATATATATATATATATATATATATATATATATATATATATAAACACGAGAGAGAAGGAGTGTGGGTGTGTAATAGCTAGATAATTTGTGGTTAAGTAAAGATCAAGATATCCAGTTTAGCCTTGTCATACACCGAATAATAATAATAATAAATAAAAGAAAAGAAAAAAGGTTATCCTCATCATAATGGGTCAAATGGACTTGGCAATTATTGAATCGAAGAAGGAAAAACCTACCTCTCAATCGTTTTAACTACTATGCGTTATCCACAAAGTAGTTAATGTTAAGAACAATTCAAGTTCAAAATATTAGGAACTAAATAAATAAACACCTCCAGGCAGGGAGACCTACACGGGGAGGAAGGAAACCCATATATTTTCTATCACATTACTACTTATGTTATGAGAACATTAGCTCATGTTGGATCATCACTTCTTGGAACAAAAGGCCTATAATAAGAATATATGTAATAGGGAACGTTCTACTTAAGCTTTATTGTATTCCCATATTCATTCCATTTAAGGAAACCATTGCAATCATACTGGTTCAGTAATCATAGTGGAATAAGCTTGGTAATCTACATAACTTAGGTGATTGACTTAACCCTACAAGTATGTATGTGTTAGCTCGAGCTAGGTTCGTTAATATATATATATATATATATATATATATGATGGAGTCATAAACTTTGTGTTGTGAGGTTATGAGTTTTTTTAGTTTTGGGTTGTATTGCTAGTGGAATAACACAAAATTTGTCGGTGGCCTCATTATTGGACATGCAATGTTGAGTTGTTATAATGTATGTGTTTTTATATTGGTAAGTCTTTTAGTGCTTTATAGAATTTTACTCATTCTACAAATTTGTACTCAATCTGCAAGTTCCATTTGCCATGTGTGTTGTGCATATGGTATATCTATTAACACTTTAATACATATTAGTTTCTTACTTGCATATACAGAACCTTGTTGATCCAAGCACACACCTAGCCAGTTTGTTCCCTTATGCTAACTAAACTAAGCAAACTCTTTTATGGGTACATAACTGACTTAATGAAATAATTATTCTACTTTAACCAAACTAAGCAAATAGACAAGAATTATTGCATAACACATAGTTGAAAGAGTTTTGTATTTCTCACATTGTATGAAAATATATAGAGATATCCTCCATTTATAACAATGAAGGAGGCTCGGTGTCAACTAAAGATAGTTATGATAACTAGGCAGATAACAACCTTATGTGAGCATACAACTCACAACACTTAGCTCATTGGAAAAGTGCATGTTGGAAAATACCAACACTAGCACCCCCCTTTAAGCGAAACATAGGGAATAAACATAAAGAAAATTCAAGTCCTGACAACAAGGCCTAATAAAGTACCTAAGTACAAACTATTGTAAATGAAGAAAATGAGAAAAACCCATAGGAAGAAAAACTCCTCTCCAAAAGAGAAAGATGTCAATGCTCAAATAAACATGGAGCTAAAATTGTAGATCCCACAATGATCCAGTGAATGGCAAGAACAAATGCCCGCTCCAATCAAGAAATACCAAAAACATGAAGATGAGAGCCAAGAAACATCAATGAGCTTAATTGATCACTGAAGTGGAAGACTTTGCAAAGGCACAAGAAAGGAAAACATTGGTAACTTTCTCATAAATGCTTCAAATAAAACTAGCGTTAATAAAGAACCAAGAGAAGGGATTCAAACATATGCAACACCATCACCTAGCAAACGAATAATGGGACATAGAAGTATGGAAAACTCAGCTCAAACATGGTACAGGAAAACTCGTGATGATCTCTTAACATTTCTACCATCACACTAATCAAACACAAG
Organism: Pinus albicaulis; assembly: GCA_034641835.2. Classification (NCBI taxonomy): domain Eukaryota; kingdom Viridiplantae; phylum Streptophyta; class Pinopsida; order Pinales; family Pinaceae; genus Pinus; species Pinus albicaulis. Next base: position 496,961,764 of record CM076577.1, read on the forward strand.
AAATGCCAACAAAGCAACAACAACAATATTTGTCATCATCTAACTTCCCCTTTGAAACTCAATTGAGGGACTAGTAGTGATAAACAACCTTTGTCATTATCAAACTTCCCCCCTTGAAATACAACTAAGGGAGCAGCGGCAATCAACGTTAAACAATAGGAACATTGTATGACTACACAATCGATGAGACACAATAGTATGAAGTTTGCAAACATTCAAATGATGTTATGACCATCCATCGATCCAATCACAATTGATCTTGTTATCATTCTATAATTTTAAGATTGGAAAGAATAATTATACAGGACAACATCAAAACCGCTTTGGAGCCTAGAATCTAGCCGACCTCCTAGACTCAGAGAGGGATATCTCTTTTAGATTTAGCTTTGTTTTATGAATTAGATATTAGGCTAGTTATAATGATAATAGAGATTTCTTTTTTGATTGATTGTTTGGTTGGATTAGTAGATCTATTTAAACTAATTCCATTGGGCTATGGAGTCATAAAAGGTTGGGTTGTTGCATCAAATTTTCAAGAGCATCCACAAGGAAAGCTAACTACAATTACTGGATCTTAAAATGAAATGAATTTTGAGATGAAAGAAACAGTGAATTCAGTAATGCTTAAAAAGCAATTAAGAATTTCTTAACCAAAATTCAGAAGAAAAACATTTATATTGCAAACACAGCCAGAAATGAGGTGCTCTAATAGAAAATCTTAATCTTCAGATTTATGTTTTACAATCAGATTTAAATGATGCACTGAGAGAAAAAAATGGAAACATTAACACAGAAAAGGAATAACATAGTCAGATAAACATAGCTCAAGTATCCTGTGAATGGTATTTTATTATTGATGCTCCAGCTTCAAGAAAGTACAATGCTCCACTAGAAAAGTTTTACAATCCAGGGTCCAACCCGTGATACTCATAATGTATGAAGCATTTAACTGAATTCTACAATGATTGCCGTATCTATTAGGCAATTCATTATTAATAACAAAATAAACAAAATTTGACTAGTGTGACCACGAAGTGGACACGGTGAACTTAATTTGACATTTGGCCCTGTTTTTCAGCAGGTCGTTGCTGCATGATTGGATCTGGTGATGTGTTGGCTGATTTGGTTGATCTGGTGCAGTGATGATCTGGCTGATATGTTGGCCTTCACCCTTCTTGGTATTCACATAGATTTTCCCACTGTTGCTCATCTGGAATATTTATCCTAGTCACCTTTTGATATATTTCATATGTCTCTCCACTTTCAACACAACAATGTGTTTGATTTCACATTGGATGAATTTATCGTTGCTCATGGCCTCAAGGAAATCTCTTTCTATCATTTCTCTTCTAAGACCCGCAAACTTGGATGTGTCCTTGGTAATGTACTTTAGCTACTTTACATAGTCTTCCCTGGTAATAAGCTTATCATTTATCAACAGTGACAGTAACCCTCTTTTGGTCAGTGGCTCGATTCTGTTAAAGAATCTATTGACAAAAATCTCTAAATTATGGCACTTTTCTCCAACTATGTGACCAGGATTTTCTTGACGAGCACCTTCTTGACCTCTAGAATTGTTTTTGTTCTGTCTTCAACTCCAATTTCATCCAATTCATACCTGCTCTTTGAATTCAAAAATATATTGATGTTATTTACTGTCTCAGGCATGTCCCCAAGCTCCTTCGTGACATTAGCTATTGTATCATTGATGAAGATAAACAGAGGAAAAAAACACCAGGAATGATAGGATACTCCCCAGTGGAGTCTTCAATTTGTTATACAAAATTATGATCTACGGATAAATCAAATTTCCTAAGTGTTGTGTTTATCACTTAGAAAAACAAAGGAAATAATAACTATTATTTTCTCCAAAACAAGCAGATATACAGAATGGAAAGGAGCCTACTTGTGATTCTTTCGCTTCTCCTTCTCCTTCTGTCGTTGTTGTCGTCACTCTCAATCAAACTCAAGATGTTAGATTTATTCTTGCAAACACAAACAAAGAACAACAAAAATAATACAATATACAAGTATCTACTTATCTTACTCAAATCAAACCGATTAGATCTAAAATACTACATCATTCAAGAATACATTGCACAAGAAATAGAGACATATGTATGGGAAAATTAACAACAATCTTTATTAAAGAGTAGCAGGAGAAGATTACAACCAACATGGATAGATTTTTCGTCAACCTTCTCCAATTTCATTCCAACATCATCACATCCAACATCGTCTCAATAGCATATCAGTACTTTCCCTCTCTTATCAAATGAGAATCCAACAACATAACTTTGCACAAAATTCTTCCTCCCTAACACTAGGATGAGTGCTCAATTTATAGGGAAACTGATGGTAGTTTCTCAATGAATGACTTTCTAATAATAGGCAAGACATGTTTCCAAGTTCAGAGGTGTTATATGGACAATTGGATTTGAAGTATGACACCTATGGACTCTTCTATAAGGCACTGGCCATGTGGAGATTCCCAGAATAATGAGAATTCCTCTCCCAGGTGACCAACACACTCTTGGATGTTGGGAAGTGCACTGCAATGCACCCTTGCATGGAGGAATTGGCACTGCAACGCAGTTAGTCCCTTGCAGATGAGCGTTGGTGAGTCAATGGATCATATAACATATACTTCAAATATTGGAAATCTCATAATAGAAGCCATGAATGAAATGTTCTTCACTTAGGGCATATAACAACTGAAATATAAGGGGATGATATACCCTATTTCATTGGTCATGGGGATGGTGTCCAGTTTGACCAGGTCCTGGGGATGATGCCCAAATTGACCTATAACACCACTCATTTTTCATGTTTCTACCACCTTTTTGGAGCCTTTGTTACACTTTTGGAGTAACCTTGGGAGAATAGATTTTTGGAGGCCTTCCCATGAGTAATTTTGTAAAATTCAAGATGTTCTGGAAACTAGACACATAGGGCTAGTTGACCATTTTTTCATAAGTGGATTTGGAATCCTAAAATTGCCTACACACTTCTGTTACGCTTCTGTAAAATTCTGCTACCCTTATGTCAGAAATGCTACAAATCAACATTGGATTCCTCAAGACACTTGTCAAGCTCAGAAAATATCACAAATTCGAGGTTTTTCTATATTATGAGTTGGAATTAAATTTATTGAGTTGGTTTTTTCCTCCTATAATTAGGGAATATGTAATTTAATGCAAGGGACAAACACTCCTAGTTCATAGCTGGAATTCAGGGAATGGTTGCTAACCTCCCTAGAATCTAGGAAATGACTCATCTTGTGTATTTATGATCCATTTTGGATGGGATTTTGACCCGATGAGGTGTCATAGTCCATATTTTCTATAAGTAGACTCTCTTTAGTCTTTTGTTGGGTTGGATAGTCTTGTTTTTCCGTGGAGCTATTGTAACCATCATTTTGGAATGAAATCAGAGACAACTTTGCAGAACTTATGTTGAGAATCTTGTGGTATGCATTGGAGCATTTGCTCTTCTTATGTATGTTTATCTCTTCATGCTAAATGATATATCTTCTTCTTTCAAATACATCTTTCCATATGTTTATCTTGTAATTTTATAAGCAGAAATCATGTCTGTTCATGCTCTGTTTTAAACAAGGTTTACATGTTATGTTTATTTGCTTCTCAAAGAATGAATTCACCTCAGTGCTCATTCAGAATATCTATCACTTATTCCTATACTCAATGACCTATTAAACATGCTTTCAAGCTACCTACCTAACCTCACATATTCTCTTCAAAATGAACTTGAAATTCAAACCTAAAAACCCTAGACCTAGCCTTCTCACTGGCCTTTCTATCCAACACTTAAAACATCAAACAAAAATCCTATTTACTGAGCTTACATGCCTAGACTAAGATCATTATATACTCAGTCATTCCTTTGACTGCAAAAGTGACAACGAGAGAGCCCTCTCCTGGTAGGGCTAGCTACCCAACCTAAAGTCTCGTCTGTGGTTACCTTCTTTCAGCTCCATTCACAGCCTTGGGAAGCAAGGGGGAGAGATAATACTTCCAATCCTTTTTTCTCCCATAACTTTTAAAATAATAAGTACATGTGAATATTTATTGATGCTTTTGTGAAATATTCATTTTTAGGAGAAAAATGTTATGTCCGAAAACACAAATGTAAACCCACCGAGTTGAAGAAGTATGACTGTTCTTCAAATTTGTTGTCTCTATGCTCAAAATAAGCAAATATGGCCATAAATTATTCCTTCTAGTTTTATATCAACCCGAGCTTCATATTTCCATTTAGATTTAACCCATCCTAATAAATCCTTTTTTTTTCTCTAACAAGGTCGGTTATGTTGTATTTCTAAAAATACAAAAGGAGAGAAATTTCTCCATTACAAAATTCCCCAGTTTTGTTACAGAAAGAAGTCTGCTTAGGTGCTATTTCTTGGCATGTTTCACTTGTTTACCTCTTTTCTCCTCTCATCCTAGAACCGGAGGCGGTTACATTGGTACTATATTGTTTAACAAACTGGAATAATAACACAATACATTTGACTTTAATTATAAACTAAGATTGTTGCCGTAAATTAAAACTAAAAACATAGATGATCCGAGCTTTGACGACCTATTTATTGACAGTGTTCTCGCTTCCACACTGCTTGCTTCCTTGGTCCATTGAAGTGGATCCTTGCTTCGACTTTTTGTTCAGTGCTTCTTTGATGATGTCGATTGACTCTTGTAGATCTCTGCATTTTTTCCTCAGAGTCCTTATTTCTTCGTTGCATGTCTTCCATTGCGATCTTATATATGCCTTTTCTGCCTTAGTTTTTTCCTTGTCTTGCAGTATCTAGTTTTTGAGACTTTCAATCACAACTCGGTGTGACTTGCAGAATGTGCATGGGTGTGCTATATTCTCCATAGGATCCATATTTATCTTTCCTCTGTTGTCAATGTATGGCTTGGCTGCTCCTTCTCTCTTTGCTAATTCCCACTGCAGCTTTACTTCCTTACTCTTAAACGCTGTCTTTAAAGAAGAAAGGGGCCACTTACTAAAACCTGAACATTTCTTTCTCATAAAATCTCTCTTAAAAGAATCAAAGGTCGACTTACTAAAGGCAGAACAACTAAAACGCTGGACAAAAATTAGAAGAAGTAACATAGGAGGAGTGAGCGCCCAACTCACTGGAGATGGCAACAACGCAGCAAAAAGGAGAGCTCCTAATAAATCCTTCTTAGAGTGTGAAATTCCCATGAATTTCCATATCAATACATGATATTTCATACTATGTATGACCAATGCTAGAGGAAGTAACTTCATATCATTATTTTTCTGCAACCTATTTTCTGTACGTTTCTTCTATGAGTACTATTTTTCAAAAGTTTCATCCTCCATTGGATTTTTTTCTACGCCCACTACATTTCAAGTTCAACATGTCTCACATTCGACAGTCACATTTGAACAATTTGTTTACAAAGTCTGCTTGGATACCTACTGCCATCAGGCATGAATAAGACCACCACAATCATCAAGGATGAGCAAGACCACCGCTTCCATTGAACACGAGTAATATTGTAGCCCCCTACTCTGCTACCAACTCTATTTCTGGACCATGAGCACTTGCACCTCTCCTACTTGCCCACCTCCCAATATTTCAAGATTAAAAACTGTTTTCATCTTTATAAAACCAACAATATATTGATAAACCACGAGATTCATTCTTTAAAATTATTTTACCAACTACAACTCTAATATTGCACCCAAGAATGATATGTACTTAGGTGCTTCTACCTTTATAGATGGTAATTAGTGTTCTTTACTCGCGAATATCTTAGATTGTTTCAATTACCATCAAACATTCAAACTCTTTTTATTTGGAGTTCGATGCTGTTTATGATTCTAAAGCACTAGATTATTCAATCACAAGTGTTATCTAGCTACAAACATTTAAAGGATGAATTAGATATGTTCAATGTTTTAGTAATGGTATAGAAATATCCATGTTTATTCACTTGAGCATTCTAAATCATAAGAATGGTCATGTATTAGGTTTTTTAAACTAACAACAATTTTTCATGCTTCTTTATATTTGGAGTTTGATGTTATTTATAGTCATAAATTTCTATATAAATGAAGATAAATAGTGTCATCTAGTTATAAACATTTAATAGATGAATTTGAGTTGTTCAATGCCTTAATAATGGTGTAAAAACATCCATGTTTATTCACTTCAACATTCTAAATCATTAAAAAGAGATTAAGATGGATCACTGCTCTTACTTCACATGACCTTAAAATTTTTAGAATAAGATGATTGCTAATTTCAAATAATTTTTTAAATTTATGCCACCTTTTGACATGAACAACAAAAATTCAGATGATTTTGCATCCTTTTAAAATTTCCTACCCTATATAATATGAATTTCCCAAGTATAAATAAATATAATGCTCGAACTACTACAATTTACACATTTAAGTTAAATGATCTATCAAATTTGAATTCCTCACCAATACAATATTAACATATTCAAAAGTAATAATCAAAACCAACATCAAACATAACTAAAAACCAATTTTAGTATTAAACTATTCTCCATATATAAACCTAAGTGTATAAGGAAAATATTTTCACTATCTCACCATCTCAATATATAAAACAATAGCAATGTCTATGCGCAATTAAATAAGTCCCTCATATGAGCAACCTTCAAACAATAATGTAGTGTGCCTAATACAAGTATGCCAAAATATTAGCACTACACACCACCTCATCTCTAAAAAGATGAATTCACACCATCATAATTCAATTTTGGGAAAAAAAAAGAAAGGATAAGTTATTGCGATGGAAAGGAAGGGTGTGGATTCTCTAGAGAAGGGATTGGAAGCGAAGGTGGTTTTGGTGATTAGCATCTCATCATGGTCTCATCATGGCTTGGAATCTTGAAGGATGCAATATTGTCGTCAAGACATCTTCATAAGCCCACTATTATTGAAATGTTAATATTGAAATGATAATTAATCTTTGAATGCACTTCAATAATAAGAATATTAAATATCATATCATCATATTAATGAGTATTATTAATGATAATATATGATACTATTATTGATTTGATAAAAATAATAACTAGTGTAATCCCAAATAAATAATATTATGATAGTCATAATTATTATCATAATATTACATAGATTATCCTTAAAATTTAATATTGACTATAATTATTATCGATATATTACCATTAATATTAGGGTAGATAATGATAATATTAATTGTATCATCATCAGAATCTACGATCACAATTATTTATAGTTTAAATTGAATGTTTATGCCTTTATGCATTTTTATTTGATAATTTGATTCTTTCTCTCTTTGTAGCGTCGATAGATATTGGTTTTTAGTATTAGCGAGTTGACAGAGGACACCTAATTGCTGCTTTAACTTAAAATATTTTAGGCTTTCATAAAAGAAATAATATGTTGTTATTATTCAACTTGGAAATCGTATCGTTGAATTCATGGAATTTTACCTTCAGCTCCTTGAAGGGCATGAAAATTACTTGCGCTTCCTCATCAAAATAAACTTGTGAATTTACCTTCTTTTCCACCGGACTTATCTCCTTTACTTTTTCTTTGGAAGCCCCTCACAAACAAATTCTCACAAGGCATGGCAATCATTGAAGGCCCCTCACAAACAAATACTCAGAGGGCATGGAAGTCATTGAAATCATAGGTTGAAATGCATGGCTAGCTCCAAATGAAGTTGAATGTATGAAATTACGAGTGCAGTGCAGTTGGGTGAAAACTTTAATTTTTCCTCTTAAAATTCACCTGCCAATTCTCATTAATCACACACATGCGACAACCCTTTGGCACAACATATCTGCTGCCTCTGCCTCTGCCGCTTCCTCTTCCTCTTCATTTATGTGGTCAATAATGGATACCTCGCTGCATCTCCAAACGACTGTTGGTGGAAAAAATATGGTGGAAAGGTCGAGGAGCACTGGTCATGCCAAAAAAATCAAAATGACGTAATAGAGGTCTTGGAGGAAGGAAGACGAAAACAAACTTTTAGCTATAAGTCAACAACACAATTTAGATGGCCACGTGTTTAAATTTTATTTTACTAGCAGTTGCCCCAAAAGGTGCAAAGAGAGGTCGATAGGTTTGTTAATTTGGAAAAGTTGTATGAGAAAGACATTTGTAGACATGTATGCCACATGTTTTGCATTTTCGAAAGTAGAAAAATTAGACATCAAAACTACAAATCAATAATCAACATAATCACTCATCATTGATTCAACATTGTAGAAATAGGATCATCAACAAGAGTCACATAAATATCATTTATGCTCAAAATATTCAGACTTGGATTGCTCAACCTTATAATATGGTTGAAATTGAAAAAGTTTAACATGCCTAACCAATGATTTTGGTTTTAATGAAGGGTTCATCTTCTCAAGCTTATACAATGATAGAAAAAACTTAGCATGCCAAAAAAAAAAAATTCCTTTAAGTGAAGGGCACATTTTTGTTAAGGCCATAGTAGAGGAGTTCAACAATCAATACCACCAACATCAACGAAGTTCAACAAGCAATGTCATCGACATAAAGGTATTTAAATGGATTCATGCTCTTGATCAAATTCCAATCTCACACCCTTAAGCGTGACAAAATCAACGACATTACAATGTTTTTTTTAATAATTTTTTAATGCACTCTCGACATTACAATGCCCCAAATCCTAAAATCCTAAAAACCATTAAGTCTACTGAATTTTAAGTGAGATCTAAAATTCTAGTTTCTCCATATGAAATCCAATGAGGTTGAAACCAGTCTCAATTATCCTGAATCATTTCATGGTAATGTTAAAAATTTAAGTAAAAGGATTTTACTTTAAGAATTTAACATTATCATTGATTGCTAGCAATGGTATGGTTGAGTTAGGTTTTTTGTTTAGGTTTAGGGTTTAAGAGGGGGAGGGTTGGTTTTATGGCCAAGGGGATTGTTTTGGAAGAAAAAACACCTCTGGTTTCCTCCAATACCACCCAAAAAACCGCCATTGATGGTCCTGATCTCCCCCATAAATGTGAGATCTAACCGTGTTGGTAATGATCTGGTTGGTTTATGACGAAATCAATCAGTTTATGGTCAAACTGATCATTTTATGACTGGTTTGGTACCAAAATAGGGTTTGCTTGGGCTCAAACCAAGTTCATTGGCCATGTTGATCCTCAAGCCAAATGAACTAGCCAGTTTTGAATACTACTATATACTTTAATGACAATCATCAAACCAATTGTTAAATCTAAATCTAGGTTTTTAGATATATATGCATAAAAAGTATTAAAATATGTATGCTCTCAACTTAAAATTTTCTCTGCTTGTTGCAGACCACCATGAAGGCTACTCCACTAAAGCCTCAAATTTCTGGTCCTCATCCTTCAATGAACATATTTCATCCAGATTTTGAAGGCTTATGTTCAAATGAACATAAAAGAACTCAAATATTGCTGGCACGGGAGGCAATTTTCCCAACCCTGATTGTGTTTTTTCTTTGTCATATGTAAGGCTTAGACCTTGTCTCTAACACAGTTAAGTTCAAAGCTTGCGAGGGAAAATATTTTTCCAGGGTTTCTTATAAAAAGATATCAGAAGTTGGTGTTTGAAGTTGTTAAGGAGAATTTCATCACTGCTGATGTGTGTATTTACACCTTAGCGAACAAGCCAAAATTGTAGAAAAACCCCTTCTCTGAAATTGACATCGAGGATGTTTACAGGGAGAAGAAAACCTGGGTTGATGCAAATGCAAATGTTGTCTACCTTCATCCTAAGGAAATAGTTGTGAATGAATGTCAATAGTTGGTTTGAACGAGAGTTCTCTATCAAATATTTGTTTATGTTGGTCCAGGCTCATGGCTATTACCAACCAATTTTCACGTCAATTTCTCAATAAAATTACAGAGTTTTTCAAGGTTTCATGTTCAATTGGGATAGTTTTGTTGGTCACACATGCGATCTTGAAATGATGATTTAAAAGATACCTTCAGTTGTTGCTCCGAAGGCGGCAGAATTGGTCAAACACTCTTGATAGCGCATACAAAATTTTGAAATTAGAGGACTATCGCTCAGCCGTATTATAAATAGACAGTTCCTTCCTCCACCCTATAGATAAACACGACATTTTATGGACCATTTAACCAAGTTTGAATCCTGAATACAGAGATGAGGTGATTTCAATAACAGTAAAATTTCACCAAACAAGCATATGTCCTATGGTGTACAAGGTTTGGAGGCCATAGACAGAGCAAATGTTGCAGTACCGACTATGGAAAGAGCCTTACATGTGGTGGAGTCTGAACAGGCTCCGGAGCATCATCATATACAACTTGAGTGGGCCTAATGGTTAAGATCATGTGTTTCCTCCCAAGAGGTCACAGGTTCAAAACTAGAGGGGGGTAGAGCATGTATGCGTTCGTAGATCCAATCACTGCCCAGAGGTGGGTCCCTTGTCCCACAAACAAGGAGGTCTCATACACCAATTTGGTGTCTGGCTTGGCCATGACCTTAAAATTGGATTACTATTATTATTATTAATAAATATGTGTGCATTTCAAGGTCATTTGCAGAGGCCTTCAGTGACTTGAGGCTGGCATGACTGGACTTTATGCTGTATTTTAATCTGTACAAATTGTAAGAAGCCCATTATATAAATCAAATTGTTTCCTTTGGGAAAAAGGTTATGGTTTGTTGTTTCTTATTGAAAAGCTTTATACTTGTATACTTGATTATACTCAAATAAAAAAATAAAACAAAATACAAGTAATGCAGGCATCATGTTGATTAAGTCATGATTTTATTTCCTACATTTGTTACTCCAAACTTTACATGGGTGAGATTTGTGTTTTTTAAAGTCGGCAACACACTACCCAACAACAACTAACTTCTTGGTTTGCAGGGAACCCCACTCGGAACGAGATGCTGATGCCTAACCCATGCAGCCAAATTTTGGCAAAGATTAATGCTTTGACATTGCACTTTCAATAATGTTTTACAAAGTCAATTTGACCTGCAGACTGCTCATTCTTCTTCTGTTTACGCTATAGTAGGAAAAGTTTACCTGATGGCTTTGGAAATATTTTTCCATTGTCTAGTGCAGGTTGAGGCAGTGGTTTCATCGTTTCTACGTTCACTGAATATCTCAATTTATTGCCTTAACATCTTACAAGGTCTCTTTGGTGCTCCCCATGCCACCACCTCTCGAAAACTTAGTGGGGCTATCGAAAAGGGTATTTGTCCCAAGTATTCGTATAATATTCCTCTCAAATCTGCTTATTCCATTAAGTTTCTATTTTCAGTGTTTGATTAGGGAGTTGTCTTTAGTGCGAGTTTTTGAAGTTTCTGGTGCTAGAATCCGGTGAAAAAAATTGAGGTAAAATCTTGATTTCTGTTATTTAAACTGGTTTTTTGACTATATATATGGATTCAACACCCTAAAAAACCCCTAGGGCACTTCGATTGTGCAAGGTTACCCATCAAACTTATGTTTTCAATGAATTCCAGCCAAATTTTAGAGAAATTAGATCGGAAAAATCCACCGGAAAAACCTTTAAAAAGCAACACTAAGGACTACTCATTTGATTAGTCTTCAGCCTTAATTTTGCGTGTTATTTTCTTTTTTATATTTAATTTATATGGAAAGTGCTTTATTTTTATTTTGTAGTGGTATTATTGTAATCAATAGTTTTATTATTCTTTGAATATGAACAAAATGATCCTACTACTTTCCCAAACTTTTTAACTTAAAATTAAATTTGTATACAAAATACTTTAAAAATTATTAATAATTATCATTTATTTCTTATTTGATGAAAGTTAATCGCTTCTAAGTGATTTTGTCTTCCTTCCTGTATTAATGTTAAGGTTTTAAATTTGGCGAATCTTAAAAAAAATTATGATTTGGTGGATCTCATAACTATTAACTAAGTTTAGATTATCATAATTGAAGTTTGTAATTTATCTTTACAAATTTCGAAGTTAATGACAACATGGTTAATTCATTGATATCAATTTTTTATTATTTTATACTGTATTTTATTTTAACATTAATATCTATATGTATATAGAAAGTATATAGATAAATTTAATGATTAATCTTATTAATTACATTTTTATAAAAAAAAATCAAATCAAATTTAATCAAACTCAAACTCTAACCAAAACCATGTAACTTAGCTTCCCATATCAACTCAGGCTGGTTCAAACAATTAACAAGTGATGTGAACATTAAGAGACAACCATCAACTCATGCTGGTTCAAACAATGAACAAGTGTTGTGAACATGGAGATACAACCATCAGGTTAGCCAAAACTTTCTTCATCACCTATGTACCTCAAAATCAACTCATCTATTCAGTTGTAAAGTTTACCAGCTAACGAAAGATCCCTTTCATAACAAACCCAAGCCGCGAAGGAACAAACTTCTCGCCAAAATATTCCCCTCCAAGAGTATGTCAACCCTACATTGTTGAAAAGCTACATCGAGGTTCTTACAAACACGGAACACTCTCTCGACAACATCATCAGATCTTACATTGGAGACTTGATTGTGATTAACAACATTGTAATCTCCTTCAGCACTTTGGCTAATTCAGTTTTAATTTATTATATTTTATTTTTCTTTAAATATATGAAAACAAAAAAAATTAATTTAATTTCTTAAAAATATATATTCTACACATTTCCATATTTTCCATATTTAATTATTTTTATAGACCATATTCTCAAATTTTCCTATTTTTGTTTTATTATTTGCAAACATTAGCATATAATTTTAAATCATATTAATGTTTCATTTAATGAGTTGACTCATTTCATAAAGATTAGCGGTATAAGAATACACCTCTCTAATACACAAAATGCACAGTTGTAAAACAGCTAAAGGTGTTGAACTAAAATAGATTCGTGTCTCGGTAAATTGGTAATATCTTGATTTTCGCCCACAGTTGAAAGTCGCAAGGATTGGAGCATCAAAAGTACAAGTAGACACAATTACTGTCAATAAGTGCTTTACACTGAAGAGAAGTTCATTCATGTGACCTTCGCTGTTGTGAATGAGGGATGTTGGCAACTAATAAAGGAAACATAAGGAAACAATGTGGAGCAACTTGTACTAGGCCGCTACTTCGACTGGACTAAGTGTATTTCCAACAACATTGATGGTTTTGATGTCTCAACATAATAATTGTGTGCACATGTGGCTGAATTTTCCATGCCAACGGATAATTGCACAACTGAAATTGCCATTACATTCGAAGAATGGTGCTACCATTTCGGCATGATGCATAACTGGTAGAACGTACTCGACCAAATCAAATTTTAGCCAGACCAGATATCATCATAGAGGTTGAAATTGCCATTACATCCGAAGAACGGTGCCACCATTTCGGCAGGTTGCATAAATGGTAGAACATACTCGACCAAATCAAATTTTGGCCAGACCAGATGTCATCAAAGAGGTAAATATCATCATAAAGGTAAATGGGTAAATATCATCATAAAGGTAAATGGGTAGACGAAAGTCGGTGGTGAACTGTCCAGAAAAAAGACCTAATTAATATTTTACATTACCAAAACATATTTTACATTACCAAAATAGATAACCATAACCATAAGCTAGCAGAGGGTGAATGCAATGATAACCATAACAAAGATTATATACTTATTCATATATCTTTACACAGAGACAATGCATAAAAAATATGAATAGGAATCTTTAACCTTTCCATACATATGATTTAATTAAGAAACAAACAATAGTGAGAATGGGACTCTATTGTTTATTCTCATTACATAAAAACTGTAATTATTGTAACTACTAAGATTTAAAATTGTTTACAAACTTATTCATTTTAGGCAGTTTACAATTGTTTTTACAAACTTAAGTCCGGGTATGAGAGCCCGCATTGATATGCCAAAACACTAGAACAAAATTATTCATTTAAGATATTCCCTCGAATAGTAAATCTCAAGTTGAGATTAAAAAAAAAACACAATAACTATAATTCGCTACCGGTGGTGCTGAGTTAATTACAATTGTTTTTATATACTTAAGTTCAGGTATGAGAACCCGCATTGATATGCCAAAACACCGGGAAAAGACAATGGTGGAATTCAAATCCCATTGATGTTTTGAATGAAGCAACACTCACAGGAGCTGACCCCAACATTTCAGACGCTTATACTATAAATGACCAGCTTGGAGACCTTTAAAACTGTTCTACTTCATGTATCTTTTTCGATTTACTAATTGAGTTGTTATGTTGAATGATTGGACTGACTGATAGATGTTTTTCTTCTTCACGCAGATACTACTCGTATTCGAGCGAAGGCAGGGGAAACCAATCTTCTGTGCGTTATCAATGCTACAATGAACAATGACCTATTCTTCACTGTGGAAAATCATTCAATGACCGTTGTAGCTGTGGATGCTTTGTATACAAAGCCTTTTCACACCAATTTTCTGATTCTCGGCCCTGGGTAGACTTTAGACGTACTTGTCACTACCAATCAGGCTACAGGTAGATACTATATGGTTGCTCGAGCATATTCCAATGGGCAAGGGGTTTCCTTCGATAAAACCATTACCACTGCAATTTTAGAATATGATAGAATTAACTCCAATTCCTCATCTCCACACATGCTCGATCTACCTTTCTTTAACGACACTAAATCTATGACAAAATTCAATGCGGCTCTGAGAAGCTTGAACTTGCCCCAGCACCCAGTCTCTGTCCCTCAGACCATTGAAGAGAATCTGCTCTACACGGTGGGAATTGGGTTGATCAACGGAACAATATTGGCATCAAGTATGAATAACTTTTCTTTTCAGTCTGTCGTCCCGATAGTGAGAAACCAACATCTTCCCATATTCTGTGGAGAGACCCTTATTTGATAAACCATCGTCCCGGGTGTTGTTTTATCTATAAATATGGGAGATAGGCGGACAGTTCAACCTTCTCCATAAACTTTAAGTCCGATCCACCCATCCCTGTAGGTGAGGAGATAGTAGGGCCACTTCGCTTGTAATCCATCCGATAACCAGCTTCGAGTCCCCATATATATTTGTGTTCAGGATAGATAGATCCGAAGCAGCCCATAAGGCTCCCCATAATGCCATAATCTCAACTCTATTGTTTGAGCCTTGCCCACCATTCCACCATATATGAATGCGAGCATTGGAATACTGCTTGATCCACACACCACATCCGGTAATATTCCCCATGGAAGCCCTGTAAAAAAAAATTGCAGGGATAACAATTTCATGCGGTCTTATACACCTAGAGAAGTCGACCATCACCTCCAGCTGTTGCGGGCGCTCAACAATCCACCTATTAATGTTCTCATATACCTTATTGAACTGAAAAGGAATTCCATCGAAAATCAAAAGATTTCTGGCTAGCCAAACCTCCCATACTAGGAAAAAAGGAAGCACATTATAATTTGATTTCAATTTTCCCCACTCCACAGCCGCCGAAAGAAAATCCACAGGGATCCACTGGGGCGCCAATAAATACTCACTGAATAGTTTCCATAGTCTTCTTATGACAGAGCATGAGAAAAATAGGTGGGTTATAGACTCATCCTCACAGCAGCATATAACGCATCTTCCTGGTCCCAGGTGTCCCCGCTTCTTTAAATTTTCCCACGTGAGGAATTTTCCCTTCCAAACTAACCACGCGAAAATGGTGATTTTTGTCGGAATTTTCTTACCCCATAATTGGAAGAAATCCCAGGAAGCCGCCCCCATAGAACTGGAGATGATGCCTCGGTAAATATCCTTCACGATGATCATATTCTTTTTACGAGGCCCATTCCAAGAAATAATATCGCCACCGGGGGCATAACAGAAACCAGCGCCACTGAGCACGTCCCGAAATGCTTCCCATTCATCGACGACCATCCCTGTCAGACCCAGATGACCTGCATTTTTAAAGATAGGAGCAACGAAAGACCATTCGAGAATAACCTGGGAGAGCATATGAATACCCTTGTGGGCAAGAGCATGTATCAATCGAAAAGATGGCCCCTGACCATCCTGAAGATATAATATACGGTCGAATCCGATTGGAATGCGACTGCCATCCCTGAACTGCCAATAAAGCCGATTTTCAAATAACTTCATGATCTTTTTGAAGCCGGCCCAAATAGCAGATATACTCCCGGGGAAAGAGACATCACCGCAACTGATTATATATAATATGTCTCCGTCCATGTATTTGGAGCGAATAATGGCCGTCCAAATGCTCGAGCCCGTGATGGCTCGCCATAACGATTTCATTAGAAGAGCAGAGTTGAACACGCGGGTATTCAATATTCCCCAACCATCCATGTCCTTTGGTTGAGACAGCTTTTCAAGGCTTCATAGTTGATATTTAGACTCCATCTTAACACCTCCCCAAAGGAATTTGGATATGATTTGATTGAGTTTATTAATGATAGCCACAGGAAAATAATAGAGATGTCCCCAGTAAATCAGCATCTGAGACAAAAACGCTTGAATCATGATGAGGCGTCCCCCCATGGAGAGCCAACGATGCATCCACCGGCCAATGCGGGTCTTAAGGTAATCCACCATCCAAAGCTAGTCCTTGACTTTGTAGCCACATGGTTTAATTGTATGTCCCAGATATTTAAAACCAGAGAACACCGATCTGTATTCCACCCCCAAGAACTCTGCAGTGAACTGGATCTTCGATAAATCACCGGAGTCATGGATCAAGAATGACTTACTTTTGTTAATGCACAAACCAGTGACAGATTCAAATCTCATGAAGATAATGTGGATATAGAACCAGTAATTTCTAATGATATATCCAAAAATTAATAGATCATCCACGAATATGGAATGGGTTATGGATACTGTTTGTGAAAAACTGAAGCCCTTTAAGATTCCCCTTTCCTCTGCTCTGTGGATTATCTTACTAAATCCATCCATTACCAGTATGAAGATTATAGGCGAAAGAGCACATCCTTGATGGAGTCCGCGAGCCACTTCAAAAAATTTCGTCGGCAGACCATTTACAATTATTGCATATCGAACTATAGATATGCATGACATAAACCAGCGGATAATGCGGATCGGGAGACCAATTTTGAACAATATGATTCGAATGAAGGACCAGTCCACCGAATCGTAAGCTTTATGCAGGTCGACTTTCAACATCAAAGCCTCCTTTTTTGCTGTGTGCATCGAGTGTAGGATCTCTTGTGCTATGGCAATGGCGTCGTGTATTGATTTGCCTTCAAGAAAACCAAACTGATCCTTAGATATGTGTCTGGACAATACACCCTTTATGCGATTTGCAATGATCTTGGATGTGACCTTCTAGATAATGTTGCATAGAGATATAGGTCTGAAGTCTGAAAAGCTTTGGGGGTCGGAATATGTCCTCGGACTCTGAAAACCTCTATCAATTCAGTGAGCTCGCCCCCCATGAGATCGAAAAAATGAATAAAGAACTCAGCCAGCCATCCGTCCGGACCAGGGCACTTGTCCTGTGGAAAAGATTTAAGAACCCCCAACACCTCCTTTTTGTCAATTGATTTGTCAATCAGCTCAATGTCCTCCAGACCAAAGCATTTGTCAATGTGATCCAGTACCCAAATTTGATTCTCAGCATTGATAGCCTCATCTTTTCTGAAAAATTATGAAAAATAGTTATAAGCTTCCACCTGAATTTCCGAAGTAGTTTGTGCATAACTGTTGTCCGATCTTTTGATCCTCCATATAACATTCTGGATGCGTCTGTCATTGGCGGACTTATGAAAAAAATTTGTATTGTAGTCGCCCTCCTTTAACCAGTAGATCCTGCTTTTCAGCTTCCATGAGACCTCTTCGATTCTCAAGATCTCCCTCTTTCTGTTGCTGAGGAGAGCCATTTCCTCCAAAGACGAGTCCATCGGGTAGGATGCCGTGAAGGATGCATAAATCTGTTCCATCCTATTATTTATCTCAAATAATTCTTTCTTGAGAGCGTTTTTCTTTTCAAATTCCCACACCTTGGTCTTCTTTTTAATGATTTGTAGCTTATGATGGAACCGGTCCCAACCCTGTGGGATATCTTCCACCTCTGAATCTAACCAAATATACTTAACCATTTTTGTATATTCATCATCCTCGAGCCAGATCCTGTTAAACTTAAATGGGCGACCCTTCAACTTTGTCTCAGGATTCCATGCCAGTTTGATGGGCATATGGTCCGAAATATCAGAGACAATGACAGCAGATCGGGGCATTCCCCACTTATCAACCAGGTTATCCTTCACTAAGGCTCGATCCAGTCGCTTACCGACGAAATCATCTGCCATCCGCTTATTGGTCCAAGTGGGTAACATGGGAAGTGGTCGGATATCCACCATCTGCAAACCATGAAACATATCTGAAAGATAAGAAGCCAATGGATCCACTCTGGCCGACTGTCCCCATACTTCATCGGTTTGAAAAGTTGCATTGAAGTCCCCCAAAAAAATGAGGTTTGGCAACGACATAATTTTTTATTCCAGCATCCTTTGCCAGAAAGCAAGTCGGTTACAGTATGGAGCGTATATATTTATCAGATAAATTGATTCTGGTTTGTCTCTGAACTTGCCTTCAAGTAAAATCCCCCCAAAAAATCTGAACGCTTTAAATGAAGCCCGATAAGGATCCCATATGAAAATCAGTCCCCCGGACCGACCGGTCGAATCCACCGCCACCGCTTTCCATCCATGCATAATATTCATAAAGAATTTGATAGCCTTCTCCCTACAACACATAGTCTCTTGAGCAAGAAAGATGATAGGATTTTGAGAACTGAGCAGTTCCCGCAGGCAATTGGCTTTAGAGGCATTGCCCAAGCCCCTGATATTCTGGGAAAGGATATAGGTCATGGCGATGCCAACGCAGGGTTGCGTTCTCTAAGCGCCCTAGTGGGATCCCTATTTCCTTCGCTGACCATAATAGGGATGTCAGTTAGGTCATTCTCATTATCCGCAAACAACGAAATAGCTCTGAATTTGCCCCTTGAAGTTTTTTTGGTCACCTTATGACTTCGATCAATAGGATTCCGGTTGGATGAGAGGGGGGGTTTGTCAAATACAGTGAGTGCCGCTAAATCTAAATTTGGATTAGCATATATACGCAGATATCCTTTACAGAACTCGCGTATGTCCAAAGATCTAATTATGCATTTAATTCTTAACTCAGATCATTTCATTATTCATTCATCAGATATTTCAGAAACAGTAAACAGGTGCAGACAGAACATAATAATCATCACACATATGCAACACACATGAACACCAGGATTTTTAGGTGGAAACCCAATTCGGGAGAAAACCACCGCTGCCGTTGCTTCAGCCTTCAAAATTTATTATTAAGAAAACTTCTTACAATCATGTATTGGTGCAGACTCAAACCAGCACGCAGGCACCCACCTGCAGAAGGCTACAACCTTCTCTCGTTTACCAGCCTATCCTGGAAGGGAGCTACAACCCCCTGCTCTCGTTTACCAGCCTCTCCTGGAAGGGAGCTACCCACGATGTCGGCACCGGCCCTCTGGCGGCGAAATCTTCTGGTACGAAGGCTTCAGCCTCAGTCCCTTTGCCGAGACCACGTTTCATCAATTTTCAAACTGGATCAAACAGCTTCAACACAACCCTTCACTTATCAACAATCATACCTTGCTCATTGCTTCAAACAGAACAGTGAGACCACTGTAACTAGAATATTAGATATAACCCAGACTTCAGAATAGATATGCAGAAACACATTCAACCTTCAGCAACCATTAGATCAGAAATCATACGCGCTTTTATTTAATCAGACCCGCGTATATACGCTCTTTCCAGAAGACGAAACCGCGTATACTTCAGTGCATTTTCTAGGAAAACCCTAACTGCGCATACGCGCTTTTCTTTCCATAGACTCGCGTATACACGCGCTTTTCATGAAACGAACCTGCGTATAGATCTATAAAAGATAAACTTTGCAGTACAGACCAGATCTATAAACTTACCCAGATTTCTTCAATCTCTTCAACAGGATTGCGCCAGGTCTTCTTCACTTCTTTTTAGATCATCCTTGACATTCACCATTTCTAGATCTAGAGATCTTGAGCCTTCATCATGTTCATAGGTGCATCATAGATTCAGATCTATCAATTAGGAACAGGGTTCAACCATACAGATATACTTCAGAGTGAAGTATTCATCAAAGCCCAGACACATGCACACCTTTTACACAATGATTTTCTTCTCCTTATATAAGGTTTCCCTTCATCAATACCATGAGTCAAAACCACATAACTTCCAATGGTATTCCTGGACGGGATCACATAGGCGAACCATCATTCAATACAATGGGTCAATACCATGGTAGTTACCCCTGGTTTTACAAATTTAGAGCGCTTTTTCCCATACGCGACTTGGCACGTTATTTCCCGCGTGCATACGCTACTTCGTCTAGACAAATCTGCGTATGCCTTGAGACATACTCTTTTCATCATGTTCCGGCACATACTGACATTCCTTCCATCATTACCTTCTGTATTCATTGTAGATACATCAGATTTACATCATTTAACAAGTTCATCAAGTCAAGAACAACTTCGTCAAGTAGGTTGCCATCATCTTCATCAAGTGGGTTGCCATCAAGGACAACACTCTGCATCATATTGCCAACAATATCCCCCTTTGGACTTGATGGAAACCACGATGGTGTTTAATCACCATAACAGATAGATACATTAAGAACAACCATTATTCAAACACCATGTCACTCTCCCCCTTTGACATCAAGGGCAAAGGGCGGATCAAAACCAACACAAGGTTTTTCTCCTCATGTAGACATAAGAGCTCTGCAGATCTGA